>CM075806.1:121759233-122012112 GCA_037975025.1 Excoecaria agallocha | reverse complement strand
ATGTACTTGATCGATAATAGAGTGATATACATACCTATACATAAATATATAGATACATAATACTTATATAAAATTAAAGAATCACATGCTCATCAATATTATAACTTTCAATTTATTATCCATTTGATGTACTTATACAAGAGGATAATTCTTATGCATATTAGTTCTGAACTATAACATTTCTTATCTTTTATACCTTTTTACTTATTTTCATATTAATGCCCCTAGAACAGTACCGACAGAAATACTCAGACTGGATATACGGGATGTGGACCCCATGGGCCACAAACGGACTGAAAAATGATCTCAAAGACCATTTTTTTTCCACGTAGCAGATACCAGGTACAAACAGAAGTTATGGAGATCAGTGATCCTACCATAACTAAGCAAGTCGCCATGACTTGCACCGCGGTACAGAATCCCTATGGCTAGCCAATTATATCCTGAGCTATTTTTTTACTGCCAGACTATATTTTAAGGGCGCAAAAGATCACTTTCAGTACATTTATCAACTTTATCATGATCTCTTACGTATCAAATGACTTCTTTGTTTAATATCTTAGCATAATTGCAGATCATGAAAGATAATAGCATATATGAAGTTAAAATACTTCCTAATCCGATACTTGTACAAGTTTTATAGTAAGAAATGAGAATAAAACTTAAGTTAATTTTAACTATCCTCAAAGAGTTGTCACTTATTCCTTTTTTGTCTTAATCAAATACTGTACATATAACTAATTTCTTAAAACGTTAACCCTCCATTACCTAGTCACATTTCTTTTACTAAACTGGAAGTTATGCAATGATAGCAACAACGACTATTTGATATAATTTCTTACTATTATAATAGATCTCATACTATACTATAGTTGTATCAAATCATATATTCATATAGTATATCTATATATCATTATGCCATCATATTTCAAAATTAAAACTTATTCAAGAACAATCTTAATAATATTGATTCTTTAGCTATCTAAGTCCAATCATAAATCAACTGGCAAAAAACTATACTTTTTTATTGCCAAATTAATCATTAGCTTTTAAAATTTCTCTATTATGTTTAATAGCATAACTTAGATTTTTATTTATACATCTTTCAAATAAACATGTTAGCTAAATTCTTAATTAAACTCAACAAATACATTAAACAAAGTAGCCACGTATAATTTCATTACCAATGAATAATTTCAAAATCAATTGGTAAGGATCTGAAACCTTTCTATTGAAAACTCAATCATGAATTCCCTTTATACTTTCCAACTAGGCAAAGCCTAGAACAGTGATTAGTAAACCACTACATTAAAATCTAATAATGATATCAAAGATAAACCTTTAACACACATAATTTAATTAACTTATTTAGTTTATTAACCAAGGAACTGTAAGACTGCATTCTTTTTACAACTCATTTCACAAACTTCAAAGGATAACAGATATTCTATTTATATATATCAATAGATTTTTCCCTTAGTTCCATGGTAACCAAATTCAACAACACTTCTATTAATAATTATAATTCATTATTTATTCAATTATACCATTAACACTTAATTCAAATTGAACTCAAACTCTATCTCGCCTAGTTCAGCCTAATTAAATTCACTGCAACTATTATACTTTCAATTTCATATACAAATCTAAGTTCAGACAGAGCATAAAGTAACTAGTAGAAAATAGCACACTGCCGAAATGCTTAATACATAATCATTTTATCCCTTTCCCATGAAAAACTTCTTCCAAAAACTAGTGTTTGTTAGGTCCCAATTATAATAATCAACCATGAACTGATTTATTTCAATAGTAAACTATCCATAGGTGATGTCATTATATAATTGATTTCTTAAGTATTTCCTTGACCAAATTAGATGCTTAATAATAACATAATTAGCTCACTAATGATACACCTTTGCGGAAGCTTCTAGTTTGGTTGATAACTTGGCCATAACAACATAAAAACAATCTAATCAAATCTCACTTCAAAACTATACACAAAAATCAATTTATTAAAAAGGTTCCATACCGTAGTGTCGAAAGCCCAGAATGCTCTCTCAAATCTGCTTATTCGGAGCCTCACCGGAGACCCGCCGAAGCCTCCCACCTGAAGCCAGAGCTGCCGCGGTAACTTCACGGTGGTCTTCACACGCCTCAAAACATCATGGTTTGGCCGGAAAACCACCTAGAATCGCCGGCTGCCATGTGCTCCAATCTGCACTTCGCCGACGAGTGGGGATGATCGGAGGGCATCGAAAGATCCGCTTCAGCCTCGTGATCCCACCGGTGCCATCAAGCTCCCTCAACCGCTGTATATATAATTTAAAATATATATATACTTTTTTTCTACTTCTCTCTAAATTTATATAAAATATATTTTAAAATATATTTAAAATATATTTTTTTATACTTTTATATGAAATTTATATAGTACTTTAAATTAAATTTGTATTATGTCATTATCTTTAATTATATAGTAATATTCATATATAATATCCAATTAACTTTTGTATATATTATTTTTTTATCATAAATTGGTGTTCGTATTTTACTTAATAGCATTTAATTATATTTTAGAGTTTATGCTATAACATTTAATATTATCCAAAATTTTATTTGACTTAGAATCTGTAACATCCTTATACACACTGTACTATACATACGGTGATTGATTAACTTAGATGTCACATCAGAGCTACCGTCAGTTCGATGTACTATATGGACAGTACGGTAAAAATTTTTTTTCAAACATCATCAACATTAAGCACTATAATAACCAAATAGTTCATATGCAATACTAATTACAGTTTGTACTTATATAAATATATAACTATAATTTTAACACTTAAATTTCTATTCATTATGATAACATACATGCCATGCCTAAGCATCCCCATCATCCTCTATGTCTGTCTGCAAAATATGTTGAATTTTTTCTGTTTTTCAAAAACCTGCATGCAATCACAATACTACGCGCTGAGCATTAAAACATGTCACAGTGGTATGATACATATCTCAAACTTTTTTATCCTAATTACATGCAAGTATACACAAGCTTATTCATTTCTCATATTATATTGTCATTAATTCTTTTAATATCGCTACCTCAATTATCCATCAACTATTATAATTAGCTATTACTATACTTATACTTTTATTCATTAATATTTAAGTGCTGGGATCTTATTTAGCAATATCATTGCTTACTTTTCTGATCAACTTTCCTGTCATTTTCATTCATTACTACTATGATCTATCTATGTTTTGCTACCCCTTTGATTAATTTTGAACATTATAGTAGTATTACTAACATTACATTTACTGTTACTCTATCTTATCATTAATACTAACACTCTATAACTTATGCATTAATAATAACTATCTATAACATTTTTCATCCTTAATGCCCTAATATTTTTAGACTTATTTCACTTACTGATCGCATTCTAATTCAACTTGTAGGCTAATCTTCCTTTAATCTTATCAGGACTAATTTTCAATTAATTCCTATTTAAAATCCATTAATTTTATAATTTACCATTTATTTGCCAAACATTACTATTTTTGTCATTTCTTAAAACAATATTCAATATACTTTTAATTACACTAATGGACCCTATTATTTCTAAATTTTTATTTTTTTCTTTTCCTTATTATTATTAATGGGCATATTACAATGTGGTCCTTAAAGTTGTACATTTGCCAATTTATTTTATATTTTTTTACCTATTCACTCTTATAGCTTAGTTTTCTTATCTTTTTACTCTTAATACATGCTATGACATGTAAAATTATGATTTAATCTTATTTTTATTTAAGTGCAAGAATTACACTTTTGATCCTTATTACAGTATATAATAGGGTGCATTTACAATTTTATCCTTCAAATTAATATTTCATTTGCTAAATTATGATTTGATCATTGCACTTTAACTAAATTACGATAGTACTCTCTTTTATCACTTATTTACATTAGTGTCACTAGTTATCTTTATTTTCATATTTAATTTTTTATTTGACATGAAATCTATCTTTTATTCAAAAATATATTATTTTTATGGCAAACTACATATTGATCCCTATTGAATCATTACTTTACATATTAAACCACTCACTTTCCTATTTTATCATTTTTATACTTAATTTTCAGTTGAATTACAATATTGCCCTCCAATTATAATTAATTACTTTAATATCACTAATTGAACTAATTTATACACTTCATTTACTATTCGCTATACAAATTGTAATTTTGATCCTTAACGTGTTATTTTTCTTACCACTTTACATTTTAGTACCAATTCTTTTCGTTCTTTACAAATTAAGTTCACTTATATTTTCTTTCCACTTGGAAAAATAACTTTCATATTTTTAGGTCATTATACAATTACCATTTTAATCATTGAATCTATTAATCATTTTCAATTAATTACAAAATTATCATTTTTACACCTTATTTATAATTTTACCACTAGTTCACTCATTTTCACTCTAAATCCATTATTTGGCATACAAATTACCAAATGGTACCTATTTTATCATTTTCATGTCGAATTACATTATGGTCTCCCAAAATTACAAAAGTTTATTTTTAAGTTATTTAGTCACTATCTTACCCTTTTATTCATTACATTATTATTTTTACCCACTAAACTTATTATTTAGAAAAATTATCATTTTGACCCTAAACTTTTTATTCTCTTTCAATTAGGTCTTTTCTTCACTCACATTCTCATTTTCAGTTCACTTTTTACGCATTTAACTTATTTTATCATTATGCCCCTAGTACAATCCCTATAAAAATCTTCAGACATGATATACGGGTTGTAAACTCCATGGATCCACAGCAATGCACTAAGGAATGACCCCAAAGGATCATTCCACCACTTTCACAAAATAAAACAGTCAATACAAAAACTATCGAAGATCATTACAATCCTACCATAACAAAGAAAATCGTCATAATTTACATGCTGTATAAGTGTCCCTATGGCTAGCCAATCATATCTTGAATTAGATTTAAACTGTCTGACCACTACTAAAGGCAAAATTCCTTACTTATTTCAAAATTACTTTTCATATTTTTGATATTTTCATTGCTTTTTCATTTCAATATACTATTCATTCAATTCTTTCATCACTTTTATACATTTTGTGAATTATCTCACTATAATTAATCATTTTCACTCATCTTATGAATTATTTCACTATAATTCATCAAATTCACTGTAAACATAATACAAATTCATTCTTAAAATATTCATATAAATTTCATAAATTTTAAATAAATTAATGGATACTTCTTTTCATGTCTAAATTTATTTTAAAGCCCTCAATCATATTTTTAGGCTTATATTAAATAAAATTATCATTCCACTTAATATTATTGTACAATTATCATTCTACAACCATGCATTTAACATTTTAGGATTATTCATAATCCATATTCACTTGGTTATCAGACTTAATGCGAGATATCCTTAACTTTATGCACATACATTTTGATAACATAAACACTTGCCATTTCCTATCATATTCACAAACATTGCATTTACGTTTATACTTATTACTATACATCTTTTTCTTATCAACTTTCTATATCGATATACTTTAACTGCATTTAAGTTGGTAAGGTATATAACCATCATTATATACAACTATGTGACCTTAAGTTTGCCTTATTATTTTCAACTTTAATCATTTTTATCATCTTTCTTATGTATTAAATATGAATTTCATACTTAATATGCCATAAATTATCAAAATCATCTTATGTAAACTTAGGTTTAAATTCGGCTAGCATGAATTTTCTTACTTCCACTTGGTTTTCGTTACCAATTCACACTTTATACATCTCAATTTATCATTCTAACATGTTATCTTGAATTATCCCTCATTTTTACATAATTACTTATATAATTCCATCTAAATAATAACCTTATGTATTTCCTCCATTTTATGGACTTAAACTTCCATTTATAAACTCTTTTTACATATTTATAAGCTTAATTTCGAGATTAATCAATACAGATTCATTAAAGAAGCATATTAGACATAACCTTTAAAGTTAGTAAAACTAGATGAAAATTAGGGATATTGCATCTACTACCCTTTAAATTTGCTTTCACACTCCTCAAGCTTCTTTTCACTTTATCTTCCTTTCCTTGAGGATCCTTCTCCTCACTTTTCTTTAGGTGGACGAAATTGAACATCAAAAAGACATCAATTAATTCACTTTTTTGTGTAATATAACTTTATAAATAGAGACTACATACTCAATTTCATCTAATAGAATCCTTAAATAAATTTTAAATCATCAATTTCTCTTACCTCACTTTGGATGCAAAATCTTCAATCCTTAAGTTTTTTCCACTTTAATCACTCCAAATTGAACTTAGATATGGTCACGATATGAAGAGAGGCCTTGATTTGCTTGGGAGAGTAGGATTTGGTAGAAGATTTAGAGAGAGAAAATAAAGAAATTCTCGAAAGGTAAAATGGTCAATTCAGTCAAGAAAGAGAAATAGGAGAAAGGGAGAAGCTTGATGAATTCTCTAGGAAATTACTAATTTTTTTAGCTCTTTATAGGGTTGGTTTGAGCTAAATTTGGTTCGACCAAAGTTGTTATGCCTAATTAAACTCAATTTGATTTCTAAGCCCATTTAATGCACTCTAAATTATTTCTCTCTCTTTTCAAGATCAAATTGACTCAAAATCAATTTCATTATCTATAAAATATATACCTTAGCTTACATATAAATTTTTAACCCAATTGAAATCCGTTTCGATTCGGTTCATTCAAACTGATCCGGTTAGCAATTTTTTGATGTTACCGTAAAATTATTTTTTCACTATTAAATAATTTTAAATACTAATTAGAGTCTAACTGAAATTTTATGTAATTTTTAAAGATCATTTGCTATTTTAAAGTATCGGTCAAATCTACGGTCAACCGATTACTATTTAAACCGAAATCATTATTTTTCTCTTATTTCTTGTATTCAAATCACCCTAAAAATATTTTCATAATTCTCAAAATATATTCATTAGGCTTCATAAATATTTTTGAGTCAGAAACTATTTTTCGAATCGGGTTCACTTTTACCAGTTCGATAACCCAATTTTCAAAGTCACTGAAAAAATAATTTTTTATTATCATATAATTTTACTCATTAATATGAGCATGTTTATATTTTTGAATTATTTTTTTGAGATTCGTAGCATATTTTATGATCCAGTCAAACTAGTCATGTTTCAAATTTAGGAGTTACGTCTTTTTGAGGCCCAAATGATCTTCTTTTGATCCCAAATTTCAAACCACGGGCTTCTGCTGACATGCTCTTTTCAATAATCAAATAAAATTTTTATCTACTTCGAAAGGTACTATTCATCTAGGTATCACTATTCACCATTAGACACTACAAGAAAAATCCAATTTAGCAACGGAAATTAGCAACGGAAAATGCCAATTTTCCGTTGCTAAAAAAAATTAGCAACGAAAAATTCCGTTGCTAATCTGCGGTTGCTATTTTTTTGCAACGGAAAATTCATTCCGTTGCTAAATATAGCAACGAAATTTTCATTCCGTTGCTAAATTCAACCAACTCATTTTCGGTGGATTGGTAAATTTTAGCAACGGAATTACTGTTTCCATTGCTAATTTTAGCAACGGAATAAAACTTTCCGTTACTAATTTTAGCAACGGAATTATCTTTCCGTTGCTAATTTTAGCAACGGAATAATCAATTCCGTTGCTGATTTTAGCAACGAAAAATCCATATTCCGTTGCTAATTTTAGCAACGGAAAAAATATTTCCGTTGCTAATTTTAGCAACGAAAGAAATATTTCCGTTGCTAATTTTAGCAACGGAAAAAGAAATTTCGTTGCTAAAATCACCAAAGCAAATATTATAATTTACATAGCTAATTTTGAGGATCATCAATTGATTAGTAGAATCAAATGTAGCAATTGAAATGATAAAAATTTGAGAATCTAAATTGATTAGTCATTAAAAAAATATAATGCAATTAACATATAGAATCCATAGTATAAATAAAAAATTAATATAAACTCAGTATAGGTACCTAAATAATATAGTAGAATCTATAAAAACAAATATATAGAAATACAACTCAAAATCAGTACCAATACGTAATTATTACAAATATAAACTATGTAGGTGAAGGCGGACGATCTGGCTATTGAGAGATATTCTTGTTTTTCAACTCTTTCATCTCATTCTTCAGCTGGATTACAGTATCGAGCAACATACTGACAGTATTCTCAAGCTGAATGACTCTCTCTGAAGGTTCAGAATGCTTACTACAAGCAGCTGTTGTTGATGCAGATGAATGCGAATGGAATGTATTTGCAATTGATCCTAAGCCAAAAATCCTTCCTCGGTTATTCTTACCACCAACTACATCAAGAAATATCCGACTCTCGTCCACATTTTCAGAGACTTGTCGCTGTTGAGTGAGAGTATCTTGTAATTGCTCCTATAATTACAACACTTACAATAAATTAACTATATTTTAGTAAATAATTAATATACAAATATAAATTTAACCTACATTGAGTTGTCTGCAACGGGCATTAACAAAAGTCTGACTATCGTGCTTTTTTGTATGGGTGTACATAAAAACCTCAGGATACGTTGGCCTCTTACCCAAGGACTTTTCCTGCATAATCAAATAAACTAACGTTTATAAAAAAAATTCAGCAAAATTTCCTTTAAATTTAAGACATTTACCTCCTGTGAAATGAAAAACTTATCTAAAAAACGTATCATTATCAAACATTATCATTATGTAACAGTCATCAAACATTATCAATATCAAACATTATCATTATGCAACAGTCATCAAACATTACCATTATCAAACATCATCATTATGTAACAGTCATCAAACATTATCAATATCAAACATTATCATTATGCAACAGTCATCAAACATTATCATTATCAAACATCATCATTATCCAACATTATCATTATCGAACTTTATCATTACCTCCTGTGACATAGAAATTAACTAAAATTCAAATAGTTACCAATTTATCTGCATGCTCATGGTGGCTCAAAGTTCCTCCAGTGTGCACCGCTAAACTCTCTCCATCTGAACATCCTCGTCTATTTGAAGAATTTCTCTCTGAAATGGCAATTTCTTCAGGTGATGCCCAGTATTCCTGCCAACGACACCATATTTCTTCAGAAATGAAAGAAGGTCGTTCACCACTCTTGTGTAATTTAGCCACAAATTCTTTATATCGTTGACGAGCACGCTTTTCCCAAACTTGATAAATGACTCCATTAAATTTTGCACCCCAAAAAGATTCTTTTTGAAAAATAACATAATTTAATTAATGTAAAATACAATAGATATGCCATTAATCTATGAAATCAGCTATTTCATCACAAATAATATAATTTGTTTATTTACCTCAAACACTTGATAGTCAAAATCTCTTGTCTGCAGAGAGAGATTCTTCCATACATAACCCTCAATTTCTATCCTCTCTTTGAATTTGGATCTAATTTTTCTTGAGCAAATACCTGATGGTATGAACCTGTTAATATGAACAAAATTAGATCAATTTTAAATTAGATATCCATAGCAACATATATAAACTAATGGTATCTTCTAATACAAAATTATCCATATACTCACATATCATTGATAATCTTTATGTAAATTCTACCATCAACTCCTTTCGCACCAGGTTGAAAGCCCTCTTCTTCAGCCTCGGCATCTACCGTCGGTTCATTTGTCGGTATAGATCCAAAGTTTGATGCAGGAGTAGCATGTCCTGGTATATTTGGATTGTTGGACGCTGAATCACTTGGTATATTAGGAGAGCCATTGGGGTTTGTAGTAGGTGAAGGCGATGCATTATATGGCTGTTGAAAATCTGAATACTCATTTACACCTGTAGACCCTGCAGGTTGAGATGGGTACACTTGTGCACCATTATCTTTATCCGATGCTAATCTGAGCCTGGGCGGCAACAGATTGTTCTTTCTTTTGGGTGGCATGTGTCTTACCTGAAACTCAAATAAACATATCATTCTTGTAATAGAACAATATAATTACATCATATATAATAATAATAATAATTAATTAATGCAGTAATAACATATTTGGATTATGATATAATTATAAAATAAAACATACTCAAATTAATCGCTTTCATCACTTAATTGCACATCAAAATCATCCTCTGTTTCAGAATATTCGGAATTAAAGTCTGGCTCATCTTCATAATTTGGTCCATCTGTGGATTCCTCATCATGTCCAGATAAAATTTCCACAAATTCATTATTTGGATCATTTAAAGGTTCATTTTCAATACATGCATTTATTTCATAGGCACCCGGTTCTTCTTCCTGAAATGCTTCACTTTCATTTGTCTTGCTTTCTCCTATTGACTGTCCTTCAAAAATACCTCTTGGTTTTACTTTACAGACTGCCAACCAATCTGACTTATCCCATTTTAAACTAGGATAAGGGACATAATACACCTGCGTTGCTTGCATTGCCAACACGAACGGTTCAAATTGTTGAAATCTTCTTCGTTGGTTGATTTCAACGAGATTATATCGGTTATGTACTTTTATTCCAGCATTAGGAGTAGGATCAAACCATTCACACATAAAAAGTACACAACATTTTATCGGCAATGCGGGGTATTTAATTTCAAGAATCTCAATAATTTTGCCAAAATAATCCATCAGTTCTCCTTGTATGCAAACGCCGCTATTTGCTGTTGTCATGTTATGCCCATAATTTTCTGTATGGAATTTGTATCCATTAACGAAATAGACTGGATATGATTTAGCAAATCGTAAAGGTCCTTTCGCAAGATCACATATAAGCCTATTTTCTATTCTATTTTCAGAAGCCTACATAATTTAAAAAAGGAATCCTAATCAATATATATAAGAATTTGTAAGTTTAACAATACTTTATTAAAATATTGCTCGTATTGCAAGTTAAAAACTTACATAATTTGCAAACCAAATAGGAAAGTTTCTTTCCACTTCTTTCTTGATGTCATCCTGTGATTTTCCCAGCATTAGCTCACTTAACAATTCCTCGTATTCACTAAAAACGTTAAAAATTATCTTAGCTATAAACTCTAATCACCAAGAATAAGAACTTAACCAATTTCAAATATAACTTAAACTTACTGCACGAAAGGTTGAATTTCTTGGCAATTCAATAAAATATAACCATGGGCAGCCTCCACTTCTTTGTCTATCAACATTCTCCTTGTTGATTGTCCATGTGTTCGGCCAAGATATGTAAAAATAGATAAGTTATCATTATCAATCCGTGTACCCCCATCATCATTACGAGGAACTTTTCGTTCTCGAGTTATCACATGCGGCTCAAAATAATGTGAACAAAATGTACTTGCTTCCTCTACTAAATATGCATTGCATATAGAGCCTTCAACTCTAGCCTTATTTTTAACATTTTTCTTCAAGTGATGCAAATTCCTACATCACAAATCGGATAATTAATTAATTTCGTAATATGATATAAATCTATGTATATTTTAGCTCTAAAGTGTATTTAATTACCATTACTCATACTTGCATAACTATTATTCAAATAAGATAATTTGATAATTAGATTTATGGGTTAATTAAATAGAGAGGTTAATCAATGTATTCAAATATAACTTAAAAAAACCACATCAAAATTTTCAGCAAACAACCCAAATATGCAATTATATAGGCTGATCCTACTCCTAAAATTGGAACAAAACAATTCATGGCATAAAAATAAGTTGCATCAAGGTACGTGGCACTCAACCATGATAACCGAGTTATCCTTTGGAAACCAGTAGCCCGCAGGTCGAATCGTTTCAGCCTATATACCTTGATACAACAGTGATACAAAATAAGTATTTTATCTTAATTAATGTAATACATTTTTAGAAGTTATAAATCTATGTTTGACAGAATAGGTAAATGGATTTGTATACATACATAACAATCGAATATAAAAGAGTCATATGCATATGTATAAGAAAACAGAACTAAAAGGCTGAGTTTCAAAAAATGAGCATAATTAACCATAGCACCAAAACTAAAAAAATAAACAAAGTATAAAACTGTAAAAGTAAAATAACAACCCAAAACCTGACAGCAGAGAGAGCCCTCCAAATAGCAACAACCCACGAAGAGCACCAGCACAAATTAGAAACCAAGACAACTATCAGCCTTTGCCAAAATAGCTAGCTAGATAAAGAAAAAACAGACTAAATTTAAGTGAAATGCTAAAATGACTAATTGTAAAGAGCAATTGCAAATAAAAAGCTAAAGAGCAAATAAAGAAACATTTATGTCAAAATATGAATGATCACGACATCAAATAAGGTTTAGAAAATTAAAAGCATTATATCGTAAATATTATAATCTTAATCTAATTAATGATGTCCTTGTTATATGTACATAGTGCAAAGAGAAATATGAAGAGTTCAATATGTGATATTCGTATTGCATGTAAGTTTATTTATACCTAAAACATCCTTAGTCATTGTAACATCCTAAAAATCATATGTGTTCAAAAGAGTGTAAGAGGTTAGTTCATGGAAATATAAATGTTGATTTGTAGGAAAAAAGAAGAAACTAAAAGTTCATAAAGGACTTTATTAAATAAAATTAAAATTTTAGGAACTATAAAGTAACTTGGTAAATGGTTATAGTTAATAAAGTTCAAACCAATAAACAAACATTAAAGCAACTAGATTAGTACCTCTTGAATTGATTAGCACCTCTTGAATTGGTATTATATCTTTTGCTGGCAATCGATTAGTGCTGTTCATGAAGTTGGAATAGGACTTTATAAGAATACGAAAGCAGAAAAAATAGACTTTTTATTATTGCTGTCCATGTTTTTCAGTAGATCACTAGGCAAAAGATTAACTTATAATTCATCAGCAGATTGGCACAAGCAAAAGTGACCTGAGACTTTTGTTTCCATAATTTTCTGCTACAAAACTATTTCACACATCCACTAATTCAAACAAAATGTTGAAAAACATTACATGAAACATCTGATGTGGATTACAGAAGATCATCTGCACAAGAAAATTCATGAAAGAAATGGATAAAAAAAATTTTAAGTTAACATAATTAAACAAAGACAGATTCAGTACCTTCACAGAAATAAGTGAACCAGATAAACCTCTTGCAATCTCATGTATACTTTTTTGAGGTTCTACGTTAGAAGAAATAATAGAATTAGTAATTAAAAGATAAACAAGCTCAAAGGTGCTGATCAATTCCCTAAAGATCATTTTGTATAAGCATTTTGAAAAGTAATACACTTTTGCGCGGAAAATATCGATGTTGTTTATCATTAATGCTATACAAAAAGTAAACATTTGATAAATTTTAAAATGAAAAAAGCAAAAGAATCAGAATTCAAACTTCTACATTTGTTTATTTGCTTATAAATCTCAAAGCATGTGATAGGTAACTGAAGCTAAAGATGTAGCGTGCAAATGGTACCTTTACAAGAATCTACTGTAAACATGGACAGCACTGATCAAAAGAGAGAAAAATCAAAAGCAATGAGCTAAAGATTCACTTATTATTATTATTAGTTCAATTATCTTCTAAATTACAACAGCTACTCATGAACAATTACTCCTCTGGTCTTGCAAACGGAAATTATGATGCGCAGTACGCCAAGCATTACAAATTTGAAAATAAAATAAAAAATCTCTATAAATTCATCGAAATTGTTAACATAGTATGGAACGTAAATCAAGATCTGGATCAGGCCAATGTAATGATCATGTAATATGAAAGTCAAAATCATCTTATAAAATTTCAAATAACATCTCTAAAAGACTTATTTGGAAACTATAAACCCCCAAATTACCCTACATCAGCAATATCCACAAACAGTCAAAGATTAAATGAAACAAACCTGCATGCACACCATTGTTCACATGATATTAGTGTCACTACTCTATACTTTTCAATATATATATATATATATATATATATATATATATATATATATATATATGCATGCTTGCGATCTGATTGTTAAAATTATATATTACAATTGGAATGTTGTGAGATTCATGATGTTCAAGCTCAAAGATAGGCCTATTCGCTTATGTATTAGGAATTAGTTCACCAGCTTTAATAATTTAATAATAAAGTTTGACATTAGATTAAAAATAAAATCTAAAAACAAAAGGCTTGCCCCATGCAATCTCACTACTCTAACAGGTCATACTATTTGAGAAGGACAAATAATGGTTAATTAATCAATTAATTAATTAATATGCAATATATATAATAATATTAACTGTAGTCTTTTGTTAGGGAAACTAACATAATAAAAAGGTTTTACCATTCGGTACCTAATATTGACATCTTTGGTCTCTTATGGTTAGTAGCTCTCACTAACCATACAAGACTTTTGATGACTACCAAACTAAACAGGTATCTCTAAATTTCCGATCCCTCTCTTTTGGATCCTCCATTAACCTCAGAACCAAATTCTCAACAAATTCCATAATAAACCCCATTTTTGAAACCCTAAGAATCAAATACTATCAAAATTCACAACGAAAATCTCAGCAAAATGTGCAATAATAAAAGCAACAAATCGGTATGCTAAATCAATCAGATAAATTTAAATAGAATCAAAGAAATCCATTAGAAATTGGTGAATAGACTGCAACATACCTGTTCAGAACTTGGAAATCGCAGATTAAGAGACTCTGTTCAAGAAACCAAACGACAATGAGTTTTGTGATTATAAAGATAAAAGAGAGAAAAACTTCTTTCAGCCCGTTACGCCCAAGAAAAGGTCTCGTTCCCCAATCAACAAGATTGGACCACTTACCTGGAAAAACACTGGATCTGTAAGAAACACGACCCCGATCAAACAAGCAATCTTTAATTCTCCTCCAAAAAATGATTTTTCATCCAAAATAAATGAAGATCGGATGGAGAGGGCTACGAAAAGGTTGGGAGCAGAGACCGTGAGATAGAGAGCGAGTTGAGGCGCAAAGAAATAAAACGCAGAAAAGTGGGGCTTTTTATACCTAGGGTTATGTTAACTAGCAACGGAATTAGCAACGAAAAGTTTCGGTTGCTAATTAAATTGGTTCTAAAATAGCAACGAAAATTAATTTTCGTTGCTAAATTAGCAACGAAAAATTTTTCCGTTGCTAAATATGGCGGCAATTGATGGAGGGAAAATTTGGGATGAAAAATAGCAACGGAAATTACTTTCCGTTGCTATTTTAGCAACGGAATGTAATTTCCGTTGCTATTTTTTATCCCAAATTTTCCCACAGTCTATTGCCACCATATTTAGCAATGAAAATGCGTTTCCGTTGCTAATTTTCGTTGCAAAAATCTGGCGCAAAAATCTCCCGCATTTTTTAGCAACGGAATACAACCATTGGTATTCCGTTGCTAATTCAATAAAACCTCCACCAACTTTAGCAACGAAATTTATTTTCCGTTGCTAAATAGCAACAGAATTAGTTTTCCGTTGCTAATTTAGCAACGGAATAAATTCCGTTGCTATTCGGCTATTTTCTTGTAGTGAGAAAATACTATTCTCTACTAATCCAGTATTTGGACCATTACAGAATCAAACATATTAATTTTTAATAAATATCAAATCTATTTTATAATATTAGCTATTAATTTAAATAATATGAATTTTGGCTAGTAAATTATGTTTGTTTCGTAATTTTTATATTAAATTATTTTACATATTTGAAATTGAATTTAAACTTGTCTAATTTTTTTATATAATTTTATGTTATAAATTTTAATAGTTAACCAAAAATATTAATTAACCAAATTAAAAAATTAAAATTGATGGACTGATTAACCGAATATAACAGACTGATTAATGGTTAGTGATTTTAAAAAGCCGATATTAATGGACTGATTAATTTTTTTTGCTCATGGACTGGTTAATCGGTCTATGCTCACCCCTAAAATTCATGTTCTATAAATTAATAGCTAATATTATAAAATAGATTTGATATTTATTGAAAATTAATATGTTTTGTTGTAAGTCAAATAAAATTTTGGATAATATTAAATATTATAATGTAGACTCTAAAATATAAGAAAATGCAATAAAATGCTATTAAGTAAAATATGAAAACCAATATATGATAAAAAATGACATATATAAAAGTTAATAAGATACTACATATAAATATTACTGTATAATTAAAGATAATGATATAATATAAATTTAATTTAAAACATTATATAAATTTTATAGGAAAACATAAAAAATTAAGGTATAAAGATAAAAATATATTTTAAATTATTATTTTATGTAAATTGTAGAGAGGAATAGAAAAAAAATTAAGAAAAAATATATATATATGTACACACACACAAAAGTTAATCATGAACTAACGGTTAATCGATACTTAAAAAACTAAATCGTAATTAAAAATCAAAAATCTAAAAATTAAAAATAGTAACTGAATCCATCGGATCGATTAACTGTAAAAATAGGTTCAATTTTAAATTGATTTTACGGTTAACCATATTTTCAATTTTTTTCTCACTCCTAGTCTAAACTTCTTCTTTCAATGCAAAAAACTGATTCATAAGTTGTAATTAGAGTACTTCATAACCAATAAATGCAAAATTAAAAATAATAATAATAAATTCTTTGTTAATTTACTAATCTTTAGTTACTTGTCCTTAAAAACTAAATTAACTTGGGTTTTTTTTTTAAATTTAGAAACAAAAAGAACATATGTTCTTCCAACCATTCTACAATTATTTTTGGCTTTGAAAATAGTATTCTCATAACCTTTTGATTTTAGGGTTCATACAAAGAGCGCAATTGACTAACATGGAAGGTAGAGATGATAAATAGACGGATTGAATCATAAACGGATAAATTATAAATGGATCAAAATATATTGATTATAAATGGACTAATGCCTTAATGGATTGGATGAATTTAGACCAATCCATGAATTTAATTAGAGACATTTAATACATCATTTTCAACTTTATTATCACACAATAATATCAACAAAACATTTAATACCTTAATTTATATTTTTTCACACACTTTACTATAGTAACTTAAATTAAAATTGAATATTTAACTTATTCAATATAATTTTATATAAAAATTAGTATAATCAATAATTATTTTAATATTAACGATTTACGTGGTAAGCAATCATTTGATGGCACATATTGAAGTATTTTTTTAATCCAACAATTAAAATCAATTATATAAGTATATATAAGCTACCAAATGAATACTCTTATAATGATAAAAACTAAACTATAGCATCCTGTTTTTTTTTTAAAGCTCCAACTGCTTTTGTTTCTTTATATTGACACCAAATTTCGCTTAAACATATGAAAAGGAACTCCCAGTCCATTAAAACTTTATCCTTTAGTATTACCAAACTAAACTGTTATACATTTTAGATAATCATTAACTTTACCTAATTTTATAAAAAAAATTAAATTAAAGAAATTAATGTACCCTTATTCTAAATTAAGATTTGTATTCTTTCAATGCCACTATTATCCAATAGCATTTCGTAAGAATATAAATAAAAAAGTGTGAAAAAAATATCTAAGAAATTATTAAATATTTTATTAGGCAAAATTAAAATACATGCAATAAATTTTACCTTTAATTTTATAAAATAAAATTTGGTGGCACCTTTTTTTTTTCCAGAAATTGACATCGGCATAAAGCATTTAAAGCAGGCAAATTTCTGAATAAAAAATCTCTCGGGAATAGAGAATTGGGTAATGCCTACGTATTTGAGCTTGAAATGAACGTCAAAAGTCACTCCCCCATTGGACATTTGTTGCTTATCCTAACCAGTTGAAAAATTGATGGACATTTTTTTTTGTATAAGTCTTACAAGAATTTATATTTTTTAAAAAATTTTGAATTTATATTAATTTTACCCGATCTAATGAAAGGCAATATAATTAAAAATATTTATAAAAATTATTTTGATTAAGTAGACAAAATAAATTAATTCATATAAATTATTATGCCGTTATCTATCTTGAAATTAGAATAAATTAATTTTTTAATAAATTCATCATCGGGAGCAAATTTTTAATTATTTGATAACAGACGATACACAAATTAGTATTTTAATGCTCTTTTATTAAAAAAACAAAAAGAATTTGAAAAAATATGTATAAAAATAGAAAAAAGGTAAAGGGCTCAAATTGAGTCACACAAATAGGGATAGATAAGTAATTGTATTTTTAGATAAATTTAAAGTGACATAAATAACATTTATTTATTGAAAGCCAACTCAAGCCGAGCCATATTTGGCTCATAAAAGGGGATGTCATTTCAAACATCCCAACTTACATAGACCTACTCTATTTTCAGCAGTAGGGAGCGAAGCAAAAGTTATCTTCGAGATAAAGCAAAGGACGTTCACCTTCTCTCTAATATTTTGAACACATCCTTTTGGTATATGCTGAAAATATTTTATCCAGGATGAACAAAGCGAGAATAAACAAAGCAAGGAAGATGAAGAAGAAGTTCTATGTTGTTTTTAAAGGCAAAGAAATTGAAATTTACATGTCATGGGAAGAATACTCGCATCAAGTATTGGGTGTCTCTGGTAATCTATACAGATCGTTTCGAATCTTACAAGGAAGCTGAAGATGCTATGATGAGGTATACAAATTTAGAATGCCAAAATTTTAAGAACCAAGAAAATATTCGTAATACAAAAGTCACTGTAGGTACTCCGTCAAGTGTTAGTTGCTATGAGTCAATTACATGTAGAGACAGTGGTAGAGGATTTCATGAGTCTCGTAGTATAGAGACGGTGGAGTCCTTTGTCGCCGATATGTTTGTTGAAATACAAATCGCTTTAATAAAAAAGTAAAAGAGTGATTATTTGACTCAAAATATAATGGTTGGATTTTTGTGATCCCCATAGATAATTGAATCAAGTTTGTTAGTTGTAATATATTGTTTGTGTCAATTTTATCTCCTATTTGCATATTGTGCAGTAAGGATCTACTTTATTTTTACATAAAGATCGATCATCCTTGCAAGTCAATGGAGAAAGAGGAGCCCTGTCTCTGTAGGTGGGTACACTAGGCTTGCCATTTAGGAATAGAGTGTATACAGTTGTCCAAAGTGAATGCGGTATACTCCCTCCTTTCGCGATTAGGATAGAGTATTATTATTAAAAGTAAATATACAGTACTAAACAAAGCAAGCGAATATAATATATTCAAAAGTGAAATCATTGTATTTACTCCCTGTATCTATTGCACTCAAAGTTTTAATGCAATAGCAAAATCTGGTCCATACGTTACATTAAATCAGCGTTTGACAAAATTCATTTCAATGTATTCGATTTGCATTTAATGGTACATTATATGATTGTTTTGAAAACTTTAAAAAATGTTAAGAAAATTAGAAGATTGTTAAAAATTTTAACTTTTGACTCAAATGGATACAGTTTTTTTTTTACTTTGGCAAACTGAATTCACAGTACTTACATTTTGTTTCGATTGCATATAGTGCATTTGTCCATTGCAATAGTGAATATAATTTATTGCTTATGTTATAACATAATACATTGTATTAAACAAATTGAATATTGATACGTTGGATTATCGTTGAACAAAATTTTATTAAATGCCTTTGAATTATATAAAATAATGCATTATTTTCTAATTTTTCTAATATATTAATATAAATAGTTAGAAAATAATAAAAAATTAAAGATTATAGGAAAATTAAAATTTCCCTAATATACTAATAAAATAAGTTAGCAAATAATAAAAATTTTAAAGATTATTGAAAAATTAACTTCATTATGGAATAGTTATTTTTAGGTTCAATCATTGCGTTAGCGAATGATCCACCAAATTAAAGCTACAAATCTTTTCAGTTTATTTTGGACTAACTGGGCGAACGAAATATAGAGTATTTTCACATTGTTGTACTTGCATACAGTGCAATCGATAATTGCATTATCGAATATAACTAATTTATTATGTATTAACAGAATACAATGTAATAAAAAAAATAAATAAGGATAACGTTGAATTAAATAATACATTATATTAACTATTTTGCAGAAAATAGTAATAAATAACGTTGGAAAGTATTTAAAATAAATTTGACATTAATAAAGAAATTAACTTTCGAACGAAACAGATCAATTCAATGATTTTATTTTGATAAAAGTTTATACATTCTATTAAATTAATCGAACTTAAGAATACAATACATTATGACAATTGGAATCGAACTTCGAATAACTGTCGTTGCCTAGTATCCCGAACCTTTAATGCGGCGATGAGGTATCTTGTAAATAAAATTGAAAAAAACGCATTAGTATGTTGTAAATATTAGGGGAAAAACTCATTATATAAGAAATTACTTTGAATTACTTGCCATAGGTTAAAAGAAAGTAAAGAGTAATTAACATATAAAAAATATAAGCAGTATTGTAATA
The DNA here is from genome assembly GCA_037975025.1 of Excoecaria agallocha. Classification (NCBI taxonomy): domain Eukaryota; kingdom Viridiplantae; phylum Streptophyta; class Magnoliopsida; order Malpighiales; family Euphorbiaceae; genus Excoecaria; species Excoecaria agallocha. The sequence goes on along the minus strand of CM075806.1, from coordinate 121,991,600 downwards.
AATGAATTTAAGTAAACAATTACACTAATATAGGAATAAAATAACTAAAGAAATGGCAATCATAAATTAATTAAGCTAATTAACAATGTGATAGAAAATAATAAGAAATACATTAATATTATTTAAATATTATAATATTTATCAATTCAAAATAGTACTATATAGAAATATAATATCAACGAATATATAAAAACAACTATATAAATTAATAATAAAATAAAGAATGCTTAAAAAATATAATATTACTGTATAAACGAACGATATTTGAAAAAAGTTGGTAAGAAGATTTGAAATGAAATAAACAAATAAGGTAAACTAATTAATGAACAAAAATTAAAATACATTATACTAATTGAAATAATAAAGCAAACTTAAATTTTAATATCGGTTTTTGTCATTCTCATGATCAACGTTTAAAGTCCGTTTTTATATTTTGGGTAAAGTTTATACATTACAGTCAATTAATGAAGAATGTGAATACAATTTATTCACTTTGTTTATGTCAATGTATATGCATTGTTTCCACTTTAAGAACAACTGAATATCTTATATTATAATTGCAAGATTTGTCCCAACATGTACTACATTGAGGCAAATGATAATGGGCTTACAGTTCAAAACAGTTTGGGCCTTTACATTATTGATTTGAATTTACATTACTCAGGGTCCAAGACAAGTTTTATCGTCGAGTGCAACATTGATATTGGTATTGATAAATTGCAGGCTTTTGTTAGGCCGAATTGAGGAGTAGACAGGTCAAGTTACTAAAAATTCTCAAGTTACTGGAAATTGACTTTGCTTTTCTGAATCCTCTTACATAATTTAAGAATGGGGTTGGTTTTGATGTGGAATGTAGGACATACTATTAGTGAAGCTGTTGTGGTTCGGTATGAAGTGAACAGGAGAGTTAATGGAGACAATGCAAGCTAAATCTTCTTCTACAAGAGCAATGCGCAGTACTGATGTGGGGATTTTTTTTAAATCAGTTTACATTAAATACGTTATTTTTTATTTGTTCATGTCATAACCATGGTGATTAGTTAGTTTGCTTAATTGGATTATGTTGCTTAGATTAGGCAAATATTGGCATAACTTGATATTAGCAAATAAGAAAACCATGACATAAAACCTGATTGTTTGGAAAAAGTTATTGTCAAATAAGTTTTACATGAACCATGACATTGACTTTTGAAATTAGCAATCTAAAATTCGGCATCTAGAAAGGCATCAGCATGTCCATCATTGTTCTTCTTTGTGCACGATGAAGATGAGTCATCGGATATTAAGATGACAGGGTCTGCTAGTTTGTTGGAACGGCAGTTAGTAACCCTGTCGAACAAGTCAACGAATATGTCATACGTCTCAAGCAACGGTGCATCATCTAATATTTTCTCAGAGACATAATCAGATCCAATATTCGCAGCAAGCCTTTTGATTAGCTCAGCAACTTCATTCTTGACGAAACTAATCTTTTCCCTTGCTGCATTGTACATCTCCTCTAAGCTTGCAGGCGAAGCAGGCAGAGAGGCGTTCCTTTTGATCATCTTTTCTAGAGTCTTGTCCATGGCGGCGATTATTTTGAATACGGTGGATGGAAGATGGACACAACAAAAAAACTGTCAATTAGCGACTAAAATTAGTGACGGCACAATTTCCGTCGCTAATTTTGCGACGGATTAGCGACTGTTTTATAATTCCGTCGTGAGAAGAATATTTTCGATTTTTTTGCGACGAAATAGCGACGGAATGAATAAACAGTCGCTAATTATTGGCGGGAATTATACGCGCCACTTATTGCGACAGATTATATCCGTCGCGAAAGTTTATAATTTTTTATTCATAAATTAGTTCCAGAATATTTAGCGACGGAAATTTTAGTCGCTAATTTTGGAGGGAAAATATAGCGCCTTTTTTAATAGTAATTTGTAACAGTAATACAATTAGCGACGAAAATATTTAGTCGCTAATCCGTCGCAAATAAATTAAGAAATAATTTTTTTAAATTTCACTCACATGATTTATGTAGAGTTTTAAGTAATTTTAATATAGATCATATGAAATAAATATTTTATTTTGTAACAGAAAATTAGAAATTATTTTATAAGTTGATAATAATTTTTTATCAATTATACCAAAATCTAAAGTTATTTGTTTAGAAAACTTATATTTTTAATAATAATAAAAAACTAATTTTTACGATTATTATATATTTGCGTGTTCAAGATTAAAAAAATAAATATTTATAAAATAGTAATATAAAATTTATTATTTCATTCAAAATAATAATAAAAAAATTTGTAATTAATTTTTATTTTATAAAATTTAAATCAAATATTAAATTATTAGGAATTTTATTGATTTCTTTATCAATTATCCCCAAATATAAATTTTTTTTTTTAAAAAAATTACATTTTAATAATAATAATAAAGTAATTGTTATAAGTATTATATAGTCATATTATGAAAAATAATAAATATAAATATTTATATAATAATAATATAAAGTTTATTATTTCATTTAAAATGATTATGAAAAATTTATAATTTATTTTTATTTTGTTAAAATTTTGAGCAAATTTTAAATTATTAAAAAATTTAAAATATATATTTATAAAATTATCCTTGAATACAAGGATAAAATGATGAAATTTGGTAGGGGCATTTTAGTAATTTCAAAATTTTACCCTACATATAAAAATAACATTTTCTCTTCCCTCATATCTCTCCACCGTTTCAATTTAATGCGTATATGATTTTAAGCATAATTTATTATTTAGTTGAATAAGACAATAGAGTTCAATCCAAGACTTAAACTCATACAAGTCAAAATGAATAAATTTTCTAATATATATACACACACACACACACTTTTCAATTTTATTTCTATTATTTTTCAAAATATTCAAAGCTCCATCTAAACTCATCCTTACCATTTAACTTCACTACCGCGGTTACCTAATTGAGTGGTATGGAAGACTGAGAAAACTTACTGATTTGAAAATGGAGAAATGGCTTTGAAATTCTAAACATGGCCAGATTAATAAATAAGTTAAGATATTATCTGATAAATCCAAATATATAGTCCATTTGAATCTGCATATTTACGGTTTGGTTGGATCTTCAAAGGCAAATTGAACAGCTTTTATACGAAATAGTGTAAGTAAAGATTCAACGGTTAAGTATGTGCCGTTAGATCGGCCTGATATTTGGTGAGTACGTTTGAAACTCTTTGTTGTTAATTTTGAACGGTAAAGATTAGTTTTTAAGGTCTGTAAGTTCAATATTTGTTGCAAAAAAGAGGTTGTTTCTGGATTTTTTATGTAATGACCAGTTTTGTATACGAAAATGATCGAAAAATCATTTGCCGTTAGATTGGCCTAATTTTTGGTGAGTACGTTCAAAACCCCTTGTTGTTAATTTTGAACGGTGAAGATTAGTTTTTAAGATCTGTAAGTTCAGTTTTTATTGCAAAAAAGAGGCTGTTTTCTGGATTTTTTACGTAATGATAAGTTTTATATACGAAGATGATCGGAAAATTATTTGCCGTTAGATTGGCCTGATTTTTGGTGAGTACATTTGAAACTCCTTGTTGTTAATTTTGGACGGTGAAGATTAGTTTTTAAGGTCTGTAAGTTTAGTTTTTATTGCAAAAAAGAGGCTATTTTCTGGATTTTTTACGTAATGACTAGTTTTGTATACGAAAACGATCGAAAAATTATTTGCCGTTAGATTGGCCTGATTTTTGGTGAGTACGTTCGAAAATTCTTTTTGTTAATTTAGGACGGTGAAGATTAGTTTTTAAGATCTGTAAGTTCGATTTTTGTTGCAAAAAAGAGGTTATTTTTGAATTTTTTACTTAATAACCAGTTTTGTATACGAAGACGGTCGAAAAATCATTTGCCGTTAGATTGGCCTGATATTTGGTGAGTACGTTAAAAACTCCTTGTTGTTAATTTTGAACGGTGAAGATTAGTTTTTAAGGTCTGTAAGTTCAGTTTTTATTGCAAAAAAGAGGCTATTTTCTGAATTTTTTACGTAATGACCAATTTTGTATACGAAGACGATCGAAAAATCATTTGCCGTTAGATTAGCCTGATTTTTGGTGAGTACGTTCAAAACTCCTTGTTGTTAATTTTGAACGGTGAAGATTAGTTTTTAAGGTCTGTAAGTTCGATTTTTATTGCAAAAAAGAGGTTGTTGATTCTTTTTGGGTAAATTTTATTTTTATTTGGAGTATAAGTAAAGACGTTTCTATTCCTATACTTTATAGAAGCTTTGGTTTTCTATAATTTTTGTTAATCTAAAACATAGATTATTATACCAGTGATGTATTTTTCAGTAGAGTATAATCAAGAGAGATTTTTATTTTACAAAATTTAAATCAAATATTAAATTATTAAAAATTCTATTGATTTCTTTATCAATTAATCCACAAATATAAACTTATTTATTTAAAAAATTTATATTTTTAATAATAATAATAAATTAATTGTTATAATTATTATGTAGTCATATTATGAAAAATAATAAATATAAATATTTATATAATAATAATAATATAAATAATAATAATAATAATATTATAATAATAATAATAATAATAATATTATAATAATAAATGCAGAATTAATTGAATATAATAATAATAATAATAATAATAATAATAATAATAATAATAATAATAATAATAATAATATTGTCAATTGAAAACAAGCCCAGATGAAATAATATGACTATTGAAACAAAAGAAAAAGAGATAAAAGAGAGGAAGGAAGAAGAATAAGGAAAAGGGAGAAAAGAAGATCGGGAACGGAAGAGGGCATGCCACCACTCTCATTACCGATCAACGGCGCAGACCACCGGTGTTTTCTCTTCGCCGCCGCTGCTGGTCCCTCCCCTCACCGTCGATCTGTTCCTTCATTTGATCGGGATCTAATCTAAATCGAGGTATGTTCTCCCTTTATTCCGGCGAGCCACGACGTCAGACGGCGACTTCCCTGGCACTGACGAGTCCCTAAAGGCAAGGCGTTTACCTCGACACCCTTCGTCTGCCTCCAATCGACGGCAACTTGAAGATCGGAGAAGGAAAAACCAGCGGTTTATAGTAGATCCCGATCAAATGCGGGTGCGTTGGGGCGCATGACCGTTGTTGTTGGACTTCTCTTGACGTCGGCTACCTCCAGGTGTCATTGGTTTCACGCCGGTGAAGCTCCGATCAAGATCCGGCTAGGCTCCGGCGAGCTCAAAGTTGTTAGAGGCAAGCTGGTATAGGGAAGGCTTTAACAAATTATATGATAATTTTTTGTTGACAAATTAGATTCGTATGCCTTCCTAGTTCAACTGTTTCTCTTCCCTACAGATGAGCAATGCCTTTTTCTGTTGTTGTTTTCTCCTTGAATTTCTGTTAGTGTGATGAAACTTGGATGGACAATTACTGACTTACATAGCATAATTTGTTTCAGGATCAAATGTCAGTTCTTACATTAACATGGTTTGTGAGACGCTAAGGAACTCTATTCCTAAAGCTGTGGTCTATTGTCAGGTCCGAGAAGCTAAGAGATCTCTTCTCAGCTATTTCTATGCACAAATCGGGAGAAGGGAGGTATAGTTATGACAGCTGTCTCACTCCTCAAAATTTGCAGATAGAATCTTGATTTCTTTATGCCATTAGAAATTTATTTTTTCAAAATCCAAAATTTTCAGTTGTTAGGTTAGATTGTTGCAGTGACAAACTGATTACATATTATTCTTTTGTACTTGATAATTAATTGAGATACATGCCACTATGAACAATAGATTCTTCTCCATGGTTCTGCTCCAGTTGTTGGTCAGCAAAATGTTTTTCTACATTACTATCATAATATTGATCTATAAAGTTGTGGCCTGCATCTCTTTTTCTTATGTTCAAATTCGATTTTATAGATTACAGTTGAATTTTAGCTGGCTTGGTTATAATTATAGATGTGATGGGTTATTAATTGTTGATTTTATTCATATGGGATTCCGATTTAAGGTGGAGAATCATGAAAGGCGGTGTGGGAATCATGGTGGAGTTTGTGCCATATGCTTCAGGAAACTGCTTTTATCAAGGGTTGTGAGCACTCCTACTGGTGAGTTTTTAATTTTTTTAATCTCGTGCATCTCTCTTGGATCTTGGAACTGGCTCTTGTGTTCTCTTCCATCATTTGATGGTCCAACTTGGCAATCCCTTTTACTGTTATTGTTTTGGCTAATGGATTGTGGTCATTGTGGTTGATTGTTATGGCATGACTACACGATCTGGTGATTGACTATCCCTCAGAGATATATAATGCAAGTTTTAATCTTCATTGCAGTTGACGGGATGGTGGCTTTTGAAGCCATTAGGATTTGATTTCATGTGTTCTGTAGTCTTCAACTGGATTTAAGTTTCTGAATCTCTTACAATCTTGGAAATGGTCCTAAAAATAACCACTAGTGCGTGAACTTGTGCAAGATGATTTTCAGGGACAGCATTAAGATGCTTATGACATAGAATTTGTAGGCCTTCTCTATTATTATAAAGTGTAATAATGCTGTGCATCGAACACGAATTCATGATCTAGAATCAATATCCCGCATAGCTTATTTTGGGTTCAGAAAGCTGTTTCTGGAAGCTTGTTGAACCAGATAGACTTTTGCTTTACTTGGCTTTTTCTTTGTTAAAAATGTACAACTGATTTAATATTCTGTCAAGTCTATAAATATATTTCAGTTTGTTGTTGAATTATATGAGTATTTTGTTCAGGAAAAGTTACAAGTTATCATAGAAGTAGAATCATATTTATAGTTCTTAGGAAAAGTTACAAGTTATCATAATTATATTTATAATTATTAGGTAATTGGCATTTTACTATTGTATCTTAGAGTATAATTATTAACTATAGGCATGAATCACAATTCCTTGAGCATTGATATTATTTTGCTATTTACCCAATAACTAAGACTTACGTCTATTAGCTTTGTTCTTGTGTTGAAGCTAACATCTTAATTGTTCTTGAGCACTGATAGAGAGACCATTGCCTGCTACAATGTGTTATGTTGAAGATAGATGATCTTGGCGATGGCCCTAGATTTTTGTTGTGTGAAAATGACATCAGGATTGGATGCCCGGCTGCAGCCATTGTGATGAGGACTGTGAGGAATATAGTGAACACTAGAAGGACTGCGAAGTTTTCTTTTTTTTTTTTTGTAACATATTGTATAAAAATTTGTTAGTAGTATTATTTAATTCGAATTTTTTTAATTATTTGTAAATTATTGCACAATTTAATTTACTTTTATGATATTATATTTTTAAATTAATAATATTTGAAAAATTTTATTTATATAAATTAAATTCTGAATGTTATAATAATAATAATAAAAATAAAATATTATAAATGAATTGCGATGAAATTTGATGTTATTTTGGGTAGTTAATTTTCAATTTATTTGCATTTTATGAATATTTATTAGCGACGGTTTAGTAACGGAAATTTTGTCGCTAAAAAATTATTATTATATTTTCTCGTCTAATTTATTTAGCGACGGAATTAGCGACGGAAAATGTAGTCGCTAAGTATTATTATTATAATTCGGCGACTAATTGGGAATATAAATTAGCGACGAAAGAAAAAAAAATTAGCGACGATATTTTTCGTCGCTAAATTAGCGACTGATTTTGAATTCCGTCGCTAATATATTAGCGACTGGCCTTTTAGCGACTGTTCGTCGCGGCGTCGCTAATTTACATTAGCGACGGAAAACATGTAATTAGCGACGGAAAATAATTTGCAATTTTTTTGTAGTGGGAAGATATGTAATATTGGTTGATGTATGTATATATAATGGCCAAGAGCTTCTCCGTGCATGGGGCGCTATGGGATAGGCTATGATTATAGATGCCACGTGTTTGTGTATTATTGTAATGAAGTATAAGTTGCAGTATAACTTTGCTCAATGTGCATACAACTGCATTGAAATGATAGAATAAGAGGATGATGACGTAAGCATAAATGTGGGATTGAGTCAAATGTTGTGAAGTTGTACATAATTGGGTGCCAATTCACCAACCGTGTGCTGCTTGTATATGGGCTGATCAATGGCAATGATTTGATCATTGGGTTTTTATCTTTTTTGTTTTATTAAATAGAAAAATATGAATGGTCGGAAAGCTCATTTCATTTGATAAAAAACAATCAAATACGGTTTACGTTTGGGGAAAATTTGTTATGTAGCAACAATATGATTTTAATTTGAAGTCTATGTAATACATTAATAAATAAAATTAAAAACACCTATGTAAAATTCATAATACCATTGCATTTGAAATCAGGCTAGAGTAAAAAAAATTTAAATGTGAATAACTGCAAAATAGATACGAAACAAGACCGATTTTTACGGTTAACGAATCTGATGAACTCGGTTATGGTCTGTAATTATTATATTTTTTTGTTAATGGTTTTGGTTTAGGTTTTTAAGTACCGATTAACCGTTCATATACGATTTTTATGGTTAAACGGTTCATATATATATATATATATATATATATATATATTAAAATGTGTCTATTTCTCTAAAAATTTACATAAAATAATACTTTAAAATTTATTTAAATAATAATTTTATTTTTATACCTTAATCTTTTTTTCCTGTAAAAGTTATATAATAGTTAAAAAATGAATTTATATTATGTCATTCTCTTTAATTTTATAGTAATATTTTATAAATTGTATCAAATTAACATTTATATATGTTGTATACTTACCATTTGATATAATTAAATAAATTTATGTTCATCCATAAATCATATTTAAACTCCTCATTTTGTAACTAATGTATTTACTTTTTAACTCATGCATTTACTTTATAATTCATGTGCTTATGTCTTCTTATGTAACCTAGATTCAAATCCCAATAAATGGAAGCTTCTTCCACGAAATACATATAAGAAATAGCTAATAAGAGAATACTTATTTTCTCTCCAATAATCTATAAACTCATATAGTCATTATTCTTACATTCTATTCTTATCATATAGTTTTCGTATTTTATAATTGTGTTCATATTTTATTTAATAGCAGTTAATTACATTTCTTATGATTTAGAGTTTATGTTATAACGTTTATTATTATCCAAAATTTGATTTGACTTATAATCAAACACAGTAATTTTCAATAAATATAAAATTTACTTATATAACATTAGATATTAATTTATAGCACATGAATGTTGGCTAGTAATGTAATATGCCTTATCGGTTGGAGAGGAGAACGAAATAGTCCTTATAAGGCAATGGATACCTCTCCCTTGCAGACGCGTTTTAAAACCGTGAGGGCTTCGGCCTAAAGTGGACAATATCTGCAAGTGACCAATTGTACCGACTTTCATTTTTTCTTTATATTTTTATTTATTTTATTTTTATATATTTTTTTATATATATTTATCAATAATTTTACCATTTTAGCCTCAGAAGCTTTTTCTCTCTCATTTTAAAATCGATTCCATAATTTTTATCATATAAAAAATAGGTGGAATATAAATTTTCAGCTCAATTAGAGTCTGTTATGAGCCCGATTTAAATTTATTAGTCCGATTCGACAACTACCGGTGTCATAGTAAAATTCAATTCTCGTTACCAAAATATTCAACAAAAAAATTCATGAAGACCTGCAAATTTTAGCAATATTCGGAGTTCATTTACTATTTTTTTAAAAATTACACAAAATTAAGTCACCTTCCCTATCAGGAAATTGACTCGCTACCTTTTTCATATTTTTGACTTTCGGGTATACTTTTCGGCCCGATAAATACTATTTATTATCAAAAAATAATGTTCGCGGCTAAACAGATATTAAGGCCATTACAAAGACGTGGTGTCCCATCAATCCGATCGGACATCGCCTTCTTGTCTTATCTTTCCAGCTCACTCTTTTTCCTTTTTTGTTAATGGGCTTGGGCCATGTGAAGTGAACATGGGTCGACTTGATTGGGCCTTTGGAGATATTTTTTCCATAGTTATCAATTCTAATTGTATAATTTTATGTTATAAATTATAATGGTTAACCGAAAATTTTGGATTAAGAAAATCAAAAAATTGAAATCAATGGAAATTGTAAACCGAATGTAGTGGATCGGACCGATTAATGATTAGTTATTTGAAGAAACCACTCTTAATGTTATGATTAATTTGATTGCACCTGCACAAGTTAACCGATCCATGCTCAATACTAAATGCGTCGGATAAAAGTTAGAATACAAAACTATGGTTCCCATTACTCTCGGGCACTAACTCCTTTTCTTCGGTTCTTGAGGAAAATGTGGAGACAGGATAACTGATTTTCCATCATTGTGACTATGCCTCTTGTTTCCAACAGAACTGTGAGTAATACAAACAATCCGGTTGACTTGCGTCATTGGCCGGTGTGGGGAAATATGAGCTAAGCGAATTACCTAGCTCTGTTGGAGATATCAGCTCCGAACTATAACTTCGCTTATGTTATCATACTGTATTCACCAAAATAGCTATGCATACAATCTTTAACCCAAAATCACCATTTTTGACATTGAAGAAAGTAATTTTTTTCTAATTACGCTGATTGCAAAATGCTTGAATGTGATGTAACAAACTTAGTTTAGGTGTCTTCGTACTGATTTATACCATATTTTTTTTAGTGTCTATGGTATTGTTTTGTAATCCGACGATGTGTACTTATTAAATTTGTCTTAACCTTCTATTCAAAGTGATTAATTAATCCTTCTTTTGTTATAACTGAAAAAGTTTTTTATGTCTCAAATGTAAATTTAACTGTTCATAATTGATAGATCACGTGCAGACCGATTGGGTAAGAGGTATTCGGGTGCTGGGGTCCTCATCTTGCATTCCCAATGGTGGGAGGATCTGATCGGGGAAGATCGAATCAAGCTCTGTGGATATTGTCCACTTTGGGCCTGGACCCTCACGGCTTTCTTTATGGGGTGCTGCCCCAAAACGCATCCACGGGAAGATGGTGTGCATGGCCTTATAAGTTTGTATCTAATTTACATTTATATTCTCATACATAATATGTCAATATAAATTTGTATCTAATTTACATCTCGCATATTACCAATCATTTTTGTAAATATTAACAGTGAATTCAAAACAATACATTTAATATAAATTTGATAATTGTATATCAACAATAGTTTTTTTACTTGTAAATTCATTATCGAATATAAAATTTCTCAACACCTAAAATTTTGAATAGTTTATTATCCATTTTAGCAAACATTGTTATACACTCGTGTTATACACTATAATCACATTCATAAATTATATGGGCAATTTATTGAATTTTATAACTTTGTAATATAATTTTTTTAAAATGATTTGATGATCTTCCAGATATTGTCCTATGCAAAATTCAGTAGGCTCATTCATAGACGTTGATGACTCGTGTTATGATCAACAAAAGCAGATAAGCTGTTTCATTATATTAAGAGTGGCCTTACGTTTCCCGAAGTGGAAAGGCCACTTTCCCAAGCCAAAAAGCTAGACTAAAAAGGCTACAGGCTACTTTGAATTATTAATATCTCCTTATCTAAATAATTTCCACTTTCCCATCCCATCGACTATCTCATTTATCAAATCCGGGAGTTTCATTCATACTAAACGCTTTTGGTTTCCATAGAAGGTGCTTGCAAACTTCATTCTCATCTTGCATTTGTATATCAAAACAAATTGAGAGAAAATCTAACCATGCCAACACATTTTGAAGTCTATATAACCAATGAAATTATGCAGTTTGGAGCCATGGTATGATAATATATGTTAAATTGTTTAACATTGCCATATATCCGATATTAAGATTATATTATGACTAATGTAGATGTAAATCTTAAATTTGGTTTTGTTAATTTTTTTTCTATTTATTATATATTTCAGCTGCTAACCGAAGGAACTCTGAGTGAGTTTTATAGTCTCAGTACGATGATCATCGAGTTAAAAAGCCTATCATGCGAATCATTCAACGTGGTCCATTTCGCAAATGGATGAGCTTTAATGTACGATGGCTTGGAACTATTCTTCAAAAGATACAGAATAAAGTCAAATTTTAAGTGTATTTTTTTTCATCATGCCCCATTATGCGTCCATGTAATGGTTTTGTACATAGACGGAGGCAATGTGGAGTATTCAGATAAATGTAACGTTAGTATGGAACAGACAACGAAATTTTTACCAAGTTTCCATCCAGGCCTGGGTAAAGTGAATTATTTAATTTTTTTCCTTTATTTAAATTTCATTGTCGCAATCATTGCTTTTGAACTATTATATATATATATATATATATATATATATATATATATATATATATATATTATTTTAATAACTAAAATTTTGTTTGTTCTTCTAATGAACCATCGAAACCGCATTTCTTACAGATATTGCATCGCCATGGTCATTCTCTATTATCTATAAAAAAAGCTTGGTACTATTATGTGGTAAGGGAATCTGTGTTATTACAATTTATTTTCATTAATGTACATGAACTTGTATCTTATACCGTATCGTTGGCTATGGTCAGACTGTTCCACCCCATGAAGCTACCAAATATCTGGGTATATATTGCCTCGAAGTAAAACTGCACAAGCTATATCATAAGACATGTACAGTTTCTCCCCATCTATTCTTCGTGTCTTATCAATGCAAGTCAATAATGTTAAAGAATGGGCAGAAGATATCCTTTCGAACAAGCTTTGAGGGTGGATGGGTACGGTTTGTCCATTTTTACGGCCTTGATAAAGGAGACTTTTGTTCATTTATTCAGTCCCCCAAAGATAAGAAGATATTCATTGTTAGGGTTTTCAGAAGTGGTATCGAAATATGATTTAATTTTATGTTCTTTTCGTAATGCACAATGCATGGCTTATGAACAATGTTTGTGTCATTTTTTTATGGTTTATATATTTGTGTCTGTCTTTTATATGTCGAGTAATAAATTCTAATTGCAATTTTAAAAATTACTCTCTTTTGGTAACTGACATAATTTATTTTCAATGTTATTTACTTATTCTTGCATGTAAAAGAAATGCAAACTTGATATGTTACGGTATATGAAAATCATATTTAATTTCTAGCTTTATAAACTTTGCTTTGTGTTTGCAATATATCTCAAATGTGAATATACCTAATATGTCAGTTGACATAACGAATTAAACGATATAAGCTTAAAAATTACACTCTTTTCGGTATGTCAACATTGGCTTCACTTTATCTGATATTAAAAATGCATGGTTGTATTGTACATGAAGTTAACTGGAAACGCTTATTATACATAATTAATAAGCAGCATGATTATAGTGTGAAAAGTAACGATTCTTGTATATAAACAAAATTCAAATTTATATGTTACGGTTTAAGAAAATCATATTTAATCTCTAACGTTATAAACTTCGCTCTATGAATCTTTTATGTGAGCTTTACCTAATATTTCATTTGACATAACGAATTAAACGAAATTAGCTTGAAAAATTCACTCTTTTTGTATGCGAACATTGGCATCACTTTATCTGATATTAAAAAAATGCATCGTTGTATATGAAGGTAACTAGAAACACTGATTAAACATTTTTAATAAGCGGAATGATTATAGTGTCTGCAGTAACCCTTAAGATGATAGTCTTCATACAGCAATTGCATAAGGATTGACTAAAAAATGAGGTACTGTATTTGGATGATGCATAAGTTAATATGTAAATTACGTTAGTGTATATCAGAAATGTATGGCTTTAAAAATTAATACCCTTGCTTAGGAAGAATAAAAATATTTGGAAACATAGACGCAATTTCTTCAATCAAAATAAATTAAATTACATTATACAGAGATCCATGATTCCATATGATAGAAATCTGTGTTATTAATTATGAAATTTTTTTATAATCAAGTATAAGAAAATGAACTTTAATTCCTTGCATACTATAAACTTTTCACTGAGTCTTTAATAAGTCGAAAGGTGAAAACCCTTTAATATCAAAGTTGAATAAGTGAATACATTGAAGTCAGTTTGGGGATACATAATCCATTTATTTTTCCAACATGGTTCTTGCATCTGATGTCTGGTATGAAAAAAGGCAAACGAGTTTTTTCAATTAAATGCAATTACTATTGATTAATTTCATTCGGCCACGCGAGGGTTCTAAATCATCCTAAAGGTTACGCTTTCCCCTTGTGTAAAATTGTACCCAATATATTTAGTGTTGTCTGATTTACATCCAATGTATTCGGTTACTCATGAATAGAAAAATATATTCGTTTCCATCAAAAATTTTTCAACGCTGGATAAATTCCAAACGGAATACAATGTAATAAAATTAAATCACTTCCTGTAATATGTTGTTAGACCGAATACAATGTAGCCTAAATTGCATTAATGTGGAAGGGATACGACGTGTGATAAACTGTACTGGGATTTTTCCTAGGTTAATATGTCAATTATGATTGACTATACCATAAATGTATGCGTTTAAAAATTAATACCCTGGCTTAGGAATAATAGAAATATTTTGATAACAACGATGCAGTTTCTTCAATCAAAATAAATTAATTTACATTATAGAGAGATCTATATGATCGAAATCTGGATAAAAATATGCAATTTTTTTATCCATTGATGTATACGAAAATTAAATTTAATTCCTTGCATTCTATCAACTGCATCCGGAGTCTTTAATTAGTCGGAAGTGAATACCATTTAATATCCTAGTTAAAAAAGTGAATACGTTGAAGTCAGTTTGTGGATACAAATTGGATTCGTATTTCCTAACAATCCTAACAAGAAGGTTGCGTCCGATTTTTGCTTGGTAAAAAAGTCAACAAAGTCTTTTCAAATAAATACACTTACTGTTGATTTAATTTTTTTGGGCCACGTGAGGGTTTTAAGTCATCCCAAAGATCATTTGTTCCCCTTTTTATATAAGCGAACCCATAATCTACACTTTTGTCCGATTACATCCAATGTATTCGGTTACGCACAAATAGAAAAAATATTTCCGTTTATGTCAAAATATTTTCAATAAATTATTTTGCATCCAAACTAAATACAATGTATTAAATTTTAATTACTTGATTTATTATGTTTTTTTGGACTAAATACAAGTTATATTAAATTGTATATGAGAAAGGGATTTCATATTTTTAAGTGCTAATACGACGATTACATAAGATACATACAGTAGCTTAATGAAGTAATGATTTTAGTTCCCATATCTGGTTGAACTGTCACTCTCGATGAACGAAGCAACTGCCCAAAGATATATGATAAGATTTTCCCCCCAAAATAAACGTCACCATCCTTATTAATGCTTATGTACGTTTCTTCACACCCTAATGCTCTATACTGTCAGAGTCATTTGTGAGTTATCATGAGGTGTGTTAGGGTTAGCACTAACACTGTAACAACTCCCTCCAAAAAGGAGGTAACCCCATTATATGTAGAACCTGTAATAAATGTAAGTTTTAACTTGTTCATTTACTTTCATTCTTTTTGCCAGGCATTTTCCATTTTCTTTCATCAATCCAGTCCAATGGTTAATCCATTCTGCATTGTTGTGACATGAATTGAGCTTCACTTTAGAGGGTTTGTAAGTCTATTATACTACGATTCTTTCTACGTTTATTGTTGTTGTTATTAAAGCATACACACCTGTTATGGTCAATAATTTTAATAAATGAAAATTTATTTATTGAGATGTTTTTTATTCGCCTGAAATAAGATGATGCTTAACACAGTGTATTTAACGTATATATTTTTACATAGTTTATACCGCAAGAATTCATCCAGGACCGAGAGAATGTATTAAGTGTTGAATGCTGGATCATGACGTCAAACAAACAGATTTGGCCAATGACACTTGAACAAGGATATGATTATGATATATTAAATGACAACAAATCCAACTTCATTTACGCTAATAACCTAAAAGAGAATGATCTTATTTTGTTCACATATAGAGGAAACCTTTTATTTGACGTGATTATCGTCAATGCCGAGGGTTATGAGGTTCATTATGGGTATAAAGGTGAAGAAAAATTCTTGGTTGACTTCAAAATTGGGACTTTAAAGCCCTTTGGGTATTGGAAGTTTAACATTGCGTGCATCAACTTAGATTGGAATTTGAGATTGGTAAGTGTCTCTCCTTTCAGTATTTAGATATGCTTTTCTCCACATTAAATTATTTTTACATATCCATGCAGCCTCTTCCCGATTATTTGGCTGGTGAACGCATTGGTATAGAAGCTATTAAAAGTTAAATTATGAAAGTTGAGAATGCTCGGCGACAACAGTTCGAATACACTATATTTGAATTTGTCTATTTAACCACTCGCAATTAATTTAAATTGTTAAAGGCATGAAGGGCATAACATTCTACGTTTATGTACTCGAGCGCATAAAACATTGTAAAAAATGAATCTGGATAATAGTGATTCAACTTATATTGCGTTGATTCGAAAAAAATGAAATAACACAATACCATCTTCCTAATCAAATAATGAAATGAACCCCATTGTGTAATAACAATGCATGGACATCACAGGTGTAACAACCATAGAAACGACGTCGAAAAACGTATTCGATGATAACTTCGTCATTTCTTATCATCACGCGAATATACTCGAACAGGAAGTGATACAGGCCAGCAACAAAGTAGTTACCCATACCCAGTAAAGGAATATAGCCAACCAACCACATCCGTCTATACTCCGTGCACCACATCTACACAATATTTTACACGTACGGTTTGCGAGGGGAAACAACAAATTGTTTTTAAATAAACAAGATATTTTAATTTAACGGTTGTAATTTAAACATAAAATTGCATGGATCGAGGGACTTACCGCTGATGCATTTGGACTCAGGAATCTTGCGAAATATGGGTCATATGGGCTGTAAAACGAGTTGCGAGGCATGGCTCTCAATTAGCCCCTTCTTATCAAAACAAGGTTGATAGATGGGGGGTAAAAATAAAACTTGTAGTCGTAGTTAGAACTTAGAACGTAATATATAGCAATGAAAAGCTGCATCAATTCCCGTATAAAGTCAACAAAAAAGGAATGACTATTACTAAAAGTAGAGTAGCCTTTTTGGAGGCACATAATAGGGATGCATCTCTAAATTGCAAGCGTTAATAATTTTTTTTTGACAAAAATGGGTTATTTTTTTCCTTTATCTGTTTAACTGAATATACAGTTTCGAAAATTTGTTGATATTGAATATAGAGTATTTGACGACCGCATTACTATATATAACTAATTAATCAATTAGCATTACATTATAAATAATGTTGTTGACAATTAAATTTAATGCATTCGATTCGAGTTAAATCATACGTTACATTCACTACACAAGATAATGAATATAACGTGTTGACATTAACCGAATAAACTTAATACATATTAATAAAACAAGTAGGTACATTAGATAAAGAAATTTCCTATTAAAGATAACCGCATCAAATCCAAAGAGATGATAAAAAATAATAATTAAAAACAAGATTAATAAAACATAATAAAGACAGAAGAGAAAAAATTGTTCACATTACATTCATAGATATAAACTAATTATTTAAATTGAAAGAGACCTTCATGTGTTGGAAGTTCCCCTCCTTGTAGTAGACGCGAAATTCTAGCTCATCGCCTTTATGAATTTTCTCCTGAAAAATAAATTTTATCCAATTTCTATCCAATATGCCCTTGTTTATATCACCAGTTCCCTAATTGAAGTATGGCTTATACTTTATCTTGTACCATAAACCATATGTTGGGCCTCTAACTATAATGTGTCGTTCCTCCCTACCAAGAACATTCACAACTATATGTTTGGGCAAGGTCTGCATATGACAATCAGAAGCAAAATGGAACCATAAAAGTTAAAACAACCGAAGCCAGGCAATATCAAATGGACACTATAATGATATTGTTTTTGCTAACCATTCTCTTGATCCAATCACTATCATCCATCGCTACAGTAAAGGCCTTTAGCTCTTTATCTTCCTCGGCCTCGTAATTATCCACGTGTTAGTGTTTGAATCTACTGAAAGCAATTGAACAAGAATATGTTACAGGCATAATAACGATAATAATTAAAAAAAATCAAAACAAATGTACAAATATTACTACCTATTCAACCGACATACCAGTGATGAAGTCATAATTCATAATATGATTCAACTCCGAATCTGGTCATCCCAAATCATCATATAGTGGTTTCATATCGCTCTCGTCGGAGGACACTTCAATCACTTTCGGGGACTGTGCATTTATAATCATCCAAACAAATCGTTACGATATTATATTAACCATTGATATGAAAATAACTCTTACAATAATCAAGGGAAGAACCCGTGAGGAATACAAACAATGATACTCATTTTTTGTTACCCGATAATCAGCAGCAAGTGGTGAATATGAGCTAGATGAACTCGCCATTTAGGGATCTTTTGTCAACTAGTACTGTTCAGAGAGATAACAGTCACGTACCGATATATTTTTTTCCTCCAAAAATTTACACTATTGAATAAAATTTCAACAGACTCTAGGGTTAAGTGTTAATTTATATGGCTTGTCAATGGACCCTTCACTTATCCACATAAAATTTAATTGTATTTAAGATGCAATCCAACCACCTCCCATTAAATGTAAAAGATCGGATAAATTCAGTCTATTTATTATGGTATAAGTTTATACATTATATTACATTAAGTTTCAAATATTAATACAATATATCACTAGGAAAAATTTTACCTGAAATATTTAAGAAAAGCTTTAGAAAAATTTTAAAAAATTAAATTATTAAATATATTAAAAATTATAAAATATGACTGAAATGGATACATTTTTTTGTTTTTTGTTTTGGCAAACGAATGCACATTGAAGTTGAACACATTACAAGAGATCACTGCATTAGCAAATATAACCAATTTATTATATACTCACATATTACTTTGTATACACTAAGTTAAGAATTAATTATGATCAATTGACGATGAAAATATTTTCTTAGCTGTATTCGATTTGAATTTAAGAATACATTTTATTCCCTGACAACAAAATTAAATACAATTGTAGATGTAAACACATTTATATACCTAATGGGATATCTGTCGACATTCTAGTCAATTAATGAAATATATTAATACAATATATTCAGATTGCTGGTAACCATATTATATTTATTTTTTTCCAAACATATTATTGAAAAGAGTTTGCAAAATTTAAATAAGAAAAAGATTATAAAAAATCTAATATTTTACCAAAACTGATATAGTTATGTGTTATTTGGCAGACTAAATATACAATATTTTTATTTTGTTGAAATTGAACACGCTGTATTCGATGAATGCATTGGTAAATATATCAAATTTATTATATATTAACATAATACATTGTACACTATCGGAAATCAATTTTCCAATGATATATCCCATCAAACTGTTACATTATTTACTTTACCTCATCGTCCAAGGGTATTTGGGCATGACCGCAGATGTCATCATAGAGTTAACCAACCACTGCGGTTTAAATCTTGACGGACATTATTTGCTTGTGTTGAGTTAAAGGTCGAAGTGAAATGTGACCTGGACGATGTGTTCGAAGCTGCCTGGACAAGAGGCGACGTATTGGTGTTCAGGTTACATCCACTAGGTTGGGTACTTCGATCTGGGTTCCTTGTAGCCCTCGGTCGCCAGATAGTTTGGCCTACAGATCTTAATCGATTTGTCCTTGGCCGCCCTCGAGTTCTTGCTATATGAGGATCCAGGACATGTATATGGCTGCCATCATTGAAGTTGTTGTTGTTGCCAACACCCACGTCATTGTGATTGGGGCTAGACTCTGGAGCTGTTTGTGGAAAAACTTCACCGGACATTTTCGCTCTCAGCTGCCTTAGGCGATGTAGAAACATCTCATGTTTGTTGCGCTGCAATGCCTGATCAGTCGCTTCATGGAATATTATCTCAAGTTCTTTGAACTTCTGATGGTGGGTAGAAAGTTACGGGTACCAACCGTGAGGGAAAATACTCGTATGTGCCCTTTGTATGTCCTTTCTCTATCTGGCAAACAAGTACCTTTCATTAACATGGCTGATGGACTTGTAATCCAATATTTTCATGATGTGGTAGCATATAATGCCGCTTGATTGGAAGCTATTGCACTTGCACAAAAAGTGTTGTCCATCTTCAACGTATTCAACGTCGTACACAAAATGCCTATGGTACCAATTATTGACCAGGCATCTCTCTTGGATTTTAAACATTTTCGGTTCGGAAACATCATTCAGATTATGCATTGTACGATATGAAGTGTCAACAATGTGGCAGTACACCATTCTCTTAATTTGATTTTGAACTTTGTGAAACATCTCGTGAGTGAAGACTTGCTGGAATTGCTTCTCCCATTGAAAATGAAAATGGCACTTGGAGACTTTATTCTTTGATTTATATTCTGCCAAACACTCTTTATCTATCTTATCCCGAATGGCAAGCTCGTACTGCTCAACAAACTGTTTAAGCATGCTCGTAGGTCGTATGAACCCATCAAAGTATGCATGCATGCCCTCACTTCGTTATGTAGACAACATACCTGAAAAACCACCAACGCGAGGTATTAAACATGCATACAAGGACATAATTAAAAATACATAAATAAATTAATAAATGCCATGCATTTAGGCATTACATACCTGCCCAAACTGAATCCTTGAGATACACAGGAACCCAAAACTCCCTTTCCTCGTACAGCTTCATCAGCCATTGGTTACCTTCGAGGTCGTATTTTGTTAAGAAAACTTGCCAATTTTCCTCGAAAAACTCTGTTGTTAAGCTATCATAAACCAGATCCTTGAAATCATTCCGAGCATTACTGAATTCTGCAATGCGTTTAAACTTCTCAGGCAGTTTGGCAAAGATATGCTATATACAAAATCTGTGTCTGGTATTAGGCATAACTTCCCTAATTGCCTTTCTAATTCCTTCACATTGGTCCGTCAATATGCAACCGGGATGAATATCACCCATCGCATATAGCCACGTCTTAAATAATCACTTGAATGTGTTCGCATCTTCACGGGTAACCAGAGCATAACCCATTAGAATTGATTGGCCATGATGGTTGACATCGACTACAGTTGCAAAAGGAAGCTTGTACCTGTTGACCAGGTATGTTGTGTCAAAGCTAATTACATAGTAAAAATCCTTGTACGCTGCTTTACATCTAGAATGCACCCACAAGACATTGGCCAGCCTAAATTCTTCATCCAAATCAATTGAGTAGAAAAATTCCGGATCATTGACTTGCATCGTTGCAAAGAGTTTTTTCATGAAATCTGCATCACCCTCACCCCGCAGTAATCTCCTTGTACGATCAATGTAGTTTCGGCAATTCTTTGCTAAACAACTCATCTTATCTGGGCCGCCAGCTTCATATTGAACCAGCCTAATACTCTTCGATGGCCTTATTCCAGTAAAATCTTGCATCTAAAGCCTCATCCTGATGTTATTCTTTACAGCCCTATAGGCATTCATCAACCTTGATATGTCCGAAAATAATTCGTGATTGTGTTTTAAAACGACCGATGAAACCTCCCACATTCCGTTATCCCTTAAAATAGCATTCACTTTTGCAGGACAATTGAGCTTCTTAGACAAGCCCCGAGCTTGAGGTTTTCTTTCCTTGTCATAACTAAGGGTTACATATTTGTGATACTCTCCATTACACTTCGCCGTTGATTTCTTAAAAACACTAAAACCTTTCAGCCTCGAAACTCTTTGTAAAATTTCAATAAATCATCTACATTTAAAAAATACATTCCCGTACTAGGACCTCCCTCAACAGAGTACTCAAAATGATTCTCACTTTCAATGTCGCTGTCTCTGCCTGAATTTTCCTATCTAATTCACTATCATCGTTTAACAAACTATCATCTTCATCAATTTCAAATAACTCACCAAATAAATTATGATTTCCTTCAGATGATGATGCAGGATGCTCAGCCATGGAGATGATCGATGGATTCCATATTTTTGTTCAAGGAGGAGATTAATGGTTTACGTTAGTATTGGAGAAAAAAATCATAAATTACAATTTGATGTGATGTGCATTTGCAAATTTATCAATGACGCTCCATGTATGAGTAACTTTATCCAACCCTATATTCTTCACACTAGCGACATTTGCAGGACTCTAGGGCAGTAGCGCCTAAAAATTTTTGACTATAAAAAAAATAAGTTGAGAATCCCAAAAAAATTATCCATTCCTCCAAACTCAATTGCATGGCAAAATAGTGTGTATTGTATTGTTTAACAAAAAAAATCATTGTATGTATTGTTTCTGTTCAAACTGAATTTAATGAATTCAATTTAAGCTAATTGATTATTATATCCTAACTACATTGAATACACTATATTCACTTTGTTCATAGTTCATTTTTTTAAGTGTTTTGTATTATTTTTTTCAGTTCCCACAATCCCTTAAGTTATCCTGGTAAGGATAAAAAACGAAACAAACCGAAAGCAACCAGGTCGTTTTGTATATTATATTTGTTTAACGACGTCAATTTATGATTTCATAATTTTTAAATTTTGGTTTTATACTAAACCGAGCCGAATTGCCATCAAATTTCCGTTAGCTCTTCGTTATGTTATCTTGGAATTTTGGTTCGGTCGGATAAAGTTCTAAAACTTCGATTTATCGGTTACATTTTTCACCAATGCAAGCGGATATAGTAAAAGCAAAATTTAGTCAATTCAATTTCTTTGAGTTAAATGTATTCACTTTGAAGAAATTGAATGCAAAGTATTTACTTTGCTTTTGTACTAAAGATAAAGAATAGAAAATAAGATTTGGTTAATTATTTATAATAATTGGTCATAACAAGACAATTCAATCAAATGTTTCAAGATTTATTTTTCATTCAAAATTAAACTATAAAAGAATTCATTTTTATAATTTTTTAATTTAAACATTTTAAATATTTATTCAGATTTCGTTACAATTTTTTTTAATTAGAATAATACATGAACTATTTATGATATTTTTTACTTTAATATTTTTTTAGGTGTAATAAACATATATGAAGATTTATAAATTAGTAAGTGTATACAGTGTAATACATATTAATTAATAAAAAGGTTTATTAATTATTAAGTGTGTACAATTTATACAGTAACTAACGTCCTGTATACATTATATAAGTGTATACAAGCCATAAGTGTATATAATATATAATTTATTAATTAATAAGTATATACATTGTTCTACATCTCTTTTATCCAGACTTAATAAACTATATATAGTATAATATTAATTTTTTCGAATTTAATAAATTATATTCACTTTCAATACTGAATTCTAATATTATTTTCGAATTTTTATTAGATCTGATATTTTATAATGAAAAAATTTATAATTTTAATGTACTTTAATGACTTGATGATCTTTTTATGAGTTCAATATGACTTAAAATAAAAATGACTTAAAGTTAACTTAAAATAATTTCAAACACTCTACTTTTAAAAAGGTTAATTTTATTCAAAAAAAATATTTAAAATACGCAATTACATTAATATTTCTATTTGAATTGCTTAATTCCAGCCATTTATCACGATCTATACAAATAATAATGCATTACGTGTGTATATGTGTAATGATAAGATATAAGATTTGGAAGATGAAGAAAACAGTAAATGGAAACAGACGTTTGAACTGTAAGAGTACGTGGAATACATATACACCACATCCTTTTTTATTGATCTTGGCGAACTTGCAGTAGCTTTATGTCATTGATTTTATGTGAGATTTTTTTTTTTTCTGATTAAACAATCTTACCATGTCGGCAGACCTTCACTTCTTACCTTATTGACTCTATTCAATCTAATCCACGATTGTAAAAGAAGATAGTTGTAAATGCAAAGCAGATCCAGCTTAATAATAAAAAAAAAAGTTTATATACCTATTTATGAAAATTTTATGTATCAAATTAATATTTAATAGTATTAGTTTAAAAAAAATTATAGTATAAATTAATATATTAGCGATGAAATATTTTTCATTGGTAATTAAAATTTTTCTTGTAATATTTTTTTAATTAATTAGTTCAATAATTTCAATTTTTTTAGTTTGGTTAATCAATATTTTTCGATTAACCTTTAAATTTTATAGCATAAAATTATAAAAAAAAATTAGATAAAATTCAATTTAATTTCAAATTTACAAACTAATTCAAAATAAAAATCACAAAACAAACATAATTTAGTAGTCAAGATTTATTTTCTATATATAAATTAATAGCTAATATTATAATAAAATATATTTGATATTTATTGAAAATTAATATGTTTGTTGTAAGTTAAATAAAATTTTGAATAATATTTAATATTATAATATAAACTTTAAAATATAAAAAATATAATTAAATGTTATTAAGTAAAATATTAATATAATGATAAAAAATAATATATATAAAAATTAATCGAATATTATATATAAATATTACTATATAATTAAAAAGAATAATATAATATAAATTTAATTTAAAGCATTATATAAATTTTATTAAAAATATAAAAAATTAAAATACTAAAATAAAAATATAATTTAAATATATTTAAAATATTATTTTATGTAAATTTTTGAAAAAAATAAAAAAATTTAAGATATAAAAATAAAAATATAGTTTAAATATATTTAAAATATTATTTTATATAAATTTAAAAAAAATAAAAAAATTTAATATATATATATATATATATATATATATATATATATATATATCAATTAATCGTAAATTAATAATTAATGGATACATAAAAAGCTTTCTATACTTAATTTATGATGTCTTCTACCATACCCTATAAGTGAGTGGATGATACCTAAGCTTAAATCACCATTCGATAGGAATATAGCATTACTATATATAAAAAAAAAAAGTAAAAATAACATACAAGTTTCATTAAAAATAAAAAAATAAAAAACTATGCAAGCTGCACAATTTTGCAACTTATAATTTTATTTATAGATTATTGAAATAATACATAAACTTCTTTCTAAATTATTTTTTATCAAATTTTTCTTATCAATTCATTGCATGTTATATTATCTGCTGAATTTATTAAAAATATTCGTTAGGTCTTCGTTATGTTATCTTGGAATTTTGGTTCGGTTGGATAAAGTTCTAAAACTTCGATTTATCGATTATATTTTTTATCGATGCAAGCGGATATAGTAAAAGCAAAATTTAGTCAATTTAATTTTTTTGAGTCAAATGTATTCACTTTGAAAAAATTGAATGCAAAGTATTTACTTTGCTTTTGTACTAAAGATAGAGAATAGAAAATAAGATTTGGTTAATTATTTCTAATAATTGGTCATAACAAGGCAATTCAATCAAATATTTCAAGATTTATTTTTCATTCGAAATTAAATTATAAAAGAATTCGTTTTTATAATTTTTTAATTTAAATATTCTAAATATTTATTCAGATTTCGTTACAACTTTTTTTAATTAGAATAATACATGAATTATTTATGATATTTTTGACTTTAATATCTTTTTAAGTGTGATAAATATATATGAAGATTTATAAATTAGTAAGTGTATACAGTGTAATACATATTAATTAATAAAAAGGTTTATTAATTATTAAATGTGTACAATTTATACAGTAATTAACGTTTTATATACATTACATACGTGTATACAAGCCATAATTGTATACAATATACAATTTATTAATTAATAAGTGTATACAGTGTGCTATATCTTTTTTGTCCAAACTTAATAAAATATATACAGTATAATATTAATTTTTTCGAATTTAAAAAATTGTATTCCCTTTCAATGCTACATTTTAATATTATTTTTAGATTTTTATTAGATGTGACGGTTTATAATGAAAAAATTTATAATTTTAATGTACTTTAATGACTTGATAATATTTTTATGAGTTCAATATGACTTAAAATAAAAATAGTTTAAAGTTAGCTTAAAAAGACTTCAAATATTTTACTTTTGAAAATATTAATTTTATTTAAAAAAATATTTAAAATACGCATTTATATTAATACCTTTATTTGAGTTGCTCAATTTGAGTCATTTAACAATAATAATGCATTATGTGTGTATATGTGTAATGATAAGATATTAAGATTTGAAAGATGATAATAGTAAATGCAAAGCAGATCGAGCTTAAGAAAAAAAAAAGTTTATATACGTATTTATGAAATTTTTATGTATCAAATTAATATTTAATAGTATTAGTTCAAAAAAATAATAGTATATATTAATATATAGAATTAATAATTACATTTTTATCACTTTCTCAAGTAAAAGATATAAAAATATAATTTTAGTTGGCAAAATTTTTAATTATTGAGACACTTTTCACAGCTATAAAATAGTCAGTAAGAAAAAGTTTAATAATATTTTTTTATTTTCACTTTTCCCAGCTGTATATATAATGATCTCGTATCCAGCAAATTGCTCGTTATTCGTAGCATTATTCACTCCGTTTCATGCAATTCTATTTTAGTGTTAAGGTTAAAAGGGTAAATCAATCCTTAATATTTAATAAAAAAATAATATAATACATAAAATTTTATTTAATGCAATTTTATTTTAATATTTTAAAATTAAAATAATTTAACTTATAAAATGACTGCTAATGTTTAAAAAAAATTTTAAGAGACCAACACAACCCGTAAATGCATTTTTTATATGGTTGAGTGTTATGTGCTGAGTAGACGATGATAATAATAATAATAATAATAATAATAATAATAATAATAATAATTGGAAAAAAGAGGTTATACTTCTGAGTCTATATTGTGATTTCCAAGTTTATCCTCAGATCTCTATCTATAAATGCCATTGCATATCAGATTTTACCTATTTTAGAGTAGCAAGATAATTAATTTGGATAAATTTTTAATTTACGAATTAGCTAATTTATTATTATTTTTTATTTGGAGCTAATTTTATTTTAATATTTTGATATTGGGTACAAATTTGAATAAGATAATTAGCTAATAATTCACTATCAATTATTTCCCAAGCCAAGCCACTAATAATTGACTGCTTTAATATCTGTCTTCTAGTATAGCACACTAGCTGATCCATTAAAATTATTTAGCTAAAGGTGCAAATTGATCCCTAAATTTTGATAAAAAATATAATTTAAATTTTAAAATTTAATTTGATATAATATCATCTATAATATTTTAAAATTTAGATAATTTAACCCTTAAAATAACAGCAGATGTTTAAGAATTTGACATTTATCATCCAATGATTGAATCAATTTTTTTAGAAAATAAATTACTTCGATTTTCAAACTTTAAGGGTGACATTCCACTAAATAAAACTTTAAAAACTATATTACTCTTTTTACCAAACATTAGAAATCAAATTACACCTTTACCTATTTACTTACAAATATAAATTAAATTATAAGTATTTATGTATAAATTAAAATTGCACTATATTTATTTATTTTATATTATTTGAGAATTAATTTTAATAAATAATAATTGCTATTTTAAATTAAATATATCAATGCATATATAAATGAATATATCAATGTATCTAAATAATTGTGACAATAGAATGCCCAAACAGCATCAATCACTACAAAAAAAACTGCTGATTATTCTCCGTCGCTAATTACCTGTTTTTCGTTGCTAATGTAAATTAGCGACGCTCAAAGAACAGTCGCTAAAAGGCCAGTCGCTAATATATTAGCGACGGATTCAAATCAGTCGCTAATGTAGCAACGAAATATTTCGTCGCTCCTTTTTGTTCCGTCGCTAATTTATATTCATGATTAATCACGAAATTATAATAATATTTAGCGACTAAATTTTCCGTCGCAAAATCCGTCGCTAATTATTAATTTACTGTAAAATTTAGCGACGAAATATTAGTCGCTAATTATTTGTTAAATTCTAATGTTTATGCAGTAGTGATAGTTGCTGTCGCGAATCCGTCGCTAAATTACTGCTTAATTTAATTTTTTCATTTAATGTATTTTTAAATTTTCATCCTGAACTCAATATAAATAGATGCAAATATAAATAATAATCTTATATTTTCATATATATATAATTTGTAGTGAATTCATTACAAATATAAAATTAACATAAAAAACAATATATAAAACAAAATATTGTTTATACAATCTATTTCCCCAAAATTAATAACTAACAAATTAAATCTTTACAATTTCCTACCACATATATAGAATTAGCTCCTAGCTAATATTGTTGTAGTAATATACCCTAAGTCTAAATGCAATCCCTCTTTACCGTTAGCCTTTAGCCAGAAACTACTCTTGATTTGCAAGAAACTGCTCCATTTGTTTTGTAATTGGAATATCCCTGCTTACATATCAACCAATTACATATCATTTAGGGTTTTGGTTTACTCTATCATAATGTGTAAGTAATAACACTCCATAAGTCCAGCCTAGACCTGCAACATAAGAAACAACCCCCATTTAGAAAATACGATGCTGAGTACATAATACTGCAATTAGTTGGACTGTGATCCCAAGGAAATCTGAAATACAAAAGCACATATAGAAACAGAAGGCACAAGCATTGGTAACATGTTTTGAAGAGAAAAAAAAAACAACTGAAGCTTGTGACAGCAGTAAACCACATAATGCTGACTCAATCACAAGAGGAGATCACAACATCAGTTCGTTTAATATATTTCCATTTGTTATGACCAAAATGCTCACGCCCCAGCCATCAGCTGATATTCATAACTGCATAATTACTGAGGAGATTGCATCTCAGATACAATTGGTACAACTGTTGACAGAAAAACAGGACAAAGAAAATAGTTTCCCATGAAGTGATTGCTTTCTAAACTAAAAGGAAAACAAATAAAAAAACCAGAAGATAAATCATTAAAAGTAAATCCAACAGATATCAATATCAGCATCCCTAAACTTGATGGATTCAGAATATAAAACAATTGTAAGCCAAATAAAAATCTAATGCCTTGTTTTCTATTACCGTTGCTTCTTGCTGCTGCTGCCACTTTTTAATCCCTGACTTTCTATCGTCAGTTTTCAAATCTTAGCAAGCACACAAGGAGACTAATTACTAAGATCCGGTAAGAGAATAATAGCCTGCTTAATAGATGAATAACACTTTTGGTTCAGCCACAACTTATTGAATTGCGGGAAGTTCTTATCATATCGTAACGTATGGAAAAATATGATTGTAATTGCAATTGCAGAACATGTTTCATCTGATTAACAAAGCAAAAACCTCGCAACTCGTGAACCTTTATAAGTTATAGCATTATCACTTGTAAATGCATGGTGGAATCTAAACACAGTAGGCATAGTGAAGCCTAGGCATATACATAATAAAACACTTCAAGGTAGAACTAAATTAAGTGGCAATTAGCTTTCCTAATTTTTTGTGAAGCAAGAACTTACAAGATTGAGAATAGAAGAACAACTTTCCTTGAATTTTTGTGATGCCGAACGTTTATATTTTCTCCATCTGTTGTTCGATGTATCTCATAAACCCTCTCATTGAATGACTTCTCTGTTAAATTAAAACAGGAAACAACTCTTATTTCAGTAACTACAAAAAAGAGAAATTATATGGTGAAACAACTCTTGGTTTAAAAAGAAGTGCAGTCAGAATTGCATGGTAAAACAATGCTAAGTAGCTATTGCCAGGCATAAGAGAAATTGTTAGTACATTGGTGATGAATTACTGCTGATATTTACATAAATAAAATATTGTTTAAATAGCAAGCATTTCGGATTTGTTTTGTCTTCCTCAGACAACATTGAAATACTATAGACATCCTGGCCCTGCAAAAATAAAAAGGGAGGAAAATAAAAAAAAAACACTTATGCATACAAGTCCCTGTGGACTACACTTAATGCCAATTTTATCTTTATCCAAGCAACTAAACAAAAAAATAATGCCAAGTCAAAAATTGAGAACCACGGTAAGAAATCCCTTGTCCACAGTCAAATTATAACTTGTATGGATTTAATTAGAAAAGGCAAATACTTGTATGGATTAAACACGTATTAGTGGCCAAATCGTGAACAGCTAATATTGAAATAAAACATATAAAGTTATTAATTAATTGTTTGATTACAACTGCATTGTAAGCGTCACTTGTCACGAGGTTTGTGGGTCGTGTCTCAATTTCATTATTTATTAACTTGAAAATCATATCTCCCATGGCTACTATGATGACTAACCAGCCAAGAGCATTCCATGTGTTGTATGTATGATCATTTCCTTTCTATGCCATAATCATCGCTTAATTTCTCTTTAAGCTTATTTTAATTCTTCTTAATATTTAATTTACAAATTATGATCCGTTTGTTGCACTTCATCCTAAAAAATATTTAATTCAGATGTTTGTTTCCTTTTGGCAAAATCGTTATTTATTGTAATTTCTATTAAAAAATATATGAAAAAAGTTTTTTTTTTGAAATGAAATAAGGTAAAATAATATAAATTTAAAGTAGTCGATGAAGCAAATTAGATATTATAAAAGCATATTAATCGAGTCAATAAATTTTAAATATTTAATAGTTATAGAAAAAGATTAATGTTAGTGAGTATAAAAACCGTTACCTAGTCAATAAAACAAATTTTTGTTTATGACTAATGTCTATATATTAATTTGGCTTAATTAGCAAAAGAGATCATTTAAAAGAGTGGATAGGAAGCAAGCTTAACAACAACGGCAGACATTTTACGCGATTTGGGCTTTGCTATATATATTTTATATTCCATTCTTCAGCTTCAGCTTTGTTTTGCTTGCTGCTACTGTGCTACATAGTTTCTACAATTATGACACCGAATTTCCTTTACTATTGCAAGATTTGGTGTTTTAATTTCATTTTTTTTCCAGATCTGAATTAATTTTGAGAAGCATTAAGTGAAGGAATTAAATTCTCTTTTTAAAAGTTTGAAATTCGAAACATAAGGAATGGAATTAAATTCTCTTTTTGAAAAAAATAACTTTTAATTGAAAATTAAAATTCAAATGTAGTTATTTAATTCTTATACATTTTGTACAGCAGGTTAAGGAAGAGGAACTTGTATGGGACAGATCAAAATAATTTCTCTTATGAAGTCTTAGCAGTCAGCAGCTTTTATGTGGCTGAGGCACTTAAGAATGAAAATTCAAAGAAGGAAATTTCTTTTTGTTCATTTTATTTACTTGGCTGGATGAGGGGTTGCAGTATGCCCACCCTTTTTACCATTTGTTTCATGGAGTGTGCACAGAACATTTTAGGAAATCAGTAGAGGTTTACATACCGATATAGATGTAGAAATAACAACTTGTTACTTTGGAAATGATTTAGAAGCTGGTTCTTTTATTATAAATAAAGTTAAAAAATGAATAAGAACAGAAATAGCCAGAAGAAGCTATAACAGATGGCAGCATATTGTTCCAAATATTGATCCCATAAGAAAAACAGCATGCAATGAAGGATTGAAACACATAAAACATACCAGTCTTTTGCGGAGTACCTGCTTTTTGCTTCTTTGCATGCAAAGGTGTCTTTGTGGCAGAATCATTGATAAAGAATGGCAATGCTAGGCCCATAAGTGTGAAGGCCCTTTATCCATCAAAAGAAATTCCTATTAGTGGAGGAAGCCCCACACACTTATAAGCCACTAACTGCCTAGGTAGTTAACCGATGTGGGATTCGTAACATTGCCCCCTCCATCAACAGTCGACGTCCACGGCGGTTGACACCCACTGGCGGCCTCTCCCCAAGGGTTCCTCTCCTGGGCCGCTTTCACCCCTTTTCTTTTGGGCCGCTTGTCACCCACTGGCGGCTTCTCCCATAGGGTTCCTCTCCTGGGCTGCTTTCCCACAGACGGCGCCAATTGATAGGGAATGGCAATGCTAGGCCCATAAGTGTGAAGGCCCCTTATCCACCAAAAGAAATTCCTATTAGTGGAGGAAGCCCCACACACTTATAAGCCACTAACTGCCTAGGTAGTTAATCCATGTGGGATTCATAACAATCATTAGGCCTCTTGTTACCCTTTTCAACCTTTGAAGCACATAACACGAAACACAATCTTTAAGATAAAACCACCAGCACGTTTCTAATTTCAAAAACTACAAAACAAAAACAAAACATATTGAGAAAGAAAGTACACGAAAGAGATGGCCATAGACAGTGGTCTCATACTTGGTTTAACACAATGGAAGCACACGAAATTTACAGGACCCTGCACAAACACATACAATTTGTTATAATGTAAGAAATGTATAAAAAGTGTAAGCATGCAGTATTGGAGAACTTAATGAGAAAGAAAGTAACAAGAGGCAATTTCTGCTTAAGCAATGGAAGTACCTGAGTAGCAAAGACCAGTAATTCACCAATTGCAAAAAGAATAAGGAAAATGTACATGCTTTTAAAACAGAAGGCAACCAAACAACATATTGCTAGATTTAATTTCCCCTAAATTAAAATCTAGGATTTTCCCTAAATTCTCATTAAATCCCTAGATTTAATTTCTATCATAATCCTTAAATCTTCCACTAGATCTCACAAATAGGGGGTTAAGAGAACTTACCTTATGAATTAATGGAGAAAATTGCAACCAAGGAGGTGGGAGAGGAAGAGAATACTGAAGCAAGAGAGAGAGGAGCACAGCCTGCTCTCTCTGCGCAACGAAAGAGGAAGAATGAAGGGGAGGAGGCGACGGCGACACCAAGTGGAGTCGCGACAGTGGCGGGGCGATGGCGGCATGCGGTGGCTGGTGGGGAACGGCGACAACGAAGAGAAAGGAAAGGAGAGAAGAGGGAAAAGAAGAAAGAGAGTCGGTGAAGGAGGAGGAACCCGACTCTCCAAATATAATTCAACATAAAATAAGCGCCACCCCAAAACGACGTAGTTTTGGGTGTGGAAGTGGCAAAAATCCAATTAGGTCCCTCAATTCTAAACCATTTAACAAATAGACCCAATTCTCCTTCTTTTGTGCAATTAAACCTCCTAAACAATTATAATTCAATCTATATATTAAGTTTATTTTATTTAATCTCATTATTTAATATTCATTTTATTACCGAGTCCGAATAAAAATTTCGAATCAATCTAGAGAATTCTAGGAACTCTAGAAAAGAAATTAATCTATTATTATTATTATTATTATTATTATTATTATTATTATTATTTCTCTCATATAACTTAAATTGTGTTAATTTGTGATTTAATTAAAACAAATAATTTTATTTACTCTTAATATCATTTTAAATCATTTATTTATTAATACTTATCGAGTCAGTCCGATTATTATTCGGGTAACTCCAAGTTGGGGTGTTACACAAACATTAGAGAGAGAAGAACAAAGAGCCCTTAATTGCAACTTATGTCCAAAGCAAATCGGATAGGGTTAGAAATCAACAAACACGATCTTCACCGTTCAAAATTAACAACAAGGAGTTTCAGCCATACTCACCAAAAATCAAGCCGATTTAACGACAAATGATTTTTTTATCGTCTTCGTATACAAAATTGATCATAATGTAAAAAATCCAAAAAACAACCTATTTTTTGCAACAAAATTGAACTTACAGACCTTAAAAACTAATCTTCACCGTTCAAAATTAACAAAAAGGAGTTTCAAACGTACTCACCAAAAATTAGGCCGATCTAATGGCAAATGATTTTTCGATCGTCTTCACATACAAAACTGGTCATTATGTAAAAAATTCAAAAAATAGTCTTTTTTTTCAATAAAAACTGAACTTACAGACTTTAAAAACTAATTTTCTCCGTTCAAAATTAACAATAAGGAGTTTCGAACGTACTCACAAAAAATCAGCCCGATCTAATGGTAAATACCTACCTATGCGTCAAAAAAGATGGAAGGGAAAGATGAATTAATATGATTTGGGAAATTAAAAATCAAACCTTAAAAATTAATTTTCACCGTTCAAAATTCTCAGGTCACTCGAGTTTTGGGGCATTATAATTATAATATAATTAATACGATTGCAAGTAAAAAAATAAAATTAAAAAATTATAATGTGCCCGTCAATTTTCATTATTTTGTCTTTATATTCAAGGATGTTTTGATAAATATGTAATTAGAATTTCTAATAATTTAATATTTGATCAAAATTTTACAAAATAAAAATAAATTTCAAAATTTTTCATAAATATTTTAAATAAGATAATAAGTTTTATATTACTATTTTACAAATATTTATTTTTATTAATCTTCATAATGTAATTATAATAATTGTAACACATAGTTTATGTGTAAAATTAAATTATTTAAAATAATTATTAACCATAAATATGCATATAAATTTTTTATTAATATTATAATTTAATCTTAATTAGTAACGATAAATATGTATTTTTATTTTTTATTTATATTGTAATGTTTGGAATAATTGAAATTATAAATTTTTAAAAAATAGGCAAATAATATCATATAAAATATTTTTTAAAAAATTATTAAAAATAATTAATAAACATAAATATGTATGTATATTTTTTATTAATATTATAATGTTTGGTAAAATCAATAAATAAAATTATAAATCTATTTAAAAATTTAAATGAAAATAGATAAATAATATAATATAATTTTAGCGACGCAATTTGCGACGCATTTCCGTCGCTCTTTTTCTGAAACTTAATTTACAAAATTGAAAATATAGAAACAATTTTAGCGACAAAATATACCGTCGCTAATCCGTCTCAAAAGAAAGGCGCCATTCTTTCCCGCCAAATTTAGCGACTGTTTTAAGTGTTTAGTCGCTATTTCGTCGCTAACTTTACGACAAATACATTTCCACGACTAAAACTAGAAATAGTCGCTAATTCGCTGTTTTTTTGTAGTGAATATTATTCAGCCAATAACATCAAACCCAAATAATACTTGATTTAACTACTCGATCCAATCAAAATAATCCTAACAACCCTCATCTAATGCACATTTTGTGAGATCCAATCTATACCCTAGTTGCAATCGAATATGTCTAGGATGTATAATGAAGATAACAAAAAGAGATAAGTATTGAAAGTGTAAGAAAGAACTTGAAGGGAATTAAATCAAAAGATTAAAGCGTAAAATGATCATTTTATATTAAAATATATGCACATAAATTAAGAGAGAATATGAAATTGGAGGATCAATTGAAAAGAAAAAGTGTAAGTTTTATGGTAAGAACATAAAATTAAGGAATACTAGGGGATTAAGTGCAATTAATTAAAATCAACAAAGTGGACCAATAGGATGTTGACATCTATTTTTTCTAGGATTTCCATGAACTTGGCAGATAAAGGTGGGATATTTAAAAGGAAAGGCGATCGACCAAAAGGCTAAAAAATCCACAAAAGCAATCCTACGAATTCTACTTTGTTCTTGAAAGAAGACATAAATTGGTGGTTAAAGTTTTAAGGAGAAGAAAGCGAAGGAAAGGGAAAGAAAGTTAAAATTATAAAGGCCTAAATACTGGGTTAGTCAGAAATAATATTTTCCAATGGTGAATGGTAACATCGGGATCAATAATACCTTCTAGAGTTGAAAAATATTTTATTTGATCATTGAAAAATGCATATCAGCAGAAATTCGTGGTTCAAATTTGGGATCAAGCAGAGGTCATTTGGATCTCAAAAAGACATTAAGAAGTTAAAGAAAATAAATATTAAAAAAAAGGATGACTCATTCTCAAATTTGGAATATAACTAGTTTGATCCAATTTAATTGAACCATTAAATATGTTACGGATCTCAGAAAAATAATTTGAAAATATGGATGTGCTTGTATTAATTAGTAAAATTATATAATAATGAAAAATTAATTTTTCAGTAATTTTGAAAATCTAATTATCGATCTGATAAAAGTGAATCAAATTAAAAAACGATTTCTGATTGACTCAAGAATATTTGTGGAGCCTAATAAATATATTTTTAGAATTATAGAAGTATTTTTTTAGAAAGAATTGAACTTAAAAAGTAAGAAAAAAATAATGATTTTGGTTTAAATAGTAATCGATTGACCGTGAATTTGATTGAGGTTTTAAAAATAGTAAATGATATTTAAAAATTATAGAAAGTTTCAGATGGGCTCTAATTAGTATTTATAATTATTTGACAGTGAAAAAGTAATTTTTCGGTGACATTGAAAATATACTAATCGGATCGGTTTGAGTGAATCAAATAGAAAATAGACTCCGATTGAGTGAAAATTTTTTATGTAAGCTAATTTGATTTTAAGAATTATGGAATGATTTTTATTTGTCATTGAGCTTTAGAAGTTGGAGAGATAATTTAAGGTTACATAATGCACTAAATAATAAAAATTGGGCTTAAGTTTTATTGGGCCAAGCCCAACCCATTAAGAGACTTATAAAAGGCAAAAAAAAAATATCTTTTTCTAAAATTTCCCTTAGCCTTCTCCCTCTCCCATTTCTTCTTCTTAGTCGAATTGGCCATTCTTTCTCTCATGAATTTATTTATTTTCTCTCTCCAAACCTTTCACCAAATCCTACTCTCCCAAGCAAATCGAGGCTTTTATTTTATATGGTGACTATATCTAAACTCAATTTGAAGTGATTAAAGTAAAAAAAATTAAGGATTGAAGATTATATATCAAAAGTAAGGTAAGAGAAATTAATGGTTTAAAATTTATTTAAGGGTTCTATTAGATAAAATTGAGTATGTAGTTTTCATTTATGAAGTTATATTGCATAAAAGAAGTAAATTAATGGATGTCTCTTTGATGTTCATTTTCGGCCACCTAAATAAAAACAAGGAGGAGAAGGATCCTCAAGGGAAAAAGAGAAATAAAAGGAAGTTTGAGGAGTGTAAAAGCAAATTTAAGAGATTAGTGGATGCAATGTCCCTTAATTTCCATCTAGTTTCTATAAGTTTAAGGTTATGTCTAATATGCTTTTTAATGAAATATGTATGGATAATTAAAATTAAGGTCATAGATATGTGAACAGAGTTTATAAATGAAATTTTAAATGCTTAAAATGGAGGAAATAAATTTGGTACTTGAATCTTAGGTTAGGCCGTGTATATACATAAGGTAATATTTTGACGATTAATGTAAATAATTATGTAATCATGTTAAATAGTATGTAAGTTAGTGGAATATTGGATAAGAGAGGGAAAAATAAATTTAGGGAAAATTATAGATGAGGTCGAATGCATTGAAGTAAGAAGGTAACCTATGTTAATTTAATAGTTATAAGGCCGTAAAAAGAATAATAATTGAAAATATAGTACATAGTGATTTATTGAGAATTATTAAAGTTTAATTGAATATAATTTATGTTGACAACATATTATACTTTAAATAAAGTTATTAGAACATAATATATTTAATTGAAATAATAGTGAAGAATTAGTTAAATATTTGTATAATGAAGATAAACGGACATTAAAAATGTAAAACGGTAAAGTTAATAAGGCTAAATTACCATTAATGATATTAATGTTAAATGAGAAGCAAAAAGATAAAATGAATAGGTATATAACAAATAGTTGAATTAAGTGGGATAAATAAGTTTATCTAAGTGGTGTAATTAATTAAAATGAAATTGTAATGATGGTTATGTACTTTACCAACTTAAATGCAGTTAAAGTTTATCGATGTAAAAAGGTTATAAGAAAAGATGTGTAGTGATAAGTATAAATGTAAATGATGAAATGTTTGTGAATATGATATGAAATGACAAGTGATTATGTAAATCAAAGTGTACGTGCATAGATTTAAGGATATCTTGTGTTATATTTGATATTCAAGTGAATATGGATTATGAATAATTCTAAAATGTTAATGCATTGTTATGGAATGATAATTATACAATAATGTTGATTATATATTAAATAAATGAGTGAAATAATGGACACTAATTATCTTTAGTAGTAGTCTGGTGGTTAATCTAGCTCAGAATATAGTTAACTAGTCATAAAGATTCATATACTGCGGTGCAAGTCATGATGACTTGCTTTACTATGGCTGATTCACAATGGTCTCCCATAGTGCAGTGAAGTGTTAAGTGTTCGGTGAAATTATTAGAGTGATCCTTCGAAATCATTCCTTAGTGCAGTGTTGCAGACCTATGAGATTCACGTTTCGTATATCCGGATTGAAGGTTTCTGCCGAAATTATACTAGAGGCAAAATAAAGAAATTAACTTGAAATGAATGACTAAATTT
Organism: Excoecaria agallocha; assembly: GCA_037975025.1. Classification (NCBI taxonomy): domain Eukaryota; kingdom Viridiplantae; phylum Streptophyta; class Magnoliopsida; order Malpighiales; family Euphorbiaceae; genus Excoecaria; species Excoecaria agallocha. Next base: position 121,953,367 of record CM075806.1, on the reverse strand, counting down.
ATGAATGAAAATTCCTAAATAAAATGATAGTGAGAGTGAATAAGGGGTAAAGAGCAATAAAAATTGAAAGTCGGATAGTAAAAATGGACTTTTTTGAAAGGAATTAAAAGATTCAAGGATTAAAATGGTAATTATGTTAAAAAAATTAAACCTTAAGGATAAGTGTGGCAAAAATAAGAAGATTCTTTTAAAATGAACAACTGAATAAATATCTAAGGGATTGAACGAATGAATGCATGTCTAAATATTTAAATGATTGTGTAAAGAATAAATGTATGAGAGTTAATTCCCACATGAAAATGAAATGTAAGTGAACTTATTTGTAAATAATGAAAAAAATGGTATTAAAGTGTAAAGTGGCAAGAAAATAATATGTTAAGGATCAAAATTATAAATTGCATAATGAATAGTAAATGAAGTGCATAAATAAGTTCGATTAGTGATATTAAAGTAATTAATCATAATTGAAGAGCGATATTGTAATTCAATGAAAGTTAAGTATAAAAATGACAATTACACTAAATGATGAGTTTAAAGGATAAAAATGATAATATAAAAAAATGAGTAGTTTAATATGTAAGTTAATGGCTCAATAGGGATCAATATGTAATTTGCCATAAAAATAATATATTTAAGATTAAATGATAGATTGCAGGTCAAATAAGAAATTATGTGTGAAAGTAAAGATAAGTAGTGGCATTAGTGTAAATAAGTGATAAAAGATAGCACCATCGTAATTTAGTGAAAATGCAAAGATCAAATTATAATTTCGCAAATAAAATGTTAATTGAAGGAAGAAATTGTAAACAAACCCTATTATATGGTGAAATATGGACCAAAAGTGTAATTCTTGCACTTAAGTAAAAAGTAGGAATTAAATCATAATTTTACATGTCATGGCATGTATTAAGAGTAAAAGATAGAAAAAAAATGAGCTATAAGGGTAAATAGTGAAAAGTGTAAGGTAAATTGGCAAATGTACAACTTTAGGGATCACATTATAATTTTTCATTAATAATAGTAGGAAAATGACTAAAATGAAAATTCAGAAATAGTATGGTCCATAAGTATAATTAAAAGTATAATAAATATTAGTTAAGAAATGGCAAAAATAGTAATGTTTGGCAAATGAAAGGTAACTTGTAAATTAATGGAATTTAAAAAGGTACTTAATTGCGAATTAGTCATGATAAGGTTAATTGAAGATTAGCCTACAAGCTGAATTAGAATGTGATCAGTAAGTGAAATAAGTCTGAAAATGTTAGGGCCATTAAGAATGAAAATGTTATAGATGGTGTTAATGCATAGGTTAATGACATTAGTATTAATATTAAGAATAGTAGCAATAAATTAATTAGTAATACTACTATAATGTTAAATAATTAATCAAAAAGATTAGCAAAGCATAGATATATCATAGTAGTAATGAAAAGAAATGATAGAAAGGTTGATCAGGAAAGTAAAGTAATAGTATTGCTAAATAAGATCATAGCACTTAAATGTTAATGAATAAGAGTGTAAGCATAGTAATAGCCAATTCTAGTAGTTAATGGATAATTGAGGTTGCGATATTAAAAGAGTTAATGAATGTTCATTCACAAGTTCAAAATGGAATCTTTCAAAATAATATTGCCTCCCTTTTGCTATTATCCTATATGATCCCACCTATATATGAGATTAAAAATATCTTTATAAATTAATTATTAAGCTTCTAACCTACATATATAATATAAGAAACCTATAGCTAATGATCAGCAGCGCCCAGTTTGGCATTAGTTTATCATAATGTAAAGGCAGCATTGTTTCAAAATTTTGGTTCAAGAAAATGTTTTTTTTCTTCCACTTTGGCATTACTTTATCATAATGCAGAGACAATATTATATAATAATTAAAAAATTGTAATAATTTTCAGTGATGGAATGGTGACAGATTTCACCGTTGTGAATTATTTTTATTGGTGGATGAATTTAGGAACGAAAAATGAATTTCCGTTGCTAAGTTTAGCAATGGAAAAACAATTTTCGTTGTTGAATTTAGCAATGAAAATATTATTTTGTTGCTAATTTCGACCAATTCATCGAATCTTACATTGATTAGATTTAGCAATGGAAATTGAATTCCATTACTAAATTTAGCAACGGAATAAAATTTTTATTGCTAAAAAATAGCAACCGTCGGATTAGCAATCACTAGTTTTGTTTCTATTTTTTATTAGCAAAGGAAAATTAATATCTTTCGTTGCTAATTTTCGTTGCTAAATGACTATTTTCTTATAATGTGTTCCACCATCACCAGTGATCCCGGAGGCATTTTCATTTGTACCACCAGCACATCCACCTCCAATTCCTTTGTCTGATAATATTTCTAAGAGATTGGGAACGTCGGAGGATGCCAGTAGACATCAGGATTAGATGTTACAGATAATACTCACAATAGTGTAATCTCTACAATTATTATTGATGACAGTGCAATCTCTATAGATGGAGGTGCAGGGTATCGGGGTTAAGTTGGTGACTACAAGTCAGTGTTTTGAGGTAACTCTATAGGTAGTGGATGAGTCACTCACTTAAATTAGAAATCAGGGCATTCGTATTGAGGAAGAGGTCCCCAGTGTTTGGCAAACTGTGTTAGAGATAGATGAGCGGCTAAAAAGATACATAGGATATCTGAGGGATGACCTAATGCGATATCTTGAGCAACACTCTAGAGCTATTATTGAGGTAGGATAGGGGTCAAAGTGATTGGTAGAGTTGATAGCATAGATCCTGCACCCTTTGACAATGGCATTGCCTGAGTTTTGCTTCATGTTCGAGCCAGATGATGATCAACCGCTAGCAATGCCATAGGTCATGGCACTAGCTAGACTTCCCAGACCACCAGCTTCCAGACCTCCATCAAGACCAGTTTACCGTAGGGCACCGGGGCCTTCATAGTAGATTTATTATTTTATATTCAGGGAGTTTTAAAGCTTTGTTTGGATATTTTTCATGTATAAAAAAATAAACTTGTATTTAATTTATATGATTTTCCATATTGTATTTTGCTTAATTCATGCTTACCATGCTTATCATGCTTGTAAAAGAAGGAAAAGAAAAGAATGCCACAAAATTAGTAAGAATGTCTATAATCAACAAAAAGTAATTAAAAACAAAAAATAAGAGACACAAGAAAATAATAAATAATGATGAGAATAAACATAAAAGAGAAAGAAAACAAATATGCAAATTCAATAAGCAATAGTACTAACATCAAATCCTTTTCACAGGCACCCAAAATCCCACCAAAGGACATATATCCACCACCACAACTAGAGAGCAGGCTAAGATACCCATCCTCATCGTAAGAAATTTCCTGAACAAGTTAAAATGAAAGAGATATACAACAAAGAGAAGTGTGGATATTTTCAGATTTTGAAAGGATCTTACATTCACTTTAGCTCAAGGAAGTGCATTTATTGTGAATTGTAAATGTCTTTACTATTTAGGATAAGGCCATCTTATAAACCCTTCACCATGGATTACCTTGCAAAGGATGGACCATCACGGGGTAAAAATGGAATACCGTAGAAGCCAGAGCTATATAATGGTCAGAATGCCATTGTAGCAGTAAATGTTCATTTGGATAGTGAGCCATATCCTCCAAAAAGTATAGGAATGCTCCAATCTTAATACATGAGAAGTCACAAGACTAATGTTGACAACAAAGAACTATTAGACAAGAGGGGAGAGCCTGATGATAGTATAAATTCAAATAAGACACAGGGAAAGGCCAGGAGTATCGACATCCTTGATGATGATGATACCAATTTGTAGAGTGGTGACATAGTCATTAGAAAGTGTATAAAGTCTAGCCAAGATCACAATGTTAGGCTAAAACATCCCTCAAGATAGATATATGCTTGCAAACACAACCTTTACACATATCAATGACTCTTCACATACGCATATTTGCTAGAAATTCCTCAAATGGGATATTACCTCAAGGGAGCACACATCAGTGACTCCTCACAAATGCATATTTTCCAAAAATTTCTCAGATGGGATATTGCCTCAAGGGGGTAAAGGCTCCCAGCATCTCAATGACTTCTTACAGACATAAGTTTGCCAAGAAATCTCTCAAGTGGAACCTTATTTCAAAAAAGGACAATGCACCCATCAGAAGTATTAACCTTTTTGTTCTAATTCTACATGCCTCAGATGCTAATAAGATCCAACCAAGTTATCTCGATTATGCATGCCCTAGAAGCTAATCATATGCATTCAAACTAGTTGATTTTGCATGCCCTAAGTATTAATCGGTTCTAATCAATTTGTCTCGATTTTGTGTACCTCAGGTGCTAATCAGACAACTAATCTAGGTTAAAACATTGATAAATTGATGTTAATTATCCAAACTAGGGTTAATATATCGACAAGCTGACTTTAACTACCTAACCAAGAGACTCGCTACCTAAGAAGGTACGTGTTTTAATTAACCAAGAGACTTACTACCTTAGAAGGTATGTGTTTTAATCAATCAAGAGACTTACTACCTTAGAAGGTACATGTTTCAATCAACCAAGAGATTCATTACCTCAGGTACACTTCTTTTTGCTTTTACTCTAAATTTTGGCTCACTTTGGTACTAATGCACCAGCTCCCCAAAATTAGAGCCGTTGTAGACACCGTGATCCAAGATAGCCTAGATTAGGATTACCTGAGGCAGCCTAAATCAAGGTTACCTGATGATGAAAAAATAATATATTACTGATAGTAGGTACGAATTTCGAAGCTTCGATTATGAATTTTCCTTAAAGATTTTATTATTTTTCAAATGTTTTCACGTTTTTTAGGAAAAGAGCATGAAAAACCCTAATTTTGCCTTTCATAGGTGATAAACAGTCTTCTGTCACATGAAGGATGGTCATCTCTAGCCTTCTCTCTTCTGTCTAGGTCAGATCAGGAGTGTTTTGGTAATTATAGACTTTTTCACTTGAATGATGCCCATCCCTCAATGAAGGATGCCCGTCTGTGGATCATTTTCTAGAGTTTTCATATTCTTAGGGTTTTAAATTGGGAAGATATGTTTCAAAAAAGAAAAAATTTGGATTTTTTAGGGGAAGATCTCCATATTTGAAAAGTTAGAGTTAGAATCCAAACCCAACTCTAACCTAGGTATAAAAGATGATTTCTAGGGTTTTTCAAAGGGGGAATCACTTTTTATGGAGACAAATCTTAGGGAAGAAAAAAGCTAATTTTTCTCTCTCTTTCTAAGAAATAACTTTCTTTAACATAATGTTGATAAAAATACACAAACATACACGAATTTCATTAATTTTTTTTTTGAAAATAAAGAGCATAAATTGGAGTGAAGAATCTACATCACAAGGATTTCAAAATCAGAATATCTCCTGAGGTTAATATTATAGGTTCTCTCTATACTTTATTTTCTCTTTCTAAAAATTATCATGTATATTCATGTAAATTTTATTGGAATAGTTATGTTTAAATATTGCATTCGATTTATTTGCATGTTTAAATATGATAAAATATGAATTTGGATTGAGTTGTATGCTTAGAGATATGTTTAGAATAAAATTCCTCCATTGTTATAGTTTTAAGCTTTTTCTCTTATTTTGTAAGTCTATAATTTAATATGTTTTTATCGTATTTAGTGCATGATTTGATGCTAAAACATTGTTTTCGTTAGGATTTAGGACTTGATAATCACATGTTTAGAGCTAAGATGTATTTTTTATGATTTTTTGCATAAAAACAAATATTTTATTCTGCCCAATAGGATGTTGACAAATGCGACACTGTGGGTTCTTCCTCTCATCCCATCTCTCGTATAGTTACGGCATCCTTCGCCTATTTAGGGGTGTCCGTGGCTATTTTTTGACATTTTTGTTATGCATTGTGTGTATTTTATGATATTCATGATTTATTTGGTTTTTGTAATGTTTATGCATTATTTTGTTTGATTCAATTATGCTTTTATTTTTATTCTGTATTGTACATTTAAATTTATGATTCTCTTTAATGTATTCATGGTATTTATTTTTGTCATATTTATTTATTTATCTTTTTGTGTTGTTCTTTTATGAGTATGCATATTTTTGCCTTAAGAGCATTTTTGTGTGGCATCTTGCATGGGGATTCATGCCCCAATTGACTAATGACTTCCGCTCATCTCTTGTTACCTCATTTAGTCGCTCCTTTTATTATTTATTTTATTTATTATTTTAGTTTTGTTAGTTATTTTAATTATTTTTTATGTTTATTTATTTATTTGATATTTTTGGATGTATCTTTATTTTGAGCATGTAATAGGTAGTAAAAAAAGGGATTTTTTTGTGCACATTAAAAAAGAAAAGGCATTTAAAATAATTTTTACTAATCAGATTGGGTTTTCCTTTAAAACTTGAACTAATGTTCAATTTTCATCCAAAGCCAAACAAAAGAAATAAAAAAGAGATTTTTGTAAATACGCATGATGGAACCAATATTTCCAACCTAAATGAATGCCCCGATTTATGTATGTAATTTATTTTCTTTATTGGATGATTTGCTTCTGTAATAATTTAAGGACTTTACTCTTTTTAAGTATTTATTTATCGCTTTCTCTGCTATAATTAGGATGTTTATTTAATTCTATCATTTTGCATCGTGTGAGAGAGGAGTGTGAATTAAATTTAAAACTCACTTATAAAATAACACCTAACCAAGATGCCTAATAAGAGTGATATCCTGAATACCAATCTCTATTTGGACATCACAAGATCAAGATTCATTTCACGACATTTTGTTGAGTGGCAACTCGACAACACCTACCTCTTTTAGGCCTATTAGTAGATGCCTTCATAGATTGATTACCAACAATAATTTGGATTTGATCCATTTTTATCATGAAGTAGCCGATTTATGGGTTAAACAAACCTTTTCCAGCCTTGAACCCCAAAAGCAAGCCTCTGAGAGCTTACCCAAAAATAAGTGATGGCTCTGATACGCATCACACCATCCTTTTTATAGCTTTTTATACACATGCTTTATAGGTTTTCAATGTGCTTAAGTGTTTATTTTTCTAGCATAATATCATGTGTGAGAAAAGAGTTAAAATAAATTAATCATTAAAACTCTTTTATACAACATTAACCAAAGGTATAAATATGAGTAAAGTTCGAACTATCTCTGATTTTGGCTTCACAAGATGATAACTTATTTTTTCAATATTTTATTGGATGACAGCTTTATGATACCTATCTTATGGTGCTTAGTAGATGCCTTCATAGGTTGATCATCGACAATGGAATAGGGGTATATCAAGACATTATCTCATGCTTTTTAAAGGCCTGAGGCATTATGGATTGGGTTGAATCCCTATCCATTGCGAAGCAACCAACCTTTACATGTCTCAAGCTTTAAAAGCGTGTTTTCAAAGGCAAGTCAGATGCCTATGGGGTTTGACATATGTCACACAAATAGGACATATGAGGTGGCTGTCATCGCTAGCAATAGAAGGCTAGCCTATCCATCGCTTAAAAATTTGAAAATAAAAGGTCTTTTCTTATTCTTCTTCCTCCTCAATCATAGTAAATTGCCATTTCCATTTTTTAAGCTTTTCTCTCGGTTGTTTTACTCTTTCTCTTCTATCTTTTACCCGTTTTTAGAACTGTTCATATCTAAATTCTCCTAGGAGCAATGCGTACTTTAGGGAGCGATCTATTTTTTTCATTGCATTTTGATGCATCCATTGTTTGCATTTTAAGTAAGTGTTATCGTACCTTTTCCTTATTTATTCATTTTATTTGAATTATTAATGATTTAGTTCTTAACATAAATTCTAAGTTTAGTTTACATAATGAGCGCCTTGTAGTTTAGCTTTATACAATACCTATAGGAATTAAACTTGAATTTATGAACTTTTCATTGCATGACACCATAGTTAGGAATAAACCTTTAAGTATCAGAATGCAAGTAGGCATCGCTTGTGGTTATTTTTGTATCTAATATATGTAGTTTTACTTAGACTTGTGTTTTAAAACCTATTGTAATTAGACCCATATTTGCACCAATATAGTTAAGAATAATCTTGATTTAACACATTAGATTGGATTGCTTAACGGCCGAGGATGGCTTGTGGATGTGTTAAAATGTTTTTCTTATGATCAGGCACATTCCTAGTTGGAATCCTGCCAAATTTTTGTTAGAATTTTTGTAAAATGTAAAATATATATTTTGCCTTGTTTGTCATACATGTTTGCTATATTTCCTGATAATGGGTTTACGTTGTCATAATTTACTTTATGGCACTTAACGTGTAGGTTGGCTAGCTTCAATTTAAGTCAGCAAGCTACTTGAATTTTAACTTAACTTTCTAGCAAATTAATTTTCCAGATTGCTTGTGACCTAAGTCAATCATAGGAGATTAACATTTAATTTTTATAGGATGCCACATAGGAACACTCATGCCACTCCATCCCCACCTATACCTGCATACATGACATCTCAGCCAGCCAACAGGTATCGAGCCTTATTGTTAGTGTAAGCCCTAGCCCCAATACATTGTTATAAAGCATTTAATTTAATAAATGAGGCATTTATTTTATCTATTATATTCCTGTACATATCAATTGATAGAACTATCCAAAATATTATTTTAGATTAAGTTATCATGTGTGAGGCACATGGTTGTAAGACCTTAAAACAAATGAGACTTCATTCTAAATATCCCTAGTCATTCATTGTTATGGGAATAACAAATGAATAAGACTAGTATGCTCTCTTTGATAAGATGAGTTCTGTCTTACGGATCATAAGGACAAGAGTATCAATCAGATATCATAGATACATGTTTAAAACATGGTATCTGGATTCGATTCGTTCATGAGAACACTAAATGGTATAAGTCATAAGTATTTCTCATGTGCAAGTTTTGCATCAGAGTTCTTAGACCTAAAATCTCTATGAAACTCTTTATGAATTACTGTGTAATTTGACATGCACCTAACTTGCTCGTAACAGGGTGACAAGTATGGGTATGCTTGGGTATACACTAATCCATGTTAGAGAGCATGAAAGAAGTGAAGGGATTACCCCTCTCGATAAGAGATAAAATATCATCGGCCACTTAATCAGTAAACTAAGAAGTGTATGGCCATACCGAGATGAAATAATGAGTAATCATTATTTATCTGAGAGTTTAATGTCACTAGAATATTAAGAAAGGAATTAGTATATATAAGGATGACTAGTTCCATGCCTTATATTAATTCTGATATTTAAGGGTAAGAGACTATGCAAAATTGCATTAGATCACTAAATACCATTTGCATTTTCATTTAATTTGGAATGCTATAATATCTTGCTAGAAAATATATATAGCCTTTGAATTAATTTATTGCCAATATTAAATGGACCTATAGGATCACACACAAAGCATTGGGCTTAAAATATTTAAATAAAATATTGGGCATTAATTTGGACATTTAATTAAAGTCAAATTAATGTATGTAATGGGTATTAAAATTGCTAAATGGACCTTGATCCATTAGAGAAAGAGATTCAGCCCACAAGGTTTAATTTTAATTAATTAATTATCTTGTATTAATTAAATTAATTGAGTATTAAAGCCTAAAATAATTTGAATCAAATTAAATCACTTAAATAAGAGATGAAGTGACCGAAATTCCAAGATAAAAATCAAGGAAATTTCGACACATGTATATTTCTTAAATTAAGTGATTTGTTTTGATTAAATGTCTTATATTTATTTCAAATTAATTCAAAAAGAGTTTGAATCAATATATGTTACTTATTTTAAGGAAGTGATTAAGAATGATTTTACTACCTAAAAGGATGGTAATCTCGGGATTATCACTTAACAAGATAAGTGATATATTTTGAATGAAAAATAGGAAATAAACCCTAGGCATGAAACTCTCTCTCATACATTCTTGGCCAAATTCACAAGGAGAAAGGATTGTTCCTTGTTCTCTTGTATTCTTGGGCAGAAATAGCAACTAAAAGGAAGTACAAGATCAAATCTTGTAGCTTCAATCCATTACCATTGCCAATAATTTACACATAGAGCTAGCACTCTTGATTTTAAGCCGTCATTGCAATTGTGTGTGTGAACATAGAGAGGAGTGGCGTAAAGGTTGTTCTTTTGGAATTGGTGCTGAAGATTTAAGGCAAATAAATCCTTCTTGGTTGCTGGTCATCATCAAAATCAAATCTTGAAGTGTATCTAAAGTTGTAAGTTTTAAAACCCTAAAAATTGCATGTTTTCGATTCTTGTTTATGGATTGAGTGGCATGTACGATCGATTTTATTATATTTCCGCTGCATGATTATCATATAAATGCCATTTCATATTCCATCAATCGTATCAGAGCCTAAACATGCTTATTATAGTGCTTTAGATGCATGAAATAATTATTCAAAAATCATTCGTGTAAAAACATGCAATGCTAAAATTTTCTGTTTTGAGTTTTTTGCATTATTTTGGTGTAAAAACTATTTTAAATGATTAGATACGATTTTAAATGATTAGATAGGTATTATAATTAATATGAAATGTTAATATACTGTCCTAACATGTTCTTAGAGCTGTTAATGGTTGGATTTAATTGTTAATACCTGATGGTACATGTTAATCTTGAAACTAGGTGCTAGTTGGCATGTTAAGTGTTTGTTTAACAATTAGTTTTCAAAATTAAATGTAAAAAAAATTTTGGCATGTTTGTAAGTGATTTTAAAGATTAAATATCAGGTCTGGATATATTTTAAATTTGGTTTTAATTCTGGTCCATGACAATTTAATTGATTAATTTTAAAATCACTTAAAACTATGGCTAGTTTGTGTTTGTTACATGTTTAATCAACATTGATTGTTTTGTTTTGATTAAAATGGTAAAAACACATTTAGATCAGATCGGTACAAAACATTAACCCAATATTTATGACCTTATTTAAACTATTAAATGACTCATCAAATTGATTTAAGTGTTTGTGCATTTTTTGTGACATTATAAGAGCATTAAACAACTTCTTTCATTGTTGTTTGTTTGTTTGGTATAAATATCATGTCTGATATATATGTTCTTCATGATTTTATGTTTTAATTCATGTTAGAACATATTATATATATTTTTAATGTTTATGGACTATATGACATAAAATTAAAAATGGAAAAAATTGAAAATTACACTAGAGTTGATTTATGGCACAAATCTAACTAGTTTGTGTTTTGGGCTTTTAAGAGAACTTATTCAATAAGAGGATTTAGTCCATTGGGCTTCGGCCCAGGCCCATCATGGGGTCACCTCTTAAAATTTCAAGTACACAATTTTCATTAATGGGCTTGGCTAAATTAATTAAAATTGGACTTTGTTTGATCCATGAATATTATGTATATTTATTTACTTGTTTGGTGTGATGAATGGATATGCATGGTGCATTCATGGGCCCTGGATTTTTGTAATTAAATATGGCCTGCGAGCCATTATGTATTATTGTAAAAGTTTCATTTATTTTTTAAAATATAATTTATTTGAAGACTTTGTAAATCAAGACGAAGCCCACTGGAGTGGAGAAGTCCAACTCGAAGATTCTTATATAATAGTATAGAATCTTAGTTGTAGGTTTTTGGGCCCATGTTTGTCACTCTTTACTTTATGCAATTATATATATATGCATGCTATGGATGGATGACAAAGCGTATGCCATGTAAGTCATAATAAAATGAATCCCTAAAATAGTAAGTCATAAAGTTGCCTTCCTAATTCGAAACATGTTAAGGCATCGATCATCGATCACGTAGACTAGGAGTCCTAGATGCGCCCGATTATCTTTGTGAATGTAGGTTAGACTTAACATGGAAAGGGATGCCCGGACCTAGGCAACTAATAAATGGGTTTATGCTATAACATCTTAAGATGTTAGCCCATTTGATCCAAGAGTCATGTACGAGACATGATTGGAGTTTTTCTACCTAACTTAACTTGTTAGGTGTACAAGCTCAGCTTGACTAATAAGTTGTTGTGAAAAGTGGATCTTGGACCACATTAAATCACTAACGTGAATTATTTAAAGGGATATTAATTCGATTTGTGGGATTATAAATAAGACCTCATTTAATCTTGCTAAGATTTATTGTAGATTGAAAATGGCTTCTTTAAACAACAACTTTTCATTGCGATCGGTCTTGAAAAAGGACAAACTGAATGGCACCAACTTCATAGACTGGTCTCGAAACTTAAGAATAGTTCTTAAGCAAGAGAAAAAGTCGTATGTTTTGGATGCACCCTTACTTGAAGAACCTGGTAGGAACGCCTCTGCGGTTCAAAAGAAAACTTTTGAGACCAAGAAAAGTGACTCCAATGATGTGACCTATTTGATGCTGGCCACTATGGTGCCTGACTTGCAAAAGCAATTCATGGACCAAAAGGCTTATGCGATCATAGTGCACCTCAAGGAGATGTTCCAAGAGCAAGCTCTCGAGAGGTTCGTGACAACAAAGGCCTTAATTTCTTGTAAGATGGCTGCAAGTACTCCTGTTAGTACCCATGCACTTAAGATGAAAGGGTATCTTGATACTCTTGAGATGTTTGAGGTACAAGTCCCGAAGGAATTGGCCACTGACTTGATCTTAGGTTCATTGACTGATGATTATGATCCACTTGTTATGAATTATAACATGTATGCAATAAACAAGACAATCACTGAGCTTCATGGGATGTTTAAGAATGCTGAAGAGAACATTCGAAAGACCAATCCCGTACTTATGGTTCAAGGGGGCATTAAGAAGGGACTCACTAAGGGAAAGGGAAAGGGAAAGGCAAAACCCAAGAATGACCTGGCTCGGTTCAAGTCAAATGGGAGCGCACCTCAGGCCTAATCCAAGCCCAAGGAGCAAAAGCTCAAGGAGAGCAAGAGCACATGCTTCCATTGCAATAAGATAGGGCATTGAAGGAAGAATTGCGCTCTTTTCAAGGAAGAACAAAAGAAGAATGGAGCCAAGGCATCCAGTTTTGGTATTTTTGTTGTTGAAATTAACCTTTCTTTTTCTACCACTTGGGTATTGGATACCAGTTGTGGTTCTCACATTTGTTCAAATGTGCAGGGGCTAAGAAATATGCGGTTACTTGGGAAGAATGAAGTGGACCTCCGTGTGGGGAATGGAGCACGAGTTGCTGCCATGGAGATAGGCGACTATCAACTCACTTTACCTTCCGGACTTTGTTTAGTATTGAAAAATTGTTATTATGTGCCTGCTATGAGCAGAAACATGATTTCAGTTTCTTATTTGGATTTGGACGGATTTGATTTTGTTATTAATAATGGCAATGCTCATATTCGTCGCCAAGGCATTTCATATGGCAATGCCATGTTGTAAAATGGCATTTATATCCTTGATCTACAAAACAAAGAGTGCATATACAACATTAATACAAAGAGGGTTAAATCAAACGAATTGAACCCTACTTACTTCTGGCATTGTCGTTTAAGGCATGCAAATAAAACATGTATTTCAAGACTCCACAAATCTGGAGTGCTTGGGTAATTCGACTAAGAATCTTATGACATATGCGAGCCATATTTGCATGGAAAAATGACAAAGAGTCCTTTTAACAAGAAAGGCGAGAGGACTAATGACTTATTAGAGCTAATACATACCGATGTATATGGACCATTAAGTACGCAAGCTAGAGGTGGTTTTAGCTACTTCATGACATTCACATATGATTTTAGTAGATATCGCTACGTCTATCTAATGAAGTACAAGTCTAAAACTTTTGAGAAATTCAAAGAGTTTAAGAATCGAAGTAGAAAAACAACTTGGCAAAAGTATAAAAGCCATTTGATCATATCGAGGTGGCGAATACTTAAGCCAAGAGTTTGACAGTCATTTGAAGGAGTGTGGAATCATTTCACGGCTCACTTCTCCTGGAACGCCACAATGAAATGGTGTATCCAAAAGGAGAAATTGAACTCTATTGGACATGGTTCGATCAATGATGAGTCAAACAAATCTTTCTATCTCTTTTTGGGGTTATGCATTAGAAACTGCTACATTTCTACTAAACCGTACTCCAACTAAAGCAGTTGAGAAGACATCATACGAGGTATGGACTGGGAAAGAACCCAATATGTCATTTCTCAGGATTTGGGGCTATGAAGCACATGTTAAGAAATTAACATCTGACAAACTAGAGTCCAAATCCATTGTCTACTTGTTTGTGGGTTATCCCAAAGAAACAAAAGGATACTACTTTTACTCACAAGTCGAGAACAAAGTATTTGTTGCTCGCAAGGCTGTTTTCTTGGAAAAGGAGTTCCTTCTTAAGAAAGACAGTGGGAGTAAAGTAGAACTTAGAAAAATTCAAGCACCACAAACTCCTATAGAGGATGAGTTGAAAATGGGATCAAGTTCACAACCAGTTGTGAAACAATAACCCATTACACAAGAACCTAGAAGGTCCGGTAGGGTACGTCAGGAGATTGAGAAATACGGATTTCTAATCACTAACAGTGACACTATTGAGTTAGTAGATCGTGAAGATCCTACTACCTACCGAGAAGCTATTGAGATCCCAGACTCAAAAAATTGGCTTGAAGCCATGAAATCTGAGATGCAATCGATGTACGATAACCAAGTTTAGACCTTGGTTGATCCACCAGAAGGTGATAAGGTAATTGAATGCAAATGGCTATTTAAACTCAAAGCTAATAAGACCTACAAAGGTAGACTAGTAGCAAAAGGTTTTCGACAAACTCATAATGTAGACTATGATGAGACCTTTTTGCCTGTAGTCATGCTCAAGTCCATTAGGATCTTGCTTGCCATAACTGCATATCATGATTATGAGATATGGCAAATGGATGTCAAAACTACTTTCCTCAACAGAAATTTAGTTGAGGATGTATATATGACACAGCCTGAGGGTTTTGTCAATCCCAAGCATCCTAAGAAGGTTTGCAAGCTTCAAAAATCCATTTATGGATTAAAGCAAGCTTCCCGAAGTTGGAATCTTCATTTTGATGAGGCAATTAAAGAATTTGACTTCATCAAGAACGAAGATGAGCCTTGTGTGTATAAGAAGGTTAGTGGGAGCATAATAGTATTTCTGGTTCTATATATGGACGACATCCTTCTCATTGGGAATGACATTCCAACATTGCAAAAGGTTAAGCAATGGTTGGGAAAATATTTCTCAATGAAAGACTTAGGAGAAGCCGAGACAATATTTGGTATTCGGATCTATAGAGATAGATCGAATCAGCTTTTGGGACTAAGTCAAAAAAAGTAATAAACAAAGTACTAAAGCGTTTTAGTATAGGAGACTCAAAGAAAGGGTACATACCTTCGGCTGGGAGTTCCTTTAACTAAAGAACAGTGCCCTAAAACTAAAGAAGAAAGGGACAGCATAAGTAGAATCCCATATGCATCTGCTATTGGATCTATCATGTACGCTATGTTATGTACTAAGTTGGATGTTGCTCATACACTGAGTATAACCAGTGGGTTTCAGCAAGACCCTAATGAGAAGCACTAGTCTGCTGTAAAGGAGATTCTAAAGTACCTGCGAAGGACTAAGGATCACTTCTTGGTGTATGGTGGTCAAGAAGAGCTCGTCATCCAAGGTTATGCGGATGTTGCTTTTCAGACCAGCACTCAGGATTCAAGATCACAATCTGGGTTTGTTTTTATTTTGAATGGTGGTGCTGTCAGTTGGAGAAGCTCAAAGCAAGAGACCGTTGCCGACTCAACTATAAAATCTGAGTATATTGCGACTAGCAAAGCTGCAAAAGAGGCTACTTGGATTAGAAATTTTATTTCTGGATTAGGAGTGCTCCCAAGCGACGTCCTAGATCCATTAGAAATTTTTTGTGATAATAATAGGGCCATCACACAGGCCAAGGAGCCCCGGTCACATCAAAAATCCAAACACATACTCAGGAGGTACCACTTGATCAGAGAGATCATTGATCGTGGGGATGTCAAGGTTAGCAAGATAGCAAGTGAAGACAATGTAGCAGATCCTTTGACGAAATAATTGCGTCCAAATCTGCACGAAGCTCATTTGAGAGCATTCGATCTTAGGGCTATGCCCAATTGGGACTAGTGCTAGTGGGAGATTGTTAGTGTAAGCCCTAGCCCCAATACATTGTTATAAAGCACTTAATTTAATAAATGAGGCATTTGTTTTATCTATTGTATTCCTGTGAATATCAATTGATAGAACTATCCAAGAATGTTATTTCAGTTTAAGTTATCATGTGTGAGGCACATGGTTGTAAGACCTTGAAACAAATGGGATTTCATTCTAAATATCCCTAGTCAGTCATTGTTATAGGAATAACAAATGAATTAAGACTAGTATGCTCTCTCTGATAAGATGAGTTCTGTCTTACGGATCATGAGGATAAGACTGTCAATCAGAGATCATAGATACATGTTTAAAACATGATATCTGGATTCGATCTGTTCATGAGAACACTACATGGTATAATTCATAAGTATTTCTCATGTGCAAGTTTTGCATAAGAGTTCTTAAACCTAAAATCTCTATGAAACTCTTTATGAAATACTGTGTACTTTGACATACACCTAATGTGCTCGTAACAGGGTGACAAGTATGGGTATGCTTGGGTATGCACTAATCCATGTTAGAGAGCATGAGAGAAGTGAAGGGATTACCCCTCTCGATAAGAGAGAAAATATCATCGGCCACTTGATCAGTGAACTAAGAAGTGTATGGCCATACCGAGATGAAATAATGAGTAATCATTATTTATCTGAGAGTTTAGTGTCACTAAAATATCAAGAAAGGAATTAGTATATATAAGAATGACTAGTTCCATGCCTTATATTAATTTTGATATTTAAGGGTAAGGGACTATGCAAAATTTCATTCATTTAATTTGGAATGCTATAATATCTTGCTAGAGAATATATATATGAATTAATTCATTGCCAATATTAAATGGACCTATAGGATCGCACACAAAGCATTGGGCTTAAAATATTTAAATAAAGTATTGGCCATTAATTTGGGCTTTTAATTAAAGTCAAATTAATGTATGTAATGGATATTAAAATTGCTAAATAGAACTTGATCCATTAGAGAGAGAGATTCGGCCCATAAGGTTTAATTTCAATTAATTAATTATCTTGTATTAATTAAATTAATTGAGTATTAAAGCCTAAAAGAATTTGAATCAAATTAAATCACTTAAATAAGAGAGGAAGTGACCGAAATTCCAAGATAAAAATCATGGAAATTTCGGCACATGTATATTTCTTAAATTAAGTGATTTGTTTTGATTAAATGTCTTATATTTATTTCAAATTAATTCAAAAAGAGTTTGAATCAATATATGTTACTTATTTTAAGGAAGTGATTAAGAATGATTTTACTACCTAAAAGGATGGTAATCTCGGGATTATCACTTAACAAGATAAGTGATATATTTGGAATGAAAAATAGGAAATAAACCCTAGGCGTGAAATTCTCTCTCATACATTCTTGGCCGAATTCACAAGGATAAAGGATTGTTCCTTATTCTCTTGTGTTCTTGGAAAGCAATAGAAACTAAAAGGAAGTACAAGATCAAATCTTGTAGCTTCAATCCATTATCATTGACAATAATTTACACATAGAGTTAGCACTCTTGATTTTAAGCCGTCATTGCAATTGTGTGTGTGAACATAGAGAGGAGTGGCGTAAAGGCTATTCCTTTGGCATTGGTGGTAAAGATCTAAGACAAATAAATCCTTTTTGGTTGCTAGTCATCATCAAAATCAAATCTTGAAGTGTATCTAAAGTTGTAAGTTTTAAAACCCTAAAAATTGCATGTTTTCGATTCTTATTTATGGATTGAGTGGCATGTATGATCGATTTTATTATTTTTTCGCTACATAATCATCATATAAATGCCATGTTATATTCCATTACTTATTACGAGTTCAGTTCAGATCCAACCGTTTTATGTCTAGATAATTTCTATAGACTATAAGCTTGGTAAAAAAAGATTGATGAACTATTAGCTACAGCAGGGTGGATAAAATTCTTCACTCTAGCCTTTTAGACTTAACCAGACATAACCAAAAAGGTTTTGTCTACTCTAAAGTATTGGGGCTACTAGAGATCAAATGTTGATGAGGGAGTGGTCCATTTCTAGGTAGGAGGAGTCCATTATAGCCTTACATGCCAACGGTTCACAGAGGCCATAGGTCTTTCTGTGGGCTGGATGTTGTGACTCTTGATAAGATAGTAAACCAAAATCAATGGATAATCATCGCACTTTCAAAAGCCATATACCAGTTGGACACGATAAAGAACACCATATTGGCTACTCAAGCCTACAGATACATCTAGCGAGTGCTATCTACATCATATCTAAGCCATATAAGGAGCCCCTAGTCCATTAATATGACCAAGATTATTAGCTTGTAGGGGATGTAAAAGCATAGAAGGGTAGACATCATATATGAGATCATCGCTTCCTTTCTCAAAATAGCCACCCAGTCTACCACTCAGATCTATCTAGGAGGTATAGTGACTTAACTATTATTGGCTCTAAAGGTAGAGAAGAAGACATTCAGATGCCTGCTTTAGGGGAATATCTACGTTAACATATAGGCTGCTCTTACCATGAGGATGGTGGAGTCAGTGTATGGGTAAGAAGGTCATATAGACTGTTGACTATCCCAGAGACCAGAGTTATGGCTTGGATCCTATAGTTCCATATGCACCATTAGAGGGGGATGATTAGGGTTAGGATCGGCAGCATCAGCCATTGCAAGCACCTATAGCACAACCAGTACAGTGGGATGACCAGGCGGAGGAGCCATAAGAACATCAGGGGGTGGAATTTTGTTTGGATATTTTTGATGTATATAAAGTTATAACATGTACTTATTTAATTTATGTATTTATCTTATGCTTTAATTATTCTATATACATGTTAGTGTATACCTGGAAAAATAGACAAACACTATAAGATTGATGATAAAATGCATAATTAAGATAACGATTTGACAAAAAAAATAAAACAACAAGTCAAACAAAATGAACCAATCATAAAAAAAAAGATAAAATAGCAGAAATGAAAGAAACATAACCATGCTTAATAAATAGAATGCTAACATCAAATCTTTCTTATAGGTACCTAAAGCCCTCTCAAGGGATATATACATAACACTTTAACAGAAGAACATGCCAATGATACCCATACCAAATTGAATATAAAGGATAAAGTATTTATGAATAGAGAGTGAAATATAGTTTTTTTTAGGTCTGAGTTATGGAATTATACTCTCTTTTGCAATCATGACCATGTAAGTAGGGTTCTATATCAGGTTCAAAGGCATTTTAAGCATACTATGGGTTTTTAATAACAAGACCTAAAGGTTGGATACTTTATCTCATAAGCTACACTATCTTTAAAGGTTACTCTCCTAAACTTTTACTATTTTTGCTTTGGAAATCCTTACTCTCCCAAACTTTTACTATTGTTTGCTTTGGAAATTCTAGATTATCATGAGGTTAAAATGGAATACTACCGAAGTTAGTGCTAAATAATGGTCAGAATGCTATCATAACAGTCAATGTTTATTTAGGCTAGAACGAAGAGGACTCTTTGGTAATAAACCATGCTTTTTCAGAATGTAGGATATTTTGATCTAAACACATCATAAGTTATAAGGCTGATGATGACAATAAGGAATTATTGGACAAGAGGTGAAAGCCCGATGACAATGTAAAATCTTGGAAAGATACAAAGCAAAATCAAACGTATCGATAGCCTTGATGATTATGGTTTTTCTTACATAAGTGCAACTTTATAGAATGAGGACATAGTCATTAGGAAGTGTATCTAGCTAAGACCAACTTATAAAAATGAAGTGCACACATAGAATTATAGTTTAGACGGTATTTTGACTTCTATAGATGAAGGAAAAAATTATGTTATAGTATCCCCAAGGTGGACCTACACATAAGAAAGGTGATATCAAGAACATCAGTGACTCCTTATAGATGCATATTTGCCAAAAATTATTCAAGTAGAATATTGTTCCAAAAAAGGGGCAAGTGAGTCTACAGGCGACGTCAACCACCATAATTGCAAGGTTAGGTATACCTACGGATGGCACCAACCCACCATTATTCAATCTCATTTGATTATGTATGTCGATAGACTAGCACTAATCAAATGCAATAAACTAACCTGATTCTGCATGGTAACAAGCTGGCACTAACCAGATTCAATTAACTCGTTTTGATTTTGCATGCCAATAAGCTAGCACTAATTAGATACAATCAACTCATCTCAATTTTGTATGCCAAATAAGCTGACATTAATTAGATAATCAATTAGAATTAACACATCAACAAACTGATGTTAACTATCTGAACCAGGGTTAACACATCAAAAAGCCAATGGTAACTACCCGAATCTAGGGTTAACACATCGATAAACTGATGTTAACTATCCAAACCAGGGCTAACATATTGACAAACTGACGGTAACTATCTAATCAAAAGATTCATTGCCTCAAATGGTATGTATTTTTAAGGCAACCACCAAGAGATTCGTTGCCTCATATGGTATATGTTTTAAGATAATCAACCAAGAGATTTGCTACCTCAAGTATGTACCTTTTTCTTTCACTCTGAATTTTAGCTCACTTTGGTACTAGTACACTAGTTTTTCAAAATTAGAGGCAGTTGTAGACACCATGATCTGAAGCAGCCTAGATCAGGTTACCCAATGATGAGGAAATAGTATATTTTTTATAAAGAATACGGATCTTGAAGCTTCGATATGGATTTTCTTATAATTTTCATGAGAATTTTATGATTTTCCAAGTGTTTTTGAATGTTTTAACAAAATAGCACTAAAAACCATGACAGACAGAAAAAATTGAGGCAAGATTGGTGTTAATTTTCAACTTTTTATTTTGTCCCTCAAGTGATAGACAGAAAAAATTCACTACAAGTGGCCGTCTATCAAAACGACATATGGGACATGCCGGTGATTTCTTCTCATCTCGTTTCTCCTTTAATCATGGGCATCCATCGCCTACCCCAAGGCATCCGTGGATGATTTTAGGCTCATTTTAATGTGTTTTGTGTACTTTTAGTGTTGTTCATGTTATTTTATCGACACTTAATGCATTAATTCGTTTTCTGTGCATATTTTGCTTCTGTATACATGTTTAATTTTGTGACATTGTTCTGTATTTTATTTTAATGGACCTTTTACTTGTAATGCTAATTTATCAATTTTTTTGATTTTATGTGAGTAAGTGACCCCATGTGCCTTTAAAGGATCCTATGAGACGATCACGCATTGGAATTAGTGCCCTGATTGGTTCACTTCTCTCTCCGTTCATTTAGCTTTACATACACCCACTTTAATTATCATTTTGTTTATTATTTTGCCTTATTTAGCTTTGGTTTTTTTGATGTATTTTGAATGTATTCGGGGGATATAATGGTTCGTAAAAAATAATTTTTCTACACGCTTAAATGAAAAAAATGCTTAAAATTATTTTTATTAATTAATTTGGGATTTTCTTTAAAATGTGGACCAATGTCCAAGTTTTTCAACCCAAAAATCAAACAAAGGATAAAAGAGCTTTTTTCTTTTTGTAAAATACGCATGATGAAACCAATATTTCCAATATAAATGAATATTCCGATTTATGTATGTAATCTTTTTTTATCGGACGATTTGCTTATGTAATAATTTAAGTAGGATTTTATTCTTTTTATTTATTCATTTATTGCTTTCTTTATTTGATTGGGATGTTTATTTAATTTTATCGCCAATGCATCGTGTGAAAGAGAATGGATTAATACTTAAAACCCTATTATAAAACAACATGTAACCAATATATCAAGTAAGAATAATGTTTCGAACACCAATCTCTATTTGAGCATCACAAAAGTCAAAATTCATTTCCCAACGTATTGTTGGATAACGACTCCATAACATCTGTCTCTTTGAATCAATTAGTAGATGTCTTCAGAAGTTGGTCATCAATAATAATTCAGATCTTAACCCCTTTTTTATTGTAAAATGGTCATTCTTTTGAGATATAGTGAGTCTTGTTCATGTTTGAAACGTAAAAATGGACCTCCGAGAGTAAATTTGAAATCAAGCGTTGCTCTAATGGGCATCACAGTATCATTTGACTAAAAAAATAAAGTTTTAATCACTCACCGCACATCCTAATGTTAATACTAAAAAACAAAAAGATACAAATATTTCAATTTTGGAATTTAGCAATCATTATAAACAATGCTTGAAGAAAAAAGTTTCAATTATCCCCAGCCATTGGTGTTTGTAAATTGAGTACTATGTATAAATTTGTGTTTCAATTATCCATTGGCATTCTTTCTCAATGGATCCGTCATTGGCTTCCATTTTCGCAGCTCTTTTTAGCTTCCTCATATTTGCCTTCATTGTGGTAATATGCAAGAAATTTTGGTGCAATTTAAATCTGCCACCTGGACCAACCAAGCTACCCATCATAGGGAATCTTCATCAACTGGTGGGTTCCCTTCCTCATCGTCGTCTAGCAGACTTAGCCAAAACCTATGGACCTTTTATGCATCTTCAACTTTGCCAATTTTCTGCATTAGTCATATCTTCACCGAATGCTGCTAAACAAGTGATGAAAACCTATGACCTCAACTTCAGTGATAGGCCTTAAGCATTTGCTGCTGACATCCTCTTTTACAATCGCAAAGATATTGGATTTGCTCCATACGGTGAATATTGGAGAGAGATGCGAAAATTTTTCAGGGTAGAGCTACTGAGTTCGAAAAGAGTGCAGGAGTTAAGATCCATCAGAGAAGAAGAGGTGTGGAATTGTATTAGATCCATTAATTCAAAGGTGGGATCGGCCATCAACGTAAGCGATGTGATCTTTTGTATGACAAATTCCATAGTAGCAAGAACATTACAGGTGATCAAAACCCGACCCTACCCGAACAACCCGAATAATTCGACCCGAACAAGAAATTCGGGTAGTCTTATTAGGGTTGTTCGGGTCGGGTTTGGGATTTGGGAGTTGTTCGGGTCAGGTTAAACCCTCATTAACCCGAACAACCCAAAAAACAAATATTTCCCTCCAAAATGCACCGTTTCATGGAAATGGATCAAGTTCGATCGGGTTGACCCGACCCGAATCTCATTTTTAAAAATTAAAATAAATGAAAAAATAATTTTAAAAATAAATTCGGATTATTCGGGTGGGGTCCGAAATTTTGAGGGTTATTCGGATAGGGGTTCGAATTATTTGTAGGGTAGGGTAGAGTTAGGATATATGGTGTTGTTTGGGTTCGTGTCGGGTTGACCCGAATCCGCCCGATGAACACCCCTAAAGAACATTGATTGGTAGGAAAAGCAAAACCCAAGAAGCATTCATGCCACTGATGCACGAGATGCTTAACGAACTAAAGGGTTTCAATGTAGTGGATGTGTTTCCTTCCCTTGAATTCATTCACATCATCAGCGGGACCAAATCAAAACTCCACAAATTGCACAAACAAGTAGATGAGGTATTTGACAAAATCATAAACGAACATATATCCACAACAGCAGACAGAACCGAAGCCAACAATCTTCTTGATGCTTTTCTAAATCTTCATGGAGATCTTGATTTCCCCTTTACAACCGACAACATCAAAGCAGTCATTCTGGTTAGTTTTTCATTTGGTTTTTAATTAATAATTAATTTTAAAAGAAAAGATCCTACAAGAAAATAATTAATTTCATTTAAAGTGATTTAACTTGTATATATTATACTAATTTGTGGGTCATGAAAAAGAATTTGTTTTATAAAAGTATTTAAATTTTTATAATATTCAAGCCAGAAAATTATAAATTCAATATCAATATGTCATGTGGATATCAAGTTAAATCAATACCCGGACACACTAGATTTATTATTTTCTAACAAAAAAATAACTTTTATACCAATATTTTATATTCCAATAATTAGGTATTTTTATAAAACAAAAATCCTTTTAGGATTTGCCAAAGGGTAGTATAGTACTTGCTAGTCTCCTTTTAAGGTGCATGCTCCATCGGAGGACCGCACAAATTTGATATCCTTTTAGCCCTACGCGTATTTCACCTTTGGAATACAAAAGGTTGGCTGCTTGCAGATCAAAAGCTATTCCATTTTCGGATCTTGAGCGCTCCAAAATAGATTTTGGACTCATGATTCATGATTTTTCGACTAAATTGATTTTTATGCTAATATTTCATATTTCAATAATTTAGGTGTTTTTGTAAAAAAAAAACTTTTTTTTGGTTGCCTGAACTTTATTAGCATACAAATTCACTAATGATTAATAAAATTAACCCTAAAAAATTAGAAAAAAGATAATATTTGAATATATCAACTATATATTTTTCTATACATGTGTAATTTTTTTTTTTAAATTCATCAGGAACTCATGAACTCGATAGAAAAAAAAATGTTAAAAATCATGAATCCAAAAACACTTTTTTGCCCCTAATTTTATTCTAAAATGATTAGGTAACGTTTGTTAAATCGATCCAGATAAGAAATTTTATGATAAAGCTGGAATACTTTCCGGAGCAAAATATGGAATAGTCAAGATAAGATTGAAAAACATTTCAAAAATTTTTTCTAATCGTTTGTTAAATTTTTTGGGATAAATTAAAAATATTTTTTCTTTAATTTTTTAGTTATTTTTTATCTTGAAAGATTAAGATATGCATATCTTAACCTTATCTTGAATCTTGAAATATCAAAATATAGATAGTTAAAAAAAAATTTTTTGTGGGACTCATTTTTTTTGACAAACGCTTAAAATAGTTGGAAAAGTTGGAATGATTTTATTTTCTTTCCATCCCGACCTTTCCAAGGTTAATAAACACTACCTTAAAGTCGATGCAAAAATTTTGTTTTTATTAGGATATGTTCGTTGGCGGAGTTGATACATCTGCAACAACTTTAGAATGGGTAATGTCAGAAATGGTGAAGAACCCGAGAGTGATGGTAAAGGCGCAAGAAGAAGTAAGGAGAATCTATAATAAAAATGGAAAGATTGATGAAACTATGATTCATGAGTTAAAATTCTTAAGGTCAGTTATTAAAGAAACTTTGAGATTACATCCTCCTGCATCATTAGTACCAAGAAAATGTAGGGAGGAGTGCAAGATTAATGGATATGATATAAAAGTGGGAACTGAAGTCCTTATAAATTTGTGGGCAATTGGAAGAGATCCTAATTATTGGATCGAAGCTGAAAAATTCAATCCTGAGAGGTTTCTTGATAGTCCAATTGACTATAAAGGCTTTGATTTCGAATTCATCCCATTTGGTGGTGGAAGGAGAATGTGTCCTGGCATACTTTTAGGCATAGCAGATATGGAACTTCCTTTAGCACAATTACTATGCCATTTTGATTGGAAACTTCCTAACAATATGAAGCCTGAAGATCTCGACATGGCTGAGGCTTTCTCCCTTACCATTAGAAGAAAAAAAGATCTTTACTTGATGCCCTTTTCCTACCAGCATTCGTTGGTCTTGGACTAAAATTTGCAAATGACTTGTTTTCGTCATGTTTAAGGTTAATTATATTACTAGTTTTAGAGAGACTTGTCATGTGAGTTAGGCACATATTTATTAGCCAATAAATTGATAAATAAGTTCTTTAATTGTATTATGGTGATTAATAGGAGTATCTATTTAG
The DNA here is from genome assembly GCA_037975025.1 of Excoecaria agallocha. Lineage (NCBI taxonomy): Eukaryota > Viridiplantae > Streptophyta > Magnoliopsida > Malpighiales > Euphorbiaceae > Excoecaria > Excoecaria agallocha. The sequence continues at coordinate 121,927,638 of CM075806.1, read as the reverse complement.
AACTCTCATTGGAACTTCCCCATTAAAAGTTCGTAATAGCAATGAGTTAATGTGAATTTGATAAGTGATTCTGATTAATCTCTACGGCAATGAGCAAACAAATTCATCTAAACTTTTTCACTTACAAGTTAGACATAAAAATATCATTGACCTCTCTTGAGACTTGGTTGATATTTTCTTATCATTCCCATAATATGTTTGTTAATCATAATTGAATTGAAATTAGATTTTTACTATTTCGCAGAATTAGTACTCAACATATCATAATTGAATACTGAGTTTAATTTTCGGTTAATCTATTGGATGAACTCAATTTTTATTTTTTTTATTTTTATTTTCGATTTGATAACCTTAGTTTGAAGTATAATTGCTATGTGTGGATAGATAAAAGATCAAGTTTTGAGGTTATTAATAAAATTAACTTGCAATATTAGGAAAAGAAAAATGAACTTCATAACACAATACTTTTACGCTATATTTGGATGAAATAATATATGTTGTGGTGTGGGGTGGTGGGAGGATGGGTTGGGTGGAGTGATTATATTTGCTAGTGTTTTTAAGAATATGATTTGATACAGTATGGTTTAATAATTTTTTTTAGGATAAAAAATTCAAAAAAATAAAAAAAATAAAACTAATTTTATTGAAAAAGATACAAGATTGGATTTTTTTTAAAATTAAAGTTTTATAAAAAAAATAAATTTATGATACTATAGTAGACTTAATTAGAAAAAAATAGTTGTTGAAAACCAGTAATGGGATTACCAATTTCTAGTATTGTGGATCCCACAAAAATTAAGAAAACATACATTAAAATTGGCACTCTCTACAACAGTTTTCAGATGACAGAAACTACAATTGTCTTTCTCATTATGTGTATATAGCTTTTCTTTCTTTCTGTTTTCATAAAAAAAATAATAAGTGAAAAACAAAATCATGTGGCCAGCAACGACGAAGGTGGGTAGGGGTGCACAAAACCGAATCAAACTGAATCAAATTAATTTTGATCTATTTGATTCGGTTATTTCGGTTTTAAATCGAAAAAATTTATTTAATCGATTCGATTCGATTTTTGAAATTGAAAAATAAAATAAACCGAACTGAACGAAATTTTTATACATATATATTTTATAATATTAAAATTTAAGAGATTACAATTTGGATGGATAGCGTGCAAACATGATATATAGAAATCTTGAGGTCTCCTGTTCAAATTTGAGAAAAGGCATATTTGCACTTTTTTTATTTTTTTACTTTAATTTTTTTGTTTTCTCTCTTTACTTTAAAAATTTTGTTTTAATATTTTTTTTACTCTACAAAAATCTAATTCACTATTTTTTTTACTTTTTTTTTACTATAATCTTTTTTATTTTCTCAAATTTTTTATTTTATTTTTCTTTTACTTTGAAAGTTTTTTTTAATAGGATCATAACATACAGTAAACTTGTTTGTGTTTAATTGGTAAGTTTTAATATCTTGTAACTTCTAATTTAATACTCCATTCGTTTTTTTATCAGTCATTTTTGTTATTTTCATTAGGACTAAAAAATAATAATTAGGCTTAAATTTAGTATTAAATTATGTGATTAAGACTAAATTGATTTTAACTTTATTGGAAAAAAATAAATTAAAAAAGTAAATTAAATTACATTAAAAGTCTAAAAGTGACCGATAAATAAAATTTAAATTTTATTTAAAAGTAACAGATAAAAAAAGCGAAGAAAGTAATTGATTATAGGCTATCATAATTTTTTATAGCATACATCTTTTTGTACCTGTTTACTTAGCTTGGTCAACCCGAACTTATGGAGTTAGATATAGTTAATTATGTTAACAAAAGTTCTCCATTGATATTCACAACTAGAGGTGACAAATGAGCGGATTAGATGAATTTGGGTTGGATCATTAATGAATGGGTAATTAATGAATTGGGTTATTAATGGGTCAAAAAATATGGGTTATTAATGGATTGAGTCATTAATGGGTTGGATTGATTTAGGTCAATCCATGGACGATACCCAATGGATTAATACCCATAACAAAATCACATTTTGAAGGGAAGCTATGTGAGAGAGATCTGTTTGGTTTCCATTGCCTTTCAACATATTCCATTTTCAAGGGAAGAAAACACAAGTAAAGCACACGCAAGGACGAAAATAAAAGGAACACAAACACGCCATTGTGAGAAATTATTATTGTTATTCTGTTTTTATTTTCTTTTCTCTGTAATGTTTTCTGTGTTATTTAGTCGTGATGCAGCCTGGATGGAGACATGACTTCAAAAGCAATCTTTAGTTTGCACCTTTCGTTGTTTGCAAATGCCTCTCAAACATGGTAAAGCATATAGATCCAATAAGCACAAATGAGGGAAGTTGATCTCTTCATTATTGTAACTGCCATCTTCACTTCCTTCAGCAATAATAGCTTCCAGGTTAGAACAATGACCCACTTTCAGTTCTTAAAGCTGCGACAAACATTTGGCAGCGAAAAATGAGAATAGTTTCCTCAATTTTTCACACCTAGTGATCGTCCAAGTGGCATTGATGGAGATATAGCGAATGGAGTTTTTTCAGGAAATAAAGTGATGAAGGCAGGCTTCAAGCACAGCCCTGTCAAATTCAGTACCTTGAGTTGCTTGATTTCTTTAAAAAACACATGAGGCATTTCCAAATTTAAATTTTTTGTGAAAAGAGAAAATAGCTCTGCCTTTGGACATCTTAAATCTTGAGGGAGCTCAGAGATTTTGCAATAAGACAAAGCAATCCTTTTACAATCCTCTTTTGCCCGTCTGGTCAACTCAACAACAGTTCTACCAAAAAATGCAGGTTGCTCATCGGTTGCAATCTTGCGAGCAAATGTTAGAACGAGATTGTGCATTTTCTGTGTTATTTAGATTCAGCCTATCTATATAGAAGAAAAGGGTTATCTCCATTTTTGGGTTTCTCTTGGAGGGGAGAGAATTTTCTCGCACTTTCTTGGAAGAGAGTAAGAGAGGAAAAAGAGAGCATAATTAGTTTTGCTTCAAATCACAGGTCTATCTCTCTACCAACTGATTTGGTTCTTTCTCACTTACAAAGTTTTGACAACCCACATAAAACACCCAATGGGTCAAGATTTTTGAATCTTAAAAACACCCATTGGGTTAATACCCAATGAGTTAGGAAGTGAGATGGATTAATTTTCTGTTGATCCATTGGGTATTGAGTTGGGTTGAAAAATAAAATGGATCAATTTTGGATTGACCCAATAGATATTTACGTAGATTGGATTGGGTTTGGATCAATTTTTTTAGGTAAATTTGAGTCGACCCATGAATTTGGGTCAACTTTGCTAGGTCTATTCACAACATTTATGCTATGATGAAATCAAGGTGCTAAATAGTTTAATAGATTGGGTGTATTTAGTAATTTGATAAAATATTTAGCATTTTTTTAAATTTAAAATACCAAAATTAGGGAATTAGGATTTATTAATTGGGTAATTTCTTGTTCTACTCCAGTAAGGTTGTTAAACTGACAATTTTAGGAACAATCACCATAATACTATGAATAATTATTTTGTAAAATAATAAATAATACAGATGACACCCCCAAAATTCTCTCTACCATAGTAAGGTCCACACATTAGCAATATATAAGTTTTTTATTATTATGGTTGATTAAAATTTTTTAATAGTTAACAAAAAAAGGATTCAAAAAAATAATTAAAAATCGAAAATGTAATTAAAACTAATAAATTAATTAATAAAATTATTAATAGACCAATTAATTATTTTATACTCACTTCTAATTGTGGTGTTATGGAGGAGAATTTAGGCAAAATATTTTTTTTTGAAAAAAATCAGTTATAAACCCTTAAAATAGGGACATTTTTAAAAATAATGTGTTTTTAAAAAATATTTACAAAAATTGGGTATGTCAAAAAATTTTACGGAATTAGGGTACAGTACAAAATCGCTGCGTCAGATAGCAATTTCAGAATCGAAATTCACAGAAGAATTCTGATTTTTTCTTCTGAAACCGCTATAGACTGCAATGGTTTCAGACTCTAAAATCGCTACAGTTTGTAATGATTTTAGAATTTTTTTTTCATTTTTATTATTAAATTAATAAATAATAATGAAAATAAATATTAGTTGTCACTTGAAATCCAACTGGTATGCATCCTTTTTAATTTTGTAGGAGATTGTGAGTTCAAATCCCACCATCAACTTTTATTTATTCATTTTAATAGATTGTTGATATTATTAAATATTAAAAATAAATATCAAATTATAATATATTTTCGAAATTCAGTTAAAAAATACAGTATTTTCAAAAAAATTCCATTTTAATTATCATGAAATAACTGGGGAAATTTTAAAGATTATGAATTAATTTTAATTTTTCCTCTTGAGTGTGGGAACAGACCTATATTTTACTTTTGAATATTATGGTGACTTAAGTATTAAGGTACCTAAATTATAAGATGGCATGAAATTTTTAACGAGGCAGAATTCAAAAACTCGGTAAAATTATTAAGTTGGAAAAAATTTTTGAGTGCGCGATAAATCTAAACCTTTTAGCATTTGCTCAATCTAAAATGATTAATCAATTTATTCTCTTTTTGTTTTTTTCCTTCATTTAAAAAAAAAAAAGTGTTGCACGAGAAATTTTTGTGCGAGGAAAAAATCAAATTACTGATTTGGACTGTGGGAACATACCTATTTTAAATAAGTCGTGCCGTCTAATAACTTTAGGTAGCTTAATATTCAAAAGTTAGTTTTGTTCCTACACTCAAAATTAGAACTAGGCCCAATGAGCAAATTTATTTTTAAAATTTATAAAAAAAAAAAGTGCAATATTACCCTAAAAACTTCAATTGGTCTAATATTTTCTTTAAAGTATTAAAACTGGTGCAATTTTGTTTCCGCTAAACGGTTTAATATCTCCATGCTCTGATGATGGCTTCAATTTTGCATTTATTGAAGCTACTTGGGATTTTATTGGTTTGAATAAAAATAGAAACATTAATAGTAAATTTACCTAGAATAACCAAAATACATTAAATAACCAAAATATGTAAATATAGTTTAAATAACAAATTTTAAAAAGAAAATAATCAATTTCCCACCAATAGTGTGTGTATATATATATATATATATATAATGTGATGCGAAAATATTAAAGAAAAATTTGGTTATGAGAGAATAGTTTTAGTAGACTTGATTATGAATTGGATTTTAAATAGAATTTTTTATGGATTTACATGATATATATATTTTTTTTTTTTGAAATTGGACATACGATCAGTTTCAATGCTGGGTGCTGCCACTTAATAATTAATTCAAATCAGTTCATTCATGCAATTTGGATTGATCCTATTTATATAGCATTTTTTTTGAAAAAAAAATTGATCATATTTATTATTTTAAATATTTATTTTTAATGTTTATTTTAGTAAATTTACCTAGAATAAATTTATTAGAGTTTATTAGAGTAAAGAAAAAAATATGGTAGGATATAAGATTTGAACCTATTACTTCTTTATATTTTTAATTTACCTTTGCTATTAGGATAGTATATATAATTTGATATTTATTATTAATATTTAATAATATCTAAAATTTACTAAAATGAATAAATAAAAGTTAATAGTGGGATTTGAAACCACAACCTCTAATAAATTCAAAAAAGGTGCATATCAATTGGACTACAAGTGACAACTAATATTTATTTTTATTATTATTTATTAATTTAATAATAAAAACAATAAAAAAATTATTTTTAAACCGCTACAGACTGCAGTCTGTAGCGGTTTCAAAAGAAAAAATCAGAATTTTTTCTACAAATTTTATGTCTGAAAATTACTATCCGATGCAATAATTTTATACTGCACCCTAATTTCATAAATATTATACGATACACTCTATTTTTATAAATAATTTTTAAAAACACATTATTTAAAAAAAATTCCCTCTAATTAATTTCCTAACACAAACCGCACACCGAATTTATAAAAATCACTCGCCCATAATAATCCTTTTATAGTTGTTGTATCACCATGACACGTGGCATACAAATATCATCAAAGAACATAGTTGAAGTTCTACAATTATAATAGAGGAAATTACTCCAATTACCAACTTTTTTCTCCTTTTTTCAAAAAATACAACCTTATCCTTTTATTTCTCATAAATCTCACTTTTTAAATTTTTGTTTTCATAAATACAACTTTTTTTCCCTAAATAAAAACTGCATTCTCATTCTGGAGTTTATTGAGCTTGTTGGAGAAGACAGACAGTGTGTCGCCATCCATTCTGGCCTTGGTTGCGCTGCCTATATTTGTGGAGGCTCTGGCGGCAGTTGTGATTATACCAAACAATTAGGCCGGATTAGTGGTGGCAAGGGCGCTTGTGGTTGGTGCTGTTGGGTTGCTAGTTGGGTCTGTTTTGCTTGATGGATTGCAAAAAGCTAAATGAGTTTTTTTTCTCTTTTTTATTTTTATTTTGCATTTTTAATTTTAATAATTTTGTAATTTGTAATTTTGCACATAGTTTGATGAGTAGCAGCATCGTTGAGACTCAACTGGCCACTGGTTTTGCAGCTCATTTAAAATTAATTTCAAGTAAACGGATCCGAAATATTGCTTTTTTTCCCCAACTATATATAATTATCCTTTGCTGAAACGAAACAGTTTTGCACGTTAATTAATTTGAGAAGAAATCAGAAAATCATACGGAGATCGATCCAAGTTCTTTTCGAGAATCTAATGCGTTACTATTTGTAAAATTTGTTGCAAAATCCTTAAAATTTTGCCAGGAAAAAAATTCTTATAAATTTTCATTTTTATTTTGCGATTTTCTCCTGATAAAATGATATTCACAGCAGCATTGGTTTAGCGATGGGATAATTACAATTGAAGGGGAAAAAAACTAGGTAAGTTCATTATTTAGAAGGTAAGTGAAAGTACTGGTTTTGCAGCTCATTTGGCTGCAGGACTTGGTTGTTTCAAGTGCTTACCCACTCTTATTACCAATTTCATTTCATTGAAGAATGCATAAAGTGCAATTAGTAATTGCATCTGTTAAAAAAGATGAAAATTTGAGCATTTTTATGCAGATTTGTTGGTTTAAATATGTCATTTCTGCTTTCAGATGATCTTGTGATTTGCGGTTATGAAGGTAATGTTTGTGCTTATGATTTTTACGAGTTTTTTATGTGAAAAAAATAACAAATGGATATTGTAGTTTATGGAGAAGATTACAAGTTGAATGTGAGAGGTCAAACAGGTTTCCTTAAATGGGAGTTCATGTCATAGTAAGCCATTCCTTAAACATTCAAAAACTTTATTATTATTTACTGGACTAACAAAGCAACACCAAATCACCATTTTTCTTGCAGATGAATGCTTGAGTTTATTTGATCAAGACACTACCATTTTTGTGTTGAGTTCTTCATTATATATTTATTTATTTACACAAGTATTATATTTTTTCTTTTCAAATTTCTTCATCTCTTTAGAAAAATATGATACTAATCTGAAGTCAATACTTTGACCCATGATTTGCTCTTGCTATTAACTGCAAGTGATCTTGAGGTCAAGCCTCCTCTTATTTCGTTGTTCTTTTAATTTTCTTCTACCAATTAACTAATAAATGCAAGGCAACCTATTTTTTTCACCATCTTTTAATTTGCTACAGAACTTTAAGGTTAGATGCATGCTTGATTTGTTAACTGGTTGAAAAATCTATTTTGATTTTGAACGCAATGTGGTATGCTTGTTTCTCCTATCAAGCTTTCGTTTCAAATTGTTCTGTCTAGTATATGCTAGTTGCTAAATCAAGGAGTATGGAAGGGTTTGTTTTGTTAAGAATGAGATTCTAGTGTGCTGTAAATTTTAGGCAGTTAAAATGGTGGCTATGGAAAATAGCTCTTAAAACTGGAAGTTAGTGATCTCCAAGTCTGCATTTTATAATACAATCTCTAAGCTGCTAATCATTTTTGTTTTGCATTTGAAGATACATGGAGATTTTGTTCTTGTCGGTGGGGATACAATAAGCAACATGTCCTAAGGTCATAAGGAAAATTAAAATTGTTGCCCTAAGGTCCTTATTCATGTCAATTGGCATATTTGCAGTTTTATTGTCTCTTCTGATCTCTTATATTCTGCAGCATAATTATGCTGCTGCTGAATGTTGTTAAATTTAAATTTTTATAGCACAGTGTCATTTTCAAATTCTACTTTCTATTCTTTGCTCTATTGAATGTCATAATTAGATTATTTGCAAAAGTTAAAATTAATCATTTTATTTAATCTTTATTTTTTAAATTATTACATGAACTTCAAACAATAAATTTTTGGCAGCTATATTAGCAAGTTTGATTTCCTTATCCCTGGCCAATATGATTATTCAATTCTTCCCTTTGCTTCTTACATAATAGCAACTTGAGTGTATAGAATTTACTAGTCAACAATGCAAAATAGATTATAAAAAAAATATTCAATCATGGAAAGAAAGAACCTTATGAATTAAGATAGATATTGGAACTCCAAATGAAAATTTTCAGCAAAAAAGAGTAAAATGCTTATGAACAACGAAGTCGTAAGTTTTCAATAATACAAATAAAGTTACATCATGAAGGAGAAAAAGCAAATGCTAAAAAGTTAACAATTCTATTGTTGTTGTTTCTAACCACATCAGTTAGAATCGAACTATGAATTCAAGCTTAGAGCTCCTCGGTTAATCCTGCAGAATGTCAAAACAAAAGCAACAAAATACACACTGTGTACATCAAGTACACACTGTGTATACACCATATACACACTGTATATACACCAAGTACACACCGTATATACCAAAAGTACACATAAATATACAAAAAATATTGTTCAATATTATATTAATTTTATATTATCATTACATATTATAATACACACTGTGTACATCAAGTACACACACTGTATACAGTGTGCACACTAAGTACACATTGTATATATGAAAAGTACACATTATACAACAAATGTATATATTTTATAGTTATAATAAAGAAGCATTATTTAGCATTATACTAATTTATATTATTGTTTTATAATATAACACATTGTGTACATCAAGTACACACATTATATAAATCAAGTATACATTTTGTGTACATCAAGTACACACATTGTATACACCAAGTACACATTTTGTGTACATCAAGTACACATTGTGTATACCAAAAGTATATAAAAATATACAAAAAAATATTGTTAAACATTATATTAATTTTATATTATCATTACATATTATAATACACATTGTGTATATCAAATACGCACACTGTATATAGTGTGTACACCAAGTACACATTGTGTACACCAAATACACACATTGTATACAGTGTGTACACTAAGTACACACTGTGTATATGAAAAATATACAATATACAACAAATGTATATGTTTTACAGTTATAATAAATAAGCATTATTGAGCATTATACTAATTTATATTATTATTTTATAATATAACACATACTGTATACATCAAATACACATATTATATACACCAAGTACACATTATATGTACACCAAGTACATAAACTAAATACACAATATACACACTGTGTATACATGATATACAAACATACATTGTAAAGTATTGCACTAATTTTATATTATCATTACATAATATAATACATTTAAAATGTAAAGAAAAAGAAAAAAATAATTACCTTTTGTTTTTTTTGTACTTGAGAATCATATTCGATGTTTCAATTACGTACACTACGATATCTCTTAGTCTGTTTTGTGACCATTAAACTCGAGCTAGCATCTCCATTTTTATTTTTCTTGTCATCTACTCTCTTTTTTTTTATAATTTGGGAGATATTTTCAGGTCGAGGAGATGAACTTGATTGAATGTCAACCATTTTGCTTGAGATATGAATAGGTAAACATCAGGAAGAGTCATCTTAGTTTAACAAATTCAAATCATGTCATTTTTCCAAGGTGAATCAATAAAGCAGATATCAATTGCTTGAAAAACCTGAAAGTGTACTAATCAATGATAAAAGGCCAAGTATATAAAACAAAGCTAATATATATACTTGAATTTGTATCACTACTTTGGTCAATGAATTGATAATGTGCCTACTTTACATTAAGTATTTTTTATGGACACGTGTATACATCATACATTTGTGTATGTCTAATCATTAATTACTAGATATCATACATTTGCACTAGAATGTGATAAGAATTAGCGTAATTATGACAGGTAACTTCAAGGAAAGACAAAGAGCAATATTGGGCAGATAGAAGCATGCCATACAGATACATAACAGTTGCAGAATTTGTACAAAAATTCAAGAGATTCCATGTTGGTATGCAGCTAAAGGACAATCTCTCAATTCCATTTAACAAATTCAAAAGCAACAAAGCTGCTCTAGTATTCACAGCATACTCAGTTCCAACAATGGAACTACTTAAAGCTTGCTGGGACAAAGAATGGCTAATGATCAAGCGAAACATATTTGTTTACATATCCAAAACTATCCAACTTATCGTTGTAGCTCTTATAGCATCTACTGTGTTCTTAAGGACAAAAATACATTCAAGAAATCAAGAAGATGGTCAACTATACATTGTTGACACATTATCAAAACATATAATTAATGTCAAAATTACTGTAGTCAATGGAGATAAAAAAGAGTACTAAAAGAACCCTAAAAGCATTTCGAAATTGAACTCGGTATATCTTATCAGTTTTTAGAGAATATAAGAACAACTAGCTGGATGACATGAACAGAATATAACATGCTTCTCGTTTCAGCTTTATTATATAGATAGACAAGAAACTAAAACGATATCGATTACTTACATAATCATAAAATTCTATTGTATCCATCCGCAAGTTTATATATATATATATATATATATATATATATATATATATATATATATATATATATATATATATTCTACATGTTTATATGTGAAAGAAATAAAAATTGGGAAAGAATTCAGAGCACAAATGGTGTAAGAATGGCAAGAAGCATCCATGGATTACAATTATTGTCCGAATACATTCTTGAAAGATATATTGCGTTTCAAACAAAGAAACTCAATTCCATCTCCCATGGCTGTTAATTTAAAGAGGAAAAAATAATATCTTTACAGAGCCTTTAGTGGCCTAACAAACTGGTACAAAAACAATCCCAATGAAGATGAAGTTATTTTAATAAGTGAAGATGATGAAGAAGAAGGCCATTACCAGCCCATGTTTCTAATTCGGCTGATGCAGGAGAAGAAAATGAGGTTGTGTTCTTTAAGAAGCTTGATGATGAGCTTAATAAAGTGATTAAGATACTAACGTCATGAAGATTGATGGGACTCCTATTTCAGATACCTGGAAACAACAGTAGTTTGGCGTTCGGGAGCATGGAGACTAACTGGAAAGCTTTCATACTCTGATTTTCTTCACTTTCTACGCTATTCGAATCATGGCCGCTCATGTCCACATCTGCACTGGCTGATATTAAAATCCGACCGGTAAGTTCATTTATGTGTCCTACTTATTACCCGATGATCAAGATCTCTATTCCTTTTTGCTTCAATTTCTGAATTATTACCCTGTAATTATTTTGATTTTCTTTTTTTCTTTTTTGAAATTAGAATGACTAATATTAAGGATTTTATTGGGTTTTCACAGTCAATTTTAGCTTCACTATTGTTGAAGTCGAATTGTTCAGAAATAGAAAAATCTCCTCTACCATATATATTACTCATCGCATTTAACAAAATTCTATTTAACAATTTGCACAGCTCAACACACACAGAGAGAGAAAAAAAAATCCCAACTGTATTTCCATTCATAAGCCAAAATCACCATGAAAATACGAAAATAGGAAGAGAAGATATTTTTACTGGAAGAGAAGACATTTTCACCGGAAGAGAAGTGGTCAGTGGAAGAGAAAAAATTGAAATTGTGTGAAAATAGAAAAATACAAGTGAAGAATGTAAAAGATGATTGTTTTTGTTTTGATTAGATATAAAAATTGTATATTTGTAAATAAAAAGTTATATAAATGAAATTAAAAATTTAAAATATTGTATTAATGAAAAAATTATTAAAGTATTATATTTTTTGTTATTTTTATTTTTTTTTTCTGTATATTTTTATAAAAACCCCATTATAATAATATAACAAGACACGCCCGGCCCAATAATACCTCTAAAAACATTTTTTTACAGGCTGTCGAAAAATCTTTGTCACTGGTAGTTACCCAAGAAAATACTACTTTCTCTCACTTCTCTACTGGCCTTCTCTCTTCTCCCTGCTAACACACCAGACAAAACCCTACCATAAATAAAAATACTCTCTTAAACCCAAAATTGAAAATCAAAACCCTAATTTTCTCTCTCTTTGTCCATTTGTACCCAAACAAAAAAAAAATCCAATCTTCCCGCCTCCACTTGAAGTTTCTCTCTGAAGTGAAAGGAGAAGAAGCAAAGTGAAATGCTTCTTAGGGATGCAGAAGCTATTGACAAAAAACCCTTCAAGCCCCCTTCTCTGTACTTCCGTTAGTACTTGTTTTCTTGCTCAGCCTTTTAGAAACAAACCCAGTAATTATTCTCACTCTAACTCTGTTAATATTGGGGTTTTTTCTTCTAGACGTCGGTTTTTCTTTGTAACCGAAGAATCGGTTTCTTATTTCTCAATGCGGACGGCTGCAGCTGCCACGTCTGGCGGTGTCGGTGGCGGCTGTTTATCTCTTTCTCGTGGTGTTGCTAGCAAGCCTAATATTGGCCCTCAACTCACTTCTCGCTTGTACAATAGCGCCTGCCGTTGTGCAACTGATAGTGCTATATATAAAGCTCCTTTCCGGGCCTGGTTTCTGGGTAGGCCTGCTTGGTTTTACACGGCTGCCGGTGGCCCCAATGAGTCTGTGACTGCTGCTGCGGCAGCGGCGGCTGTTGAAGGACTAAAGGATTCTGACGGAGATGGTCAAAAAGAGGAAAAAGGGGAAAAAGGATCAGAAGAGAAGGGAGTGAAGCTGAATAGGCGGCACAAGGGGTCTGGTGATGTTGTGGGTAATGCTGATTTGTTGACAATTCCTGGAGTGGGGCCCAAAAACTTGAGGAAGTTGGTCGAGAAAGGGTTTAGCGGAATGGCTGAGCTCAAGCAGTTTTATAAGGACAAGGTACTGTTAGTTTTGCATTTATGTGCCAAATGTAGCTTTGCATAAGAGGCATTTCAGGAGTGTTTATGGTTGAGGAGAATGAAAAGAGCAAGCTATTTTCTGATGACTGCAAGCCGGAAAACTGAAATTATGTTTTGAGTTATGTGGTTGATTTTTTATTAACTGCCCAGATTATCTTGAGCAGCCGGACTTCACTTAAAACCGGTTCTTCAGCATCATTATACATTTATATAGGCATAAGTATGGATTCAAGAAAACTTTGATGCAAACTGTTCTGTTAGTGTAGAGTTTTTAGGTTGATTTTAGAATTTAGATCTCTTGCAACACAGCATTTATGAGATGTTGATTTTATGTTTTTTAATATTAGGATTTAGCTAGTTAGTTGCCTGTAATCAGCAAATTTTGGGATTTATCAGCAGATAACTAGCTTCAGATAAATTAGCACTACTTTACTGTTAAATGTCAAAAGTGGAATCATAATGTTGCTGCTGTTGTTGTTGTTGTGCTTGTTTTTTTTTTTAAAAAAATTACTGACTTGGATTCTAATTTGCCAAATTGTAGTTTCTTGGGAAGTCTAATGAGACAATGGTTGAGTATTTACAGAGTTCTGTGGGTATTATTCACAGAAATCATGCTGAGAGCATAACAGTTTTCATCAAGGAGAGTGTGGATGAAGAGTTGAAGGATGTAAGCACAGATGTGAAAACTGCACAGAAGAAAAGAATCACATTTTGTGTTGAGGGAAATATTAGTGTTGGGAAGACAACTTTTCTTCAGAGAATAGTCAGTGATACATTTGAGCTTCGTGATCTTGTTGAAGTGGTGCCAGAACCGATTGGTAAGTGGCAGGATATTGGACCTGACCACTTTAATATACTTGATGCCTTCTATGCGGAGCCACATAGGTATGCCTATACCTTTCAGAATTATGTGTTTGTAACAAGGGTGATGCAGGAGAGAGAGTCATCTGGTGGAGTGAAGCCGCTCAGGTTGATGGAAAGGAGTGTTTTCAGTGACAGAATGGTAAGTCATTTTCTATTTTTCGGAATTGTGTAAGCTTTCGAAATAAATCAAAATCTTGGCCATTTTGTAATAATTCAAATGCCATAAATTTGTTGATTAATTTTAATCTGAATATTCAAGGCATACCCCATTTTTAGTTTCTTCAATATTTTTGTTGCATCTAAGTTTAACTGTAACCAAACATGGACTCGAAACTTTGCAGTTCTTTCTCAATTGGTGGATCCCATCCGAGAGGAACAAAAACCTGATTTTAAAGTTTCAAGGCTGATACTTTTAATCTTCATTGTTACTTGATAAAGGTCTTTGTACGAGCTGTCCATTAAGCAAAGTGGATGAATGAGATGGAAATCAGCATTTATGACTCATGGTTTGATCCAGTTGTCTCAGTTTTGCCTGGGCTTATTCCTGATGGCTTCATCTATCTTAGAGCAAGCCCTGATACTTGCCACAAGAGAATGAAGCTACGAAGGAGAGCAGAAGAGGGTGGAGTCTCCTTGGATTATCTCCGGGACTTGCATGAAAAGCATGAGAGCTGGCTGTTCCCTTTCCAAAGTGGTAACCATGGAGTATTATCCTTTAGTAAGCCACTGCTACAACTGGATAGCACTTTGCATCCCGAGATAAGAGATCGTGTGTTTTATTTGGAAGGCGACCATATGCATTCAAGTATTCAAAAGGTAACATGCATATTCTTTTTTTTAATTTGGTCCAAAAAAAAAAGGAAACCAGTAACATGTATATTCATTCTCCCGTAAAAATTATGTATGAAGCAGGTTCAATCTGTTTTTTTTTTTTGGTTATGAGCAGGTGCCTGCCTTGGTTCTCGACTGTGAAGCCAATATTGATTTCAGCAGAGATATGGAAGCAAAGGAGCAGTAAGATTTAAATCTCCTACCTTTATAAGCAGAAATAATTTTAGTGATTCCCCGGATTCTATTTAGTATATTTATGACAATTCAAATGTTTTCCTAAGATTTGCTACTCTTTTTTCCCTTATGAAGTTGGGCCAAGAGAGTGTTCAATGCACATGTGGTTGCCATGTCTGCAACATTTTATGGCCAAACTTGATGTCATGGCTGCATGGTCAATGAAAACATTAATTAAATTCCACAAACCTTGGACTAAATAAAGTAGATGCTTTCCTTTGTGGCCACCTAATGCCGGTGGAAATTGTTTGTATATAACTGCTTCTGTTGTCTCTAATCACACAAGCTTTTGTTAATATCTTTATTATAATTATCTTTTTTTGCCTACAATTAGCTATTGT
This sequence comes from Excoecaria agallocha, assembly GCA_037975025.1. Lineage (NCBI taxonomy): Eukaryota > Viridiplantae > Streptophyta > Magnoliopsida > Malpighiales > Euphorbiaceae > Excoecaria > Excoecaria agallocha. The sequence continues at coordinate 121,912,180 of CM075806.1, read as the reverse complement.
GGAGATCCTAAATCATGTTCAACTTATTGTAAATGATTATGATGTGTTCAATTGAATACTAAGTAAGCAAACAGGGGAAAAGATGTGTATTTTTATGCATTTCTTGTCAAACATGTTTTGTTTTCTGTTGTACTGATTAGTTGCCTTTCGTTTTGTGAAGCTATGCTGGACAAGTAGCTGAGTTCTTTAAATACGTGAAGCATTTGAAAGAAGTTTCACCCGTGAAAGCTGGCGAAGGTGGTGGTGTCAAGGGCAACCAGTGGCAGTTCTTGCTTCCTCACGAAGGGGGATTCTTTATTCCAAACGACAAGAACTTCCCTCAGTCGGCACTCGAGTCGTTTGATTTCAGAAGAGCAATGTCATACATGTCTGGTCAGTAGTTTGTTTCTTAGCCTTCATTTTCCAACCCCAGGTCTGTGTAAAGAGAGTAGCGAATGGACGTCTGTGGGTGTTGTTTCCCCTTACTGTGTTCTTGTAAAAAAATGTTAACCCCTAGGCCTTAGATGTAGAAATGCTTGTATGGATTCTAATGTTTGATTTCTGGAGCTCTATTTTGCCTGAAATGGTTGAATTGCAAGGTGTAATAGTAAATTTTACATTTCTCCGTTCGTTTTTCTTTACTACAAAGCAAAAAAGAGTTTTCAGAATTGAAGGTAATTAAAAAAGAAGACAGTTGTACATACAAATCTCTAAGTATGAGATTATAGGGTAGAAAAAGGTTGCCAACTTTTAAGGGTATCTGAGATTTTTGTTTTTACTTTTTAATTTCCAATTGGAAAAAAGATCAAAATTTGAGAGATTCCTTAAAGAAATAGAAGAAATTACTTTTTCTTATTTTTTCAATTACACCTGCACTCATTGCACTAGAACTCTAATGGCTATCTGTTCGTTAAAAAAATTTGTTAAAGTAATTTAATTTTTAAATAATATAAATAAAATCACTTTAATATAAAAATTATAAAATTTATATTATAAAATAACTTTAATTGAAAATCGCAAGAAATATATCCATCTGAGTCATGGTGAGTTGATTGCAATGGTCGTATTTGTAAATTGAATTGAATTTAAATCAATTTTTTTTGTTGGACTCTCTTAATATTAAGTTGGCAATATCAGCTTAAAGCCAAATATTGACAAAGCACACCATTGTGTTTTTGAATTTATCCCTTTTTTCAATTAAATTTTCAAATTTTTATTTGGTCATATCTATTCTTTAAATTTTTTTATTTTCAAACACATTAAATTGAAAATTTAAAATTTATATAAAATAATAATATATATTTAAAAGCTTAAATTTTTATTTTAATTTTATTAAATTCTTATTTGAATCAAATATTTATTAAAATAAAAATTTTAAAATCAGACAGAAAAAAATATATGAATTCATGAATTAGAAAAATGTATTTTTCCTAAAGTATTTCATATGGAACTTTAGCTATATAGTTTTTGTTCAAAATTAAAATATTGTCAAACTAATATAGCACTACGACACTGAAATTATAGTTTTTGTTCAAAATAATTTTTATTGCAGAATTAAAAAAAAATAAAAGGTGTTTTTGTAGAAAATATTTTATGAGTAAATTGTTATTAAGATATAAATCAAATAATAAAATAAATTGTTATTAAGATATAAATCAAATACTGTGAATAAAATTAATTTGGTTTTTTAATTTATAGGGATTACGCAGGGGACAAAAACCATAAAGTAGGAATAACTTATGAACAAATTAGTCAGTAAATAAGTTTGAAACATCAATAAAGTTCCAATTTTCCAAATTATGGTGAAAATTTTAGAGTAGCTTTTGCTTAGTTGAAAGTAAATTAGTCAAGCAATTGATTAAGCAAATTATTAATACTAAAATCTTTTTTCCATTATGTTTTCGTAAAGTGCTTTCCTTTTTTTTTTTAATGTTCTTTTTTCTGTGTCATTTTTTTATAAAAGAGAAAAGGAAAATAAACACTCGAATTAAAAACCTTTCGGTACATTAAAATTAATTTAACTGCTGTAATATTTTATTTAAAAAACTTTTAGAAGTATTTTAAAGGGCCCTCATTCTTTTTCACAAGCTTAAAAATTTTGTACTAATTTCAATAATAAATATTGCCTCTCTAAATAATTAATTTGCATATTTAATGAATGTATGCTCAAAAAATTGATAGTAACTGATATATTTTTAGTATTTAGTAAATTTATTGTTAGCCAATGCTGTTCTACTACATAATTATTAATATAGGCATTTGAATAATTATAATGCCCAAGTCAAATATTCCAACCTTTATATCTCAGTTTGGAAAAAAATTATAATATAATAATTGATAACACAATTTAACAAAAAATGAGGAAAAGAACAAATAGAATTACCTATCAAAAAATAAAAAATAAAAAATAAGCAGTGGTAAAGGTAGAATAAGCACTCCCTTAGCTCCCCTTAAAAAATAGTTTGGCTGTCTCAAAGCACAGTCCACTTGCTATTTTCACAGTTAGCTTGAGAAATAACTTATTGCACTCTAATTGAAGACCCATTTAATTCAACTATCTCAAACATCTCTTAATTGCCTTATTTTATAAATATTCTCTTATTTAACTCTTTATATATTATAAATGGAATTTACTTTAAAGCACATTATTTTTTCCACGTGTCAAATTTATTGAAGGCAATTGAGATTTGTCCTTCTATATTAAATTATTAATAATATTAACCCTGAGTTTGATTCTTTACGAAGATAATTAAGTGTTTATGATCATATTTATTTAATAAAAATTCATAAACTTTTTAAAAGGGCATGCGTAGTCCAGTTTTATACTATTGACAACAACAACAACAATAATAATAATAAGGGACAAATATGTAATATTTTCATTGTTAAAATTTATATTTAATAAAAATTCCATTTTAAAATCATCAAACTCTAAATATAATAGTTTTCAAAATAAAAAAGTGACTATATATTCTACTAGGACAACAAGCATTAGTATTTGTAATTATAAAAACACTTGAAAATATCAAAGACAAGAAAAATTACGCAGATTTGTACATAAAAATGGGTATTTTGTGTAAATAAAGATTGGGGTCAGGCTGGTTTAGATAAAATTTGAAACCAAACTGAAAATACTGGTGTTTATGTACATGTCATTTCTGGTGCACAACGTTTATCTACAATGAATGCCAACCCTTTCTCCTGTACACGAGACTTTAGACATTGTTTTTAACTGTCAAATAATCTACTGTATAAATTACATTGCTTTGCACTAATCACCATATTCTGCACAAAAACTCTTCAAAAGAATGCTAAGGGAGCAAAAATTACCATATTCCAAGGTCAAATGTTGGAGAATTCTGAAACTCACAATTCTGCATTTTTGGTTTTGGAATTGGAACTGCATCCTGTCCCAGTGCTGCCGACCTGCTTTTGAGAAGCAAAGCAGCCTGAGCCTCTACTGCATCAAGATCAATACTTGCAAAGAATTGATCATCGGGAAACATTTCACCATTGGCATCACAATTTTCAGTTGGCACCTGCTGCGGTGATTCTTCTCTGGCAGCATCAGATAGAGTAGAGAATTGTTGCTCTAGGTTGATTGCAGGAATAGGTCCTGACTGACAGAAACTCAATTTCCTTTTCCTTGTTTCCAGCTTTGACTCATTTTCTCTTGGAACGTTAGTGGTCACACAAGGTCTTGCTACTGACATCCTGTCCATGTTCATCTGTGAATGATCTGAGGCTTCTGAATCTCTCTCGGCAGACTTATTTTCAGATTCATGTTGAGGGGTTGGAAAAGAATAATGTGTCTTCACAGAGGAGCCTTTGCTGGTGGAAGTCCCACAGTCAGGAGTGACAGTGGTATAAGAATTTGATTCCCTCGCCAGTGGCAACTGCGTGAGCAAAGAACGCCTGCAGCATGAAATCAATTGATTCATAAGTTCACTTGTACTGCTGTTGCAGCATTGCAAAAATTGAGAGGTCAAAAATGAACTTGAAAAGAATAAATGATTATTAGACTGAACAATGACTCTGGAAGAGAGAAAAAGAATCATTTGAAGTCACCTCACAACATGCAAATGCCTAACCTTCAGGAAAACATTAATGGAACTGATGATCTAGATAGAGGATGATATTGGCATCTCCATTTCACATTGGTTAATTAATGATTTTTTTTTAAATTATAAATAATGTAGATATTTATTAACATCTACTGTAATGCTAATTGGCAATATTTTTTTCTCAACCCTGGTTATCTAATGGAAGTAGGATCCAATTCAGTAGGAAATCCCAGCATGGTTTAGGGCATATGTGTGTGCATGTGAGAGAGAGAGACCTGTAGATTGCCATCATGTCGAATGCACCAGTTTCAGCTTGAGTACTTGCTGCTGCATGATTTTCCCTGTCATCTATGAAACTACCATCATATGAACTGTTGCCTCTGTTGTCTTCCTCATCATCCGATATTTCAGCTCCAGAAGAAACACTATGCATGCAAAAAATGCAAAGAAGTGAGCATGAAAGAAATTCAGACAACTGTCAGATAAATTTCTGGAGTAATTTGTTCAACACATTTATTGTGGTAGGATTTCCATATATGAATAACTGAAAATTTTGGCTTTGTAAGAGGAAAAACAGCTACAAAAAGTTTGGCACCATATAGCAGATCATCCAAAAATGACTTACTCAGCTTCTTCCTCAATGAAGATCCTGACATTTCCAGTTTGCTTCCGTTTACCTGAAGACAACAAGAGCTGTATCACTTTCTATTTCACAAACTGCCAAACATACCAACACCCACGTAAAGAACAGGCATCCTTTCAAGAAAAAATGATTAGCGAAACTCAGCAAGGAAAATAGTTTTCCAGTGCTAGAATGGATAATTATTCGTGAATTTAACTTGCCTCTGCCATGATGTATTCGGTTAGGACTGCTACCGCAGAAAATTCTACTAAGTTCTGTAGGGTTTAATGATGTTTTTTCATTGCCTTCCAAAATTGTATTTCTCTCCACATCTCCAATTTTCCGCAATCTTTTGAACTTGCGTACTTGTTTGATACTGTCTGACTTGTCTCCAGAGCTCAAAAGCCAATCTCTGCTACAGCTGTTTGTAGGGAGATTTTCCAGGGGAATATTGGTTTCTTCAACAGCTGGAGAAACTGAGGTGCATCCACCTGCTCTGGCAATGATATTCTCCGTAAGTACAGAGATTCCATTCATTTAATACTAGAAAACAAAGCATTTATTTGACAGGCATTACCTTCTAAAACAGTTTTATTTTTGTTTGAAGTAGGAGTTGGCAGCAGTTTAGAACACAGCTTCATGGGTGAAATGACCTCTGTAGCCACAAAAAAAAAAACACTCATTCCTTAACCATTTGAAAGTCGTGCACATTCCTAAAATAAGACAACTCAATCTGTGCAAAAGTTAAAAGAGAGCAGAATTACTCGCATAGGAATACAGAGTTTCATCATGAAAACTCACCAACATCATTGAGTGGGGATTCAGGAACAAGACCAGTTTGGATCATATTAGTTAGCCTGGGACTCATTTCAGAATTGTCATCACATTCATTGGCTTGCAAAGAAGATGATTGTATTTCCAAGCAACCCAGAGCACCACTAGCACAATCTCCTTCATTTGAAGGAGTTTTCTTCAGCAATGGACTCTCAACCTGATCCAGTTTTTCTTGCTGAACATTAGAGTTGAGCACTGTCAAAGCCACATTAAATTCACGCTGCACCCCCGATGTCATTAGTTCAGGACTAGACTTGCCTTGCATTAGTTCCTTGTCATCTTTACATGGACTCTCCATATTGCAAGGATTTTGTTTAAAACAATTAAGCATCACTGTAGTGCCATCACTTGCACAATTCAAATAAGGTGCCTCTTTTGATGGAAACACAGGAATAGACAAAATTGTGACCTTTCCATAAGCATCTACAGATAAGAATTCTGAACCAAAAAGATAGGAATGGACTAGAAGCCTTTGTTCATGCAGATCCAGCACATTATGGTTCTCAGATTTCAGCATTTTCATGGGCAATGCTTCAGACTCTGTTACTTTTTCAGTTATCTCAGTGCTTGGAGAATAATTGCAAACTAGTGGACCTGCAACAGCAGTTTAACAACTTCAATATATTCTATGATAAAAGACATGTTTGAATCATATAAAGTGCTGCATGGTCATTGAGCACTAGCAATCAAGAATTTTTCTTTTCCCTTCTCTTTCCAGAAACCTTGAAATATATGTTCGGTAGATCTATGGAGACAAAGTATGAAGAAGGCAAACAACAAACTCAAGCAGTCAGAAATGTGAAAAAAAAAAAAAAAAAGTGAAGAGCTGAATGTGAGAAACATATACAACTACTATCTACTAAGCTGGAAGAGAGTGAATTTAAGTATCCAAAATGAGGAACTTCCTTCTATATAAATGTTTCCACAGTTTTTCAAATGGTAAAACATCTCTGGCACTTTTTATTGATGTTTATGATTGTTGATTCTATAAAGAGACAGCTGGGAAACAATTGAGTTGGAAATTCAATATTGACACATCTGTAAATAAGGGAATAAGCACACATGCATGAGTGTGAGGCACATATTATCTTAAACACCAGAACTATTTCTCATAATGAACAGAACTAAAATTTTACTCTTTCTTTTTTACTTTATTTTCAAGTGCAAGCATTGTTCAATTTTTTTTTTTTGGCGTGCTTAGTGTGAAACTCGGTGAAAGTAAGAAAAATTAGATTTTAGAATGATCGAGGCAAATTCATTACTCTTTTTCTCTATAATTGTCTGTGCATGCATTTTCATAGCCAAAGAGGCCTTCTGGATATAAATTCCTTTTTGACAAACATATTCAGCAGTAAAAAATAACAGTACCTTCTTTATCATTGTCCTCTTGTTCCACAGTGTATACTCCAAAGCACTTGCCGGAAGACTTTTCTTCCTGCATCCAGTAGACAATTTAAGGCGTTTATAATATGTTGAAGACACAAAATTCCTAGCAGTACAGTTGATAACAAACCTCAACAGTATCCCTGGAAGAGGACAAATTTTGTAAGTATTGCATCATATCGATCAGCAAGTTTGTCCTATTAGAATGCATTACTTTATGCACTATAGAGGGATATGCCTGGGAAAGCGGAAAAGCAATAAGAGATGGTCTCCAAGATTTTCCACTGGTAAGCTCAAAGTACTTGGCAATCAAACTAGCCTCTGCAGCATTTAATTTGGCTGTGAAAGCAGGTGTCTTAATTGCTTTATCATCTTTCACTTTCTTCCCACGATGAATGTATTGTTCAATTGATAGCTTGACAAAGTGGACTTCTGGTTTTAAAATATGGGGAATCTAGGATAAAACAAAAGAGAAATTGTAGGTCAAGAAGATGACACCATTAGGAATGAGAGACAAAACCAAAAGACTTAGTAAGAGATCTCACCATCCTCGGGCTGGAGTGAAAATTGAAGCTATTTAAGCCCCCATTATGCATGTGTTTCCTAATGGCCCGGCTATTTGCTTGTTTTCGCATATAGCCTTTCAACTCTGACCCTTCACAAGCTAAAACTAGTAAAACCATGTCAAGGTACAACGTTGACTGATCAATATGACCTAAAAAATTTCAATAGTAAAATGACTTTAAAGTCTTCTTGAAGGGGAACTGTGGAATTTAATCCACAACCTAATTCATAAATGCATTAACCAGAATGTGAAAAGGATATCAACTCGTCCATCATTCTTCCTTCCAGTTCTCCCCATGCGCTGAATCATTCTTAGTGGTGATACATTAGCATCAAAACATATTACAAGGTCCACTTCCATGATATCTAGGCCTTCTTCACCAATTGATGTGGCAACAATAACATTGTATTGGCCAGCTCGAAATTTCTGTTGAAAAATGAAGTGAATGAAAGGAATTAAAAAAAAAACAATAACATAAATACCTCCAAAACAGCCTGTTGAACTTTTTGTGACTGGCCTTTCAGTGTTTTTCCTGCATAAAGAAATTTCAAATGCATTACAATATAAGTTATGAATACTACAGCGCAATACCAACAAAGATCAGAAAAGAAATAAAAAGCGCCTGTTTCTTTTTGAAAGGAATAAATGCAACAGTAAACAGTAAGTTAATGATCGGCTAACCTGAGCTCTGACCAATAAACTCCGTTGCTTTAACTAGATGCCCAATGTAGGCTAAAGAATTCAGTATATCCCTGAACATCAGCAAACACCAAGAAAATTTTTTTCTGGTTAAGACTGTGAAGAAACAGTAAGAATAGGCTCCAGCTAATAGTTAAATGAACTTGAAAAAGTTTGTTACCTTACACTTCCTCTAAAATTGGAGAAAACTATCACCCTTGAGTTCTGTGGATCCTTTGTTTCTGCAACAACAATTTAACAGTTAAATTTACTAGCATATGACAAACTTCAGGTCAGATCAAACAAGATATGTTAAACTTGGCTAAAGTTGCAAACCAGACAATCTGATAGAAAGTGTAATTGGAGATCCTATGTACAAATTGGGAATTGAATATCATACTCAAAAGTCAAGATTTATACCATTAAATATAAATAAGAAATTTAACTAGTAAGACACAATGGTGACAGAAAAATTAAAACACCTATATCTGCAAAATAAATATTACATCAAATTAGATCCTGACTAGATCCATATAGTCATTCAAACATAAAATTTTATCATTGGTAAACCCCTCAATTATTTTTTTCGTGATTAGCTGGTCCAACAATCTGTTAATCTTGCACTTTAACAATCCACAGTGGACAAAATGCATGGTCACATGAAAATGCATGAAAATAGAAAATTTGGGAGTGCTATAGTTTCAGTTCCGACCCAACTAAGAAAAAAGACAAAAAACATGTAGAAAACAAAATTTTCTGAAGTTATTTGCCAACATTTGTAGTCAGAATTACATCCCTTTAAAAAACCAACCTAAATTATCAAAAGGATTTAGATCCTCGATTCCTTCAATGGACATTAGATACATATCAGATAACACGTTGCAGCTATAATTTGAGGCGAGCAAGGTTAAATACTAAAAAAGTTTAAAAGTATTGTCTAGGTAAAATGTGGAAATCTGGAGCCAAGTACAGGCATAAAGGAGTTCCTTACAGTTCTCCTAGAGTCTTGTGTTTGTTTAGGACAACTGGCAGCTGATTCAGTATTTGAAGTCTTTCTTCTAGATTTTGAAATGGTAAAAAAGAAAACTATTTGTTTTCTATCTTCAGTGGTGATCTTGCTTAGGAATTTACCAGTCAATTCTTAGAGTCCGAAGTTCACATTCTGAGGCTCCATAACAATTAGGAATTGAGATACTTCAGGTCTCTGCATATCAATGTAATGTTATCAATCCAGTTATCCATAATTTTAGAATAATTCGTTCAGAACCTTTTGGGTTTGCTTGAATGTGCAATTGCCATCTTTTCTCTGGGTGTGATTATTGCTACCATTTTCATTCTTCATGCCCTGCTAATAATATTTTCAATTATTTGCAGAATTCAACCTTCTATCCTTATTAAACCCAATTAAGCACAATTTTTAAACCCAATCTGGCTTCTCTATTCAAATTGAAAAAACATTAAAAAAAAAAATTCAAAGTTCAAATTGTTTGTAACCAATGAGAGCAACCAAGATTACTAAGCTTGAAGGTCATAAAAAGTTTCATGGTTGTTCAACTCAGAACCAATATTATTTGATGCAAAAGAAAGATGGTGTGCCACTCACTAAAATGGTCCATCAATATTTCCAACAGTTTTGACAATTTAGGGCTGGGTGCTCCGTGAGACAAGCTTTGCTCCATTGCAAGCTTTACTTTTCTAATGTTTTCATTCTTTGTCATCAATCTTGCAAATGGCCTGCAGCAATCAGGTTTGGACAGATTAAGATAATGTTGGCAAGTGGTAAATAAAGGGAGGATTTATGACCATGAGTACCATTGATATCACTGGCACATGTTCATGGAAGGCATGCAGCATGTGGTGAACTTCAGTTGGTCTCAAAAAGCAATTGCCAGCTTTTAGTTGTTAACTTACCATATAGTACAATCTATACTAGGTCAATGGAGGGACTACAATTTTAACAAAAACATGAAGGCAAGCATCTTTTAATTCAAAACATCTTCTGCTAGAAGGTCCTCAAAACACCAAAATTATTTGAGCCCATGTAAGAAAAGAGAAAAGCATCATTCTCAATCGCCAAGTTCTGGTGCTTCAATCAAGGTTAACTTTAAGTAGAAGATCAAGGCGGGTTAATTTAATCATATTCCACATCCAATAGTTAAATATAAAAAAATTCATATAAATCCTGGAACACATTGCTTCATATAATACACCACTGCCAAAGTACATAATGCACAAAATCATACCCTCGTTTCAATTTTTCTTCCAGCATCTCATATGCTGGCCTTATTCCATGGCTCGACAGTAGTTTGCGGATGTGATAAAGAGTAATAAGACCAGCAAAATAAGCTTCAACTTCTCCATAATTGTTATGGGGGAGTTCTCGTGGCGGAGCCCGACGAAAATTATCCCTTGAATTAAGTAAATCAGGAGGGCTGAACTGTCAAATGTCAATATGAAAAGTAAGAACTTCACGTGAAATCTAATAGTTCCATTGTAGAATCAGAAATAGAGAACACAGCAGTTTAGCTTTAAAAATTGTTACAAGTACTGAAAAGGCGTTGATTATGATCCTCTTTATCATGATATGCAGCTTTATAAAGCAAGGAAGAAAAAAATAGAAATATTGAATTTGCTGAAGAACCAATGACAAAAATCAGTGAACCATGATATAAATTTCAGTACAATATCTAGTAGATATAATTGTAAGAATAATTAATATTTAATTTAACTCCTCTTAAGCCAGTTAGGCTCCGGTTAACTTGTGACCCTCAGCTTATAGTGATTCATAGGCCAGACTGGATATGAAGCTTTTGCAATGAAGCTAGCTAGTTGAATTTGAACCATGGATCTGCCTTCCCCTATTTCAAAATTTACCATGAAGGAGGAAATTTTAGGTTTTTCAAGATGACACCTATCATGCAGAAAAGCCAAATGATAAAAGAACATGCCAGATTATTTAGAGGTTGATTACAACACAGCAAAAATTATTATTAAGTTAGCGGTATTGAAATGTTGATGATAATTTATTATGGTTAGATCATAAGTACTTAACTACCACTATAAACTGACTAGAAATATCTAGATGGTATACTATGATGCAGTAGTTGCTAACAACTGCTTTTTGATAAAATAAAACTGTGACATTAACAAGACTGTCAAGAGTATAGTATAACGATAAAAAGGAAAAAAAAAATGTTCAAAATAAAGTAAAACTGAATGCAACTTAGTAAGCCAAAATAGAGGCAGTATCAAATACAATAAAATAAACGTGATTCAGCATGATAAGTTTTGCACTGATATTTCACAATATAACAAAAGAAGGGGTAACTGAAACATAATGATTGACTTAGAGAAGTGGGCTTGAATACTACTGGTACGCTTAAATCCCAGCTGACCTACAGGTTAAGCTATAAAGCTGCAATCTCATATATATGAGTAGATAAATAGTGTATATCCCGATAAATTTAAATTTAAGATTAATTGGAGTTGATGATCTAGGTTCATACAGCATTCAACAATGCTACCTCCGTCCAGTATTTAGAACCGTCTTTGAAGGTTTTTTAGAATAAAAGTTTTATTAATTCTCTAATCTTAAGAAATCTAAAAAAATATAAGCTATTTAAAAAGAACAAAAAATAGTTTGAGTCCTATTTTAATAAGGAAAAATAAAAACTAAGTAAGAAATAAACTGTAATTAGAAATATAAAAGAGAATCCTAATTTAACTAGGAAATATCAATTTTAACAAAGAAAATCAAAAGATTTCAATCCTAAATAGGAAATATCAATTTTAACAAAGAAAATCAAAAGATTCCAATCCTAACTAGGAAATCCAAAGCTCTCCCTCAAGTTGGTACATAGATATGACACATACCCAACTTGCAAAATAAGATGCGATAAGTCCTGTTTTTAAGTGTTTTAGTAAACGCATCCTTGTAATACAAAACTAAATAGCGGCAGCTCATGAAATTTTCTAAGGCTTCTGCCATTAAACGCTCAGCACTGAAAAAAATATTATATTAAAGCACTAATATTGAGTGTGAATATCAGCCTGTGACGGAGACGGCTCAACACCGAAGAAATCCAACAATAATAGGAAAATAACTGGTCAAAGTCCGAAATTGCAGGTGAAATGGTCAAAAGAAAAACTGACGTCAAATAGTGGCCAGAGTAGGCCGTATGCGCTTCACTCTCCGGCGCATGAACATTACCCAGCAATCTTCGACCAGCACTTGTGCGACACTCTTACCTCCTCCAGTGAATAGATTTGGTGGGTAGGCCAGTTTAAAGGTGGCACACCCTTTGAGAGTGGTGGTGTAAGTCACCTCCACAAAATAGCAAAGCCACAATTTTGGTGTTTTAGGATTCTCAGACCATAAAATTAGGACGTTATAACCAAATTTTGGTGTTTCAGGGTTTTCAAACCACACCAAAAATATAAGGGATTTTCAACCAAAAAACAAGTTTTATGGGACTAATGTAATAAGAAGAAAAACTAAACTTCTTGATACTTTTCAAAGCTCTAATACTATGAAAATTTTTTAGGATAAAAATTTTATTAATTCTCTTATTTTAATAAATCAAAAAAAGTACAAACTATTTGTAAACAACAAAAAACAGTTCTAGTACTATTTTAATAAGGAAAAATAAAAACTTACTAGGAAGTAAACTCTAATTAGAAATATAAAAGAAAATCCTAATTTAACTAGAAAATATAAATTTTAACAGAGAAAATAAAAGGATTCCAATCCTAGCTAGGAAATCCAACACTCTCTGAAATACGACTACGGTAAAAATCTTCTTTTAAGCCACTTTCAAGAAAGTAAAGAAAAGGTACCAACTTCCATTATGCTCTTCATTAAGTGCTAACTTATGACATTCACAAAATTATCTACTCAAAATATACCAAAAGAAAAAAGAAAAAAAAAAAGAATCTTATAGTTGATTCACTAAGTGCTATTACGGGTATGTACCAAAATTAGTCACGAGTCTACAAATGATGAGAGGAGATAGGCAAGAGTTTCTTATAACCATAAATCTACATCAAGAATCTTCCTTGATTCATACTTCTTTACCCCAACAATGGATGAATTACCTTGCAATATATAAGATGATAACCCATGGTGTATGCTATTGGCAAATGATATTGTTTTAATTGGTGATTGATGAGACTAGAGGAGTCAAAGAGAAGTTAGAAATGTGGAAAACACTGGTGAAAGTAGGTTTTAGGTTAAGTAGAAGTAACACAAAATCATGATTTTAGCCTTAATAAAAGGGATGGAAGGGAAGTGAAATTAAATGGAACAATAGTACCTCAGTCTAGCCATTTAAGTATTTATGCATCATATTCCAAAATAATGGATAATAGATGGAGATATAATCCGCAGATCAAAATAGGATAGCTAAAATAAAGAAGTGCCAAAGCTATGTCATGTGACAAGAAGATACCTAAAAAAGTGAAGGGAATATCTATAGAACGGTGGTAGGACCAACCATGCTATATAATAGCAAGTATTGGACAACCAAGGTTCAATATACTCGCGAGATATTGGACAAGAGTAATCTGAAGACAGAGAACTGATGTACCTAAACCCATTTAATATAGGAGTAAGTCTTAGTTGTTGCTAATATTAAGTCTTAGTTGTTGCTAATATTGATTCACTATACTTTGCATATTGGACTTTTAAGTTTGATAATGTATTGGTGGAATAAGGTAAAATAGGGAGACTACTAATTTGAGACATAAAGATTACATGAATAGAAAAGGAGAAAAAAGGATAAAGTCAACACTAGACTTAAAAAAGAGTGTACTTCATGTATTGTGTTATCACCCCATATTACAGGATGGTCTTATTCCATAACTTTTTCCCAAAAAAGACAGTTCAGTTCAACTCCTAGCATTCCAAAAATTCCTGACATAACACCACTTTTGCTCCTAGTTAGCATTCATTTTTGTGCTTGTTCTTTGACAAATCTAGAGTATAATTTCCAGAAAAACTTTCCAAGAAGATTTTTGTGTTTAATAACACACAATGGAGAATCATTAAGCACTAACTTCAATAGTGACTTCTCCAAAATCAGAATTACTTCTCTCTCGCTCCCTATTTCACTCCATTTTTTCCACTGGGGCACTAGACCATTGAATGTCATATTGCTCCTTTAAACAAAGGCCATATAACCCAATCAGACTTATGATTTAAGTGATACCTAAACGAAGTTTTGGAGTTTCCATCAACTAAAGGAAATTTTATTCAAATTAACCTGATGCTCGTTAAGATGAGATCATTGTAGCAATTTACATGACACTAATTGAGATGAAATTATTCTGGATCTTGAAAAAAAGCCATGTTAAAGCACAAACATAAGCATCCCGACTGAGAATAAAATCCCAAAAAAAAAGGTAGCCAAGAGAAAACCAAGTAAATTCAAAAAACTTTATATGAAAACGAATTTTAATAAGAAATGACACTATTATGTAAAACGTCAAACGGATCTTCATGCAATTGCTATGAAACAAAATAAGAAAACAGATAGATACCACATCAACCAAAGATAATTTTTCCAAGACATAAAAGGGAGTAAGAATAAAGTAAAGGAATTTTTAACTTTGGGAATCATACAGTCTTGTAGTCTCTATTCTGGAGAAGTCCAAAACCAGAAAGCCTTGCAACATATGGACGTATCACCTCCAGTAGCTGTTTGTTTACATCAATAGCATCTTTTCCTAGAGCAACCTAGTAATACAACAAAGAAGATATTAACTTTGTTAGTGCACTTATATATGCCACAAAAATTTCATTTAAATCACCTAGTACAAACCCCAATTAATTCAATCTTTCTATTATGGACATATGGACAGACATCAGGATCATCTTCAGTACGATACTCAAGTGTTGATATATGCAAGTTGTCAATGATATGCTGGATCGCCTGCTGCTTTGCTGAACAAAAGTTTTTAATGTGAGGATTTGAGATATTAAAGCTTTTTATAGAACCAAAGTGATTCAGTGCAACTTACATCCAGGTGTTGCAGTCAAAGCTAGTATTCTTAGATCCACTTGTAATGCCATCAACTACAAATTGGGAGAATCAATACTATTTCAAACCCCAGATATTTCATCTCAAAGCAAAGAACTACATCACAGAATTACAAACCTCACGCACTGCCACACAGTATGAATAATTTCCTGAGGCACGATGAGCTTCATCAATCACCAAGCACACTAGGTATTTTACCAAACACGTGCCTGCATTGAGTTGCGTAAAAGTCACAGAATATAAGATGCGATCTCCATTTCAGTTCCTGCATAATATAATAAGTAATATCCCTTTTGCTTCTGAGAGGGGTACATCTCATAGCATTACCGGATTGAATATCTTTCTCCAAAACTTGTGGAGTAACAAAGAACACTCGTTTGGTTTTCCACATGCATGCTCTTTTTGTAGGGCTTAGCTGACCTGTCATATCAATTGTCCACTCCTACAATCATTTTATAATTAATTGTGATAAAGTATATTCTTCCAGTCAGAAACATATGAGGAATCATTTTATTGGTAAGTGTGCATCTTACTTGTGGTATCCCCACAATGTTGTGGCATGCTTCTATTTGCTGCATTACAAGCGGTCGAGATGGAGCGGCAAAAACTATTTTCCCTACCATGGACAAGCAGAAATACCTATTAGAATTGAAGGAAATCACAAACAAGAGAATATAATATGCTAATGCAAAACCCAAAAAAATCAGTACTACCATACCATCCCTCAGAAATTAATAAAGAGCAAGAGATGAAACTATGTATGGGCAAATGCTCTATGACATCCAATTAACTCATTATGCCTCAGGATTTTAAATTTTTAAGCGTGGAAATCAGAACATAGTTGGAACTTAGAATTCCTGTTTTCCATGTCTGGGACCTCAATTCAATTTTAGTAACTTGAGAACTGGGAAAACAATTAACTGGAGAATATAAATTGGCTCTTATGCTAACAAGATCTGGTTCAAGGCTCGTGTATAAATGTAAATGCTCATAAAATCAAGCTTTGAAACTAAACTCTAAAACGCCAAGCATATCAGCTTGATGTGAAACTAATTTGCATTTTTCTTCTTTATATTTGCTTTTGAAACAGTATTTGCTGAAGGATCTCATCACTGAATTTGAATAACCTTGGAAACCTTCTTAAATTCTTGAGCAGGAGATAAATAATTTCAGAACCTGTTTATGTCTCCTAGAGCTTCATGTAAAAGTACTCCAAGGGAAGAATTTAAGGGTTTTTCAAAAGAGAACAAGATATTTGGACATGCAAAATTAAGAGTAGCAATTCAGCTGCCAGTTTAAAACTTAAGTAGAGTTGAATATTGGATGCTGACTTATTGTATATTTGCTTGCCTGCCACTTGGTTCAAGAAAAAGCCAATTGCCAAAGATGGTTATTGGATGTTGACTAATTGTATATATGCTTGGCCCCCACTTGGTTCAAGGAAAAGACAATTACCAACGATGGTTCTGCCTTTTAGGATTTCATATCATTAACAATAGCTGAAAATGGTAACAACGATTGTTGCCGTTCAGCATTTCATATCACTTTACTCATTCCCCTCAAGAGCCTAAATTTAGGCCTCAAGCTTTTGCGATGAAATCATTGATATATCCCCAGAATTTGTTTATATAGCCCATTTAGGGAAACAAAAAATATGTAGAAAGCAATAATGAATTATGCACACAGAATACAGCTTGTTGTGAGGAAATTACAAGCATAACACATACTGTAACTAACATTACATCTTACCATCTGGAAACCACCTGAAATAGTTAAACATAATCACAGCAGCAATAAGTGTCTTTCCCAGCCCCGTTGGCAAGGCTACCAATGTATTTGAAAATAATGCTGTCTTGGTTATAGCCAATTGATAATCACGAAGTGGAACATTAACTGCAAGAAAAGAATGAAAAGGAAAATAGATATGGATGATTTCATTCTCATGAAATTCAGAGTGATATCTACTCTATTGGAAAAATGAATAAGAAGAGATTGATATACTGCAGACAAAAAATCACATGTTTCAGTTCATAAAATCAAAACTCAAGATACATTCAAAAAATCCTCCAACCACAAACTAAAGTAGCGTAATCATTAAGAGAAGGAAATGTCCATAATTCGGTTCCTGAACTTATTGTGTTTATTCAATTGAATCCCCATTTTTTCCACTTCGTTCTATTGGCTCCTTAACAATTAGTTTTTGTTCTATCGCCTTTTTTAAATAATTATGCTACTTTAGTATTTCAATACCAGTTACCAAAAAGAGTAGAAATTGAGAATAAAAACTTTAATTCAGAAGAAGAAGAACAACATGAAGTGAAATGCTAAATCCCCAATTCATCTATTAATTGTCTAAAAACCACCCACAAATCCCAACCCAACAACAATCATGAAACTTCAATTAGAATCGTATTAAGCTAAACAAAATTTTCAAGGAAACTTCACATAAAATTAAATAACTAAATATAAAATTTGAAATTATTCTTTGAATCCTACCTAAACTCAATCTATCCAAAGCCCGCCTCTAGAAGAATCAAACCAAGAAATGCAAAAAATTAGAAACCCATCTGTCTTCAAAATTCCACTCAGAAAATAGCCCGAAACCTCTCAACTAAAATATTACACAAACAAAAAAGCAATGAACATCACCTGGGTATATCCACGATTTAGCTGCCACAGCATCAATCTCAACAAAGCTCACTCTCTCGCCACTTCCCTCAATAACCGGACTCTCAGGACGAGGCCCACTGCTTATCCCCTTCTCCAAGAAACTATCGAGGGTGGATTGTTTGCAAGGTGCAGTATTTTTCACGAACTTATTAGAAGGTAAATAGTCCGAATCGTTATGGGGACCAAAATGGGAAGAAGAAGAACCATTGGGCAGTGAAGTCGAGGGATTAGCGTTTTCACACGCCACATCAATTTCTTTTACAGCTGCCTCCCAATCAAACTCCTATAAGCAGATATAGATAATTAGAAAGGAATTAGTAAATGCGAGATACATTTGGAAATTAAAAGAAGTGGAACTGAACTTACATCGTCATCATCAGAGGCATGGAGGGGATTATTGGAGGTCATTTTGGGATATTCTTGATGGATTTCGAAATCCATTCTTTGCGATTGAATCAGTTTTGGGTCTTGGAAGAATAGAAATAAACCCCAGAGGGAGAAAGGGAGATGGGGTTGAGAAGTGGGATTGGCGGCAAAACTTGAAATTGAGCGCTGATTTTTGGAGGCAACAACAAAGTTCAGAGCTCAAAGTTTCAATTTCAACTGGGCTTAGCCCACATTGCCCGTCCAAACTAGAGCTCTACGTGATTCTTCGGAGTCATTTTATTTTAAGGTAGCTAATAATAATAAGGGAAAAGGTATTAAAATTCCCTCGAAATTATTTCGAATGAGTAGGGGTGATCACGGAACGAGACAGGACCGAAAAATTCTCCCCTACTCACTCCCCTGCCAGTGACGGAAATTCCCCACTCCGCCCCCGCCACCAATATCGGGGAAGGAATTTCCCCCATCCCCGCCGCGCGGGGATCCCTGTCCCTCGCAGGGATTCCCATCCCCCAATTTTTTTAATTTTAAAATATAATATTTTATAAATAATTAAAATTAAAATATAATATTTAATAAATAAAAAATTTAAAATCAATAATAATTTAAAATTAAGTATAATTTAAAACTTAATAATTATAAAATTAAGTTATATTTTAATTTTAATTATTTATAAAATAATATTTTTTAAAATTAAAAAAATAATAATTTTTGTGGGGCGGATACTACATTTCCCGTCCCCGATTCTAGGACGGAAATTTTTTCCCCCCGTTCTCGTCGGGAAAAATTTCGGAGATTTTTCACCCTGTGATCATCCCTACAAATGAGCTAAAATACCTTTAATATTATTTTTGGAGTAAAAATACCTCTCAACTCAAAAAAAGGACTCTAAAATATCATTTTGTTTATATTCTATCTGTTATTAGATAACAGCACTAATGTGGGAAATTACGTAGAAAAATGTTTGGATGATGTGACTGACATGTAACGAACAACGTGCCAGCTCAGTGTCATCTCATCGCCACATGGCGTGGGATCCACATGGGCAAAGAAAATTATCGTCTCTTTCCCCTCTCTATCTCGTCCTCTCTAGTTTCAAAAAGCACGATCTCATTCTCAACAAAACTTTATGCTTCTTCAAATCGAAAACAACACATCTCTCAAATATTTCTAATCCCTAATCTCATTATCAAAGAGATATTTCAAATCATTGTAAACCCTGGCATCTGCAAATGCTGTTGAAAAAGGCATAAATCGAAAGAGAATTTTAGTTGAAGGAGAGCGTTCCACAATACTTGTGCAGATGTGGGAAAAGGGCAATCTTGCCTAAATCTTGGAGTGTTATGACTTTCTTGTTGATTCCATTGATGCCCTGACTTTCTTGTTGACGTAAGTTGTAATGGTTATTTATATGATCCTGATTTAAATGCTGCTAATGTGATTAAATGGTGGTTTTTTAGGTTTCTTTTGTTTTCTTTGTTTAGAGAATTTTTTTATTGATTTTTATTTTTTAATGGTGTTTTAATTATATGGTACCTATTTTTCTGGTTTTCGTTGTGATTTGCTTGGATTTTATGTCTCTTTGTTATACTACTTATTTTTTGTACAGAAAAGGAACTGCAGGTTCTTTCGATGGGAAGATTGTGAAATACCTGCAAAGACAATTAAAGTAATAAATCAGCTGAAGAGAGAGAATAGGTATCTCATAATAATTTGCAATATGGATAGAGATTATAATCTTCAATTTTCTAAGATCACTACAAGAAAAACGCAAAATAGCGAAGACTTTAATGATATTTTGTCGCTAAATCAATTTAGCGAGGACAAAAATTTTGTAACAAAAGTCATCCTGGCTGAATTTAGCGAGAAATTTAGTCCTCGCTAATTTTTGCGAGGATTTAATTTTTGCTTCCTCGCTATCTTTTGCGAGGATTTAATCCTCGCTATATTTAGCGAGGACTAAATCCTCACAAAATTAGCGAAGACTTAGTTCTCGCAAAAATTAGCAAGGATATCAAAATTCAGCTAGGATGACTTTTGTTACAAACATGAGATTTTATCATAAGATTTATCTTCGCTAAATGTTGATATAAACTTATTTTTATTAATTTAATATGAAAATTTCATTATTTAAATAATAAACTAAAAAATAACAAATTTATATTTACTCAATATTTAATATAAAAAAATATATATTAATGAATAAATTGTTATTTACAAGTGTATAACATTGCTAATAATAACAAAAAAGAGCATTGAAACATAAAACTGAATCAATGACAGAGCAATCCACTAGTTGCCTGCATAAAACCATAGAAAGAAACTATGGAAAAAAGAACTACAATATGCAAGTAAATAATTCTATTGGTTTTATAACTAAGATATAGTTTACCAGTCATTAATGGCTTTTTTTAATGTTTGGTTTACCATTACATAAATGCAGCACAAAGGACCCTGAAATATCACCACATGAAAGTTTGTTTTAAGTTGCACGAGAATCCTTGCTACTACTAGAGTCATCAAGGATATTTTGCTGCAATTCATGAAGTGTTCCCCCAGTATATAAGATTAATCCTTGCGCAACTTCACAATCTCATAGACGGCAGAAAAGTCAAGGTCCCCTAATCTCATGCTTCTGGCCTTCTTGAATGCCTGCAAAAATATGAAGTTGTAAGTTTAGTTCAATGATAAAAAATCTGCTGGTAAAATTTGGCAATCATATGCACAACTTTTATCATCAAATACACTTTGCCACTTTGTGCTTCAACTCTTGATGATAACAAGTTCTTTTTATCTTAAGCAAACACAATGATGGCTGTACTTCAGTCGGTATAAATATATGTGAGCAGACTATAAAACAAAAACATTTAGTAGACAGGTCAGCAAGCTGACTGGGGATTACCAAACATGATGGAGTACAAAAAAGCTAAAATTCTGTGAGAAAGTTAAATATCTGTAGGAATTCTAGTGAAGGGTTCAAAAATCTCAAATTAGAATTAAATACACCTTTAAAAAGGTAACTGGAACTCATCCAAAAGCACACTTCTCAATCGGATGGATTTTACAGAATGGACTAGCACAAAAAAAGAAAATCATCATCAGGCTATGCTCTATTCTTGTCTTTCAACAGAATAATAAACAAAGGATATGCTCTATTTCTTTTTCCCTTTTTATTGGGCAGATTGAATGCAGAAGAAAGGCGGATAAGGATTGAAATAAACTAGGAAATAATGAAAGCCAAAATCAACAAATTTCAAAGCAAATAGAGCAACAAATCAAAGTCAAAATCGCTCACCTTCTTCCTGCAAAACTTGAACAATGGATTCAAATATCTTGCAAAGCCAAAATCACTCACCTTTTTCCTGCAAATAAGAACACATAATCAAAAAGAACGGAACCAGAAATGCTGCAAAAGGTAGAAGTTATATGAGCTTAGGTGAGTTCAGACTTTCCACACTTAAGACCCTCACTGAAATTGGTATTAGGAATCACTCGAATAAATAAATCAAACTAGCTACAAAAAGGAAAACATTCACTACAGTGGGGTGCCAATGCCATGTAGGACTCAACATCATCATCACCCCTCACTCTGAAAATTGGATGGCACATATAAATTAAGCTACTCAAATAAACTATGCATTAGTTCCATCTTATATATATATATATATATATATATATATATATATATATATATATATATATATATATATATATAAGAAAAAGGTCAACGAATATCCAAAACTAAAGTACTTCCTTTAGAAATGAAAGATCTTCAAAAATAGAAATAAAAAGGTACATGATGAAATGCTGTAAAAAATAAATAAATAAACAATAGACTGCAGATTCAGGCTTCTTGGTTAAGAAAATGCGTTTTACATATTACATGGAAAAAAATCATTTGACCATACTATCCATATTGATCAAAATATCCACCACTGCCTTCAGTTCCAAAATCCTCTCGGAAAACAATTTGCCAAATAAACAACCTAAGGCTACAGATTAAAGTATGAAAAGGTAAGCATAAGGAAATATCTATCGCAACATTAAGGAGATTCACATTCTTGTTCTGTAATAATATTTTAAAAACAAAAAATTAAATTCATAGCTAAGGAAAATGATCCCAAGCTCAGACCTTATAAACAAAAGAATAGCTATATATTTTCTTTCTCTAAAATAATCAGCTTGCTGCTCTTACATTTTTGTAGCAGGTCTAGATCTCACTTGAACATTGTCAATGTTGTCACGATTCCAAAGAGGTAAAAAGAAGCGATTTGCAAAACGAAGTACCAACTGCAAAATTTAAGCAACAAAAGGATGCATAAGATTGCAAAAGCATTAACACATTTACTGCCACCAAAGGAAAATATCAAAGAAAAATAAGCAGAGAAGGGCTGAACCCACCAATTGTAAGAACTCTGATATTTGACCTTTCAGTTTTCGTTGGCAGATCCGCCTATCAAAGCCCACATTTTGCAGGTAAAAATTCATTGCATAAATTAGCATAATTGGAAACCCAGAGCAATCAACAACACGGAGCTGTCGAGGGTGGAGCAAGTTATACCGAAGCTATGGAAAGTGGAGCAAGCTATATCCAAGCTATCTAAATCCAAATGAAACCCATTTGTTAGGGCAGAGGAAGCTTTATTCGAAAAAGGAAAAAAATAAGCAAATGAGTAAATAGGTTTTGTGAAGAAGATGAAGTTTTTCCTTTTATTTTTTTTTAGAGTAGCGCGGGATTTGTCCCGCCCAAATTTTTGATCTTGCTCATATAGAAAAAGATATTTAGGAGATTGACAACAAAATGTTGCTCGCTAAATTAGCATGAAATATTGCCTTGCTAAATTATTCATTAATTGTTTGGCAATTTACAGCTCTTTTGTCATAATTTATTTGGTAATTAAGATAACAATATGCATACAAAAAGGAGCATAGAAAAATACTCTATTAGTTCAATTAGCTATTCATTAATATTTAAAATGTAACATTAACCCACTACCGGGTTAATGTACAATAAAGGACCATAGAAAAATGCTCTATTAGTTATTATTTAGAATGTAACATTTTCGAGAACTTTTTGTAATGACCCAATCATGACCTTAATCGAATTATTTTTAATCAATGAGGATTACCGTTAATTAAGGAAAATTTGAATTATTTTGCAACTATTGAGGTTAAGTCTCAAGAGGGGTATTTTGGTAACTTTCGCATGTAAGTATATGAGTTAAGTTAAATTAAAGATAAAGAAAATGGTGTAATTGAAATGAATTAGAAAAGTCTTGGGGTTAAGTTGGAAGAAATTGAAATAATGGGGTTTATTTGTGCTTAAGGGCATTTTGGAGATTTACTTGGAAAGATATTTTTCCCCATTCATTTATTTTGGGACACTTGAAGAGATGAGGAATGGACTCTCTCTTTCTCTTTCTCTCTCTCTCTCTCTCTTTCTCTCGTTCTTGGTTACGGGAATGTAGAAGAAGCCCTAAGGTTTTGGGTGTTCCAACTTCATGAAGGAAAATGAGGAAATCAAGAGTAAAGGGGATGGATCAAGAGATGTGAGGGAGGTTTGAAGTTTCAAAAGCCAGGTATGGGAATTACTATGATTTTGTTATCTGTGGATGGATTTTTAGAGATTAGGGTTTTGGATGTTTGGATTCTTAAATGAGTAATGTTAAGTTTAATTGTTTTAAGATGAATAAGGAAGGATTATTTGTTTAAAAATGAGTTTTGAAGATCATTTGGCCTATGGGATTATTTCCAGCACGCTTAAAATGAGATCAGATCGATCTGTTTTCATTTCTAGAAACGTTCATCTTAGGGTGCCGAGTCGTGAAGTCTATCACGAGCTGTGCGCCTCTTTCTTTCACTAGTGAACCTCTTCACGAGTCGTGAATTTTACCCATATTTCTTCAATCATGAACCTCTTCACGAGTCGTGAACTTATATTTTTATTTCCTCACTCGTGAACTTCTTCACGAGTCGTGAATATCCTTTCTTTTCTTCACTCGTGAGTCCCTTCACGAGTCAGACATTTCTTCACGACTCGTGAACCTAGCTTGGCCTTCTACCGACTCGTGAATGACTTCACGAGTCGTGAAATTTTGTCCGACTCGTGAATGTCTTCATGAGTCGTGCACTACCACTTGGTTATTTTTCCTCATGTAAAGCCCAGCCATTTATACATCCTCTTTCCAAATAGTTATTCTTCACCCAAGCTGCTAAACATTCATTAACTTATGAACCAGTAACGTGGAGTGTAAAATTGAGATAAATTAACTAACGACGAGTAATGTTGAGGGAGTTTGAACATTAAAGGGATGGTTAATAAGGCATATGATTTCTAAATGAGATAATTGAACTGGGAAGTCTTACCAAGACATTATAAATGACATAGGTAAATGTTAATCTCACCTTTGAATACTTTCACTACTTGTGAGACATAGAATGCATGCATTTAATGTATTGGATAAAATGAATGTGCGATGACTAAATTGAGTATAATGAAGCAAAGAGGAATGGTATTGAGGAACCACTCAGGTACATTCTTTTAAATTGAATATGTTTTTACGGGTGGAATTATGTGCTCATGGTTTGTATGACTATATGTATGGTTTCATTCTCATGAACTATCATCGGGTATTACCATAGTCAACCTTAAAGTTCAAATCATGTTGTTACTTCATGATCTTATATTCAATGATGTGTATTGCATTAGGTTCTTAAAACATTGTTTTGAGTTAGTATTGCTATGAAAATGAATGATATGTGTTCATTTGTGGAATATGATTTAAGAAAATGTTAAATTACATAAGGAAGAATATGATGAATTCAAGATGTTTTTAAAGTGGTAAAGCCTGCGGGTCTTAGTTCAGTTGTGGATTAGATAGGCATGCCTAGAGGGATTTAGCAGCTACCATAGTTGACCCCGTTTGGGTCTTGTTCCTTATGGAACCATCGTTCGGCCCCATTTGGATCTATTATTTGTTCCTTGCTGGAACCATTATTGACCCCGTTTGGGTCTATTACTTTATTCCTTTATGAAACCATAGTTCGGCCCTTTAGGTCCATCGTTTGGTACCTTCGGTATCCATTGTTCCCGTTATCCACCCTTTGAACTAGCACATAGGCAGGCTATTAAAAGTTAAAAGATTCATCAATGCACTATTAAATTAGGATATATGTATGTATATATATATATATATATATATATATATATATATATATTTATTTATTTATTTATTTATTTATTTATATGTATATATATATATATATATTGCAATTGCTTCACCTATGTAATGTGAACATGATAATGGCCTACTATATTGCTTGGTTTAAATTTCTTTTGGCTAGAATGATCTCAATGAAATGTAGTTCTCTGCATTTTATTATGTAACTAAGATTGCATGACATATGTGAAATACTGACGCCTCAATATCTCTTATAGATGTTATATGATGTATGCACTCTCTTATGCTTTGATTAAACATTGAAGGCATATCATACATAATAAATGTGATTAAATGCTTACGATGATCGTTGTACTATCAATCACTATGAGGACTAGATTATTGTAAGAATAATATTCATGTTTAAGATTGCATATTCTTTTGGTATAGCAAGGGTGAGATCATTTAATATTGTTGACCTATATGTTTTTCTTAAATTTAAAAGGGTGTAATGATTTCATGATATTTTATTAGAGTTCATCCTTTGAGTTGGTTTCCCCACTAAGGTTTATAGTTTAGCACGGATTTGCTATCCGTGTAGGTACTGGTTAAGCTCTAGTGGATCGACAACTGGGGGCTAGTCAGCCTTTGAAGAGAAGATCTAACTGAGTGCAGTTGCTTGAGGATTCCATTATGTATGTTGGCACTATGTTAGGCCTTTTAATTTTAAGCTTGTTTAAGTTATTGTGGCATGTAATAATTATGGCATGTGTTGTTTATTATTATCCATGCCTTATCTTTGCTAGGTTGTGATGATGATTGATGATTATCCATGGTTTAGGAATTAGGGTGTTACACTATTTCCTAACAATATAAATTTTTATTATATAATTATTAATAATTAATATTATTAAATATAAAAAATAATTTAATTTAATTTATTTAATTTAATTAATAATAATATAGTTTATTTAATTTTTGCGAGGGAATTGTCCTCGCCAATTTAGCGAGGATTATAGTCCTAGCAAAATTAGCGAGGACATCCTTCATAAAACAAATGGCATGTGATTCACGATTTGACGAGGGAATTGTCATCACCAATTTAGCGAGGATTTTAGTCCTAGCAAAATTAGCGAGGACAATGTCCTTGCCAAATCTTTCATAAACCAAATGGCATGTGATTCACGGTTTGTCCTCGCCAATTTAGTGAGGATTTTAGTCCTAGCAAAATTAGCGAGGACATTCCTTCATAAACCAAATGGCATGTGATTCACGAATTTCCTCGCCAATTTAACGAGGATTTTAGTCCTAGCAAAATTAGCGAGGACAATGTCCTCACCAATTTAGCGAGGATTTTAGTCCTAGCAAAATTAGCGAGGATAATGTCCTCCCAAATCCTTCATAAACCAAATGGCATGTGATTCACGATTTGGCGAGGGAATTATCCTCGCCAATTTAGCGAGAATTTTAGTCCTAGCAAAATTAGCAAAGATAAATCCTTCATAAACCAAATGGCATGTGATTCACAGTTTGGCGAGGGAATTGTCCTCGCCAATTTAGCAAGGATTTTAGTCCTAGCAAAATTCGCGAGGACAATGTCCTCACCAAATTCTTTATAAACCAAATGGCATGTGATTCACGGTTTAGCGAGGAAATTGTCTCGCCAATTTAGCGAAGACAATGTCCTCGCCAAATCCTTCATAAACCAAATGATTTTAGTCCCAACAAAATTAGCAAGGACAATGTCCTCGCCAAATCCTTCTTAAACCAAATGATTTTAGTCCCAGCAAAATTAGCGAGGACATCCTTCATAAACCAAATGCAAAACTATTTGACCGTTAGTGAGGGATTTATCCTCGCTAACTTAGTGAGGATTTGTTTCTCGCAAAATTAGCGAGGATTAAGTCATCGCTAAGTCCTTGCTAAATGGTTCATATATCATTTTAGCCATGAATTAATATTTAGCGAGGGTTTTGTGCTCGCAAAGTCGTCTCTATTTTTTGCACCAAAATTTTGGTGCCAAAAATTAGCTACAACATAAATTATTTATCGCTAAATTGTCGCAAAATCTATTTTCCCACTAGCCCCTAACAATATTTGCGACAAAAATCATTTTTCGTCGCAATGTTGTCGCTAAATGATGCATTTAGCAACAAATTTTATTATCCTCGCTAATTTTCATTGCTATTCTGTATTTTTTTTTTGTAGTGGATACAAAGGCAAATACAATATATGAGGAATAATGAAGTTAATTTTGAAAGAGATAATAAGAAGTTGAAATGGAAGAATAGAGTTTGTCTAATAGTAGTGTGTGTTACTTGGTTTGTGGTTGTTCTAGTTCTACTGTGAGAGGAGTTATCGGTTTCAATTCAGGTCGTAGATTTACTATTGTAAGCAATTAAATGTTATGTTTGGTTTAATTCATTTTATGAAATGAAATGCTTCTAGATTTGTCAAATATATGCTATATTTTTTATTTTTTGGCAAATGTGTTGTTGCGGATGAACTTGTAAATAAGTAGACAATATTGCATCAAAGTTGAAGTTGGGGAAAAAGTAAAGCTATCAAAACACTTGATAAATTTATCCTGTAAAAAGAAAGTTCTAATCACTATCACAATAAAATTCAAATTAAAACAAGCTAAACAATAGATTAAACCAAACAACATATGTAAACAAAAACTAAAATTTGATTGAAGCAAACACGGTGAAAGAGATAACAACTAACACCCGATGTATTATATATCAAAATTAACTAAGTTTTTACAAAATGAATGATGTCAACTATAGCAGCTAATAGTTCTAAAATCACAAGGCTATTCACAAATAAGCCATTTACAAAAAGCAACTCATATACAAAAAATAAGCCATAGTATCATTAATCAACAGCAATTACATAATCTAAATCTAATCCATTTACAAATATAGCCACTGCTTCATCAATCTTCAACTTGTTTACCCCTCTTCTTCCTTAAAATGTCTTGTTTTTCCTTTTCT
The DNA here is from genome assembly GCA_037975025.1 of Excoecaria agallocha. NCBI lineage: Eukaryota > Viridiplantae > Streptophyta > Magnoliopsida > Malpighiales > Euphorbiaceae > Excoecaria > Excoecaria agallocha. Next base: position 121,883,808 of record CM075806.1, on the reverse strand, counting down.
AAACAATCTAATTGGTGAAATTCCTAATGGTATCTACAATATTTCAAAACTTGAAATATTTGCAGCGTACAGTACTCAATGGCAGCATCTCCTCCGATATAGGCCTCGCCTTTCCCAAACTTACATCCCTTGTTCTTGATTCTAACATGTTCAATGGGCATATTCCACTTTCGTTATCAAATGCTTCTGCACTTGAAGTAGCTGTTTTCTCTAACAACTCCTTCACTGGGATGATTCCAAAAGATCTCGGAAAGCTGCCTAATCTTCAAGTTATAGAATTTCATTTCAACCAGGTACGAGATGACTCAAGCTTCTTTGATTCTTTGACCAATTGCTCAAAGTTAATTGAGATCGGTGCAGCATATAATTTTGTGAGAGGGTCTATACCCAGCTCTGTAGCCAATCTCTCAAAACAAATGCAGGTTCTACAGCTGTATGGAAATCAGTTGTACGGTTACATTCCCTTGGGTATTGAAAATCTCTTTAATTTTAGATTCTTATTGTTGGACCAAAATTATCTCTCTGGTTCAATAGATATTAATTTCAGCAAGCTTTTACATTTGGAGAGTTTAAGATTGCAGACCAACAAATTCACTGGAGCAATTCCATCATCAATTGGTAATTTATCTTGGCTGAGTTTTCTCTACATGGGGGAAAACAATCTACATGGAAACATGCCTCCAAGTCTTGGTAGTTGTCATAACTTGATCGACTTGGATCTCTCTCATAACAATCTCACTGGTCCAATATCAGCACAAGTCATTGGCCTTTCCTCGCTTTCAATTGCCTTCAATGTAGCTTCTAACGCACTTTAGGTCCTATTCCACCAGAAGTTGGGTTGCTGCAAAGTCTAGCACGACTAGATTTATCTAACAACAAATTATCTGGCGTCATTCCTAGCTCCATTGCCAAGTGCTTGAGTTTGGAGCATCTTCGACTTGGGGGAAACTCACTTCAAGGAAACATAACTCAAGATTTTGGTGTTTTACAAGGTTTACTAGAGCTTAATTTGTCAAGTAACAACTTTTCGGGGCTAAATCCGAGTTCTTTAGCGGATCTTGATGGGCTTAGCAATTTGAACCTATCTTTTAATCACCTTCAAGGGGAAGTACCAAAAAGGGGAATCTTTTTAAATGCTAGCAAAGTTTCATTATTGGGAAATAATGGCCTCTGTGGAGGTATCACAGAAGTGAAGCTACCTTCTTGTCATTCCACTAAATCCAAAAGGAGCAACCACTCCCTTCCATCAAGACTACTGATTCCAATACTTGTTTCTGCTGCTATTTTATTGGGTTTGTCGGTGTGTTTCTTCATTTTTAGGCACATCAAAAAAATTTTTAGCAGGAAGAATAATACTTTTGCACCAATAATTGAGCCTCAATTTCTGAGAATATCCTATGCTGAACTCTTCAAAGCTACCGATGGATTCTCTGTGGCCAACATAATTGGTGTCGGTAGCTATGGCTCTGTCTATAAAGGAATTCTTGAGCAATCAGGGATAGAAGTTGCAGTGAAAGTGTTGAATTTACAGCAAAGAGGAGCTTCAAGTAGTTTCCTGTCAGAATGCCGAGCTCTTAGAGGCATTAGGCACCGAAATCTGCTAAAGCTTGTGAGTGTCTGCTCTAGCATCGATTTCCAAGGCAATGATTTCAAAGCTTTGATCTATGAATTCATGGCTAATGGGAACTTGGACAAATGGTTGCACAAAAATGAGTCAGAGGGAGATCAACACCAAACACATTCAGGTGTTCTGAAACTGTCACACAGACTAAACATCGCCATGCACATTGCTTCAGCAGTAGAGTATCTCCATGGGGGTCACTCGTCAACAATTATACATGGACATCTAAAGCCAAACAACGTTCTTCTAGATGCAGAGATGACTGCACACATTGGAGATTTTGGATTGGCTAAGATTGTCTCTACAATGTCTGCTGATGTTCAACACATTCCAAGCAGCTCTACAGCAGTCAAGGGTACTATTGGCTATGTTGCTCCAGGTATACATGTTTAAAAAATTTATCTTTAGTCTGATGTTTCAAGTATATCATATTTGCTCTTAAAAATGCCCTTGTTATTCACAGAATACGACATGGGGGACTTAATTTCAGTAGAGGGAGACGTATATAGCTATGGGATTGTGTTGTTAGAAATGTTTACAGGAAAGAAACCAACGGACGAATATTTTAGCAGTGATCTAAACCTTCATAGTTTTGTTGAGAGATATATGGGTGATAGAGTGATGGAGATTGTGGATCCATGTATTTTATGTGAAGATGAAGGAGGGAGATTTATTGAGTGCATAATCTCTGTATTGAAAATTGGAGTAGCATGCTCAAGGGAACAACCAGGACAAAGAATGGAGATGGGAGATGTCATAAGTGAATTGCAAAAGATCAAAGCCTCTTATCAGAAGGCCTTGCTCACACAGAACCCAAGGAATGCCTATCATCACTTCTAATATCATTTAGTTTAACTGAAGCTTGTTAAGTTTGTATCCAATTAAATTTCATTTTGCGTGTTTTCGACTATACATTTTGATTAGCTAATTAAGCTGTCAAAAATTATGTTATTTCTAGACAGTGGTTAGTTGGAGTAATGCAATTATTGCCATTCCGTTCTTATATTTGATTGCAAAAATTTAAATTATATATAATGTAACGTAATTCATGATGATTTTTCAATTTGTTTATCTAGTATAATATTTAATGATAGTTGTAGCGCAAACTTTAGGGTGAAGGTAACAGGGGAATTATGATGTCAATAGAGGTGGACTTGGTGGTACTCTGCCGTCAGTGGCAACGAGAGAGTTGTTGGTGATGGGCGACTGGTGGGGGTGGCTGAAAGGGAAATTCTACACTTTGAAAACCTTTTCTTTTGTCTGAAAATGTCTAAAAGAATGAGCGGAAAGTCATAAAAGATTTGAATATCATAGTTAGAAAGCTAATCTTGGAAAGGAAAAGCAGTTTTGAGGTATATCATATTTGCTCTTAAAAATGCATTTCTTATTCGCAGAATACGGCATGGGTGACTTAATTTCTGTAGAAGAAGATGTCTATAGCTATGGGATTGTGTTGTTGGAGATGTTTACAGGAAAGAAACCGACGGATGAATATTTTAGAGATGAACTAAACCTTCATAGTTTTGTTGAGAGATATATGCCTGATAGAGTGATGGAGATTGTGGATCCATTCATTTTGTATGAAGATGGAGGAGGGAGATTTATAGAGTGCATAGTCTCTGTATTGAAAATTGGAGTAACATGCTCAATGGAACAAGCAGGACAAAGAATGGAGATGGGAGATGTCATAAGTGAATTGCAAAAGATTAAAGCCTCTTATCAAACAAAATCCAAGCAATGCCCATCGTCACCTTTAATATCTTTAGGTTTACTTAATCTTGTTAAATTTAATTAATATCAAATTAAATTCCATTTTGCATGCATGGCTTTCGACTTTACTTTTTTATTAGCTAATTAAGCTGTCCAAAATTTATACTCTTTCTAGACTGTGATATTACTTCTGTACATTTTCCACCTTATGCTTTTCGTGTGGATGCTGCTGAAAGTGTATTTGTGTCAATTTATGTCCCATGCGAGCTGTTAGATTAGAATTTCGGCATCTACTTTTTATATTTTCGTAAAAATTAACTGGATTAAAAAAGAAAATTTAGTTCAAGTATTTTACCATTATATATATATATTTTATATATTTTTAATGTCAACTGATAACGAGTTTAATGATTATACGTGTATATGAAATTAATCCAGCTTGTTAAGTTTGTAACAAACTAAATTTCATTTTGCATGGCTTTCCACTGTACATTTTCATTAGGTTTTTAAGCTGTCCAAAATGATAGTACTTCTAGACTGTGGTTAGTTGGATGTTATGCAATAATTGCTTTCCTTGTTATATTTGAAATCATATGTAACGCAATCTAATGATGATTTTTTCCAAAAAGAAAGTATTAAAATATTTTACCATTTATTTTAAAGTAAAAATGTTCACGACGTAATAAAAATTGATATAAAAATACCTGTATAAGTAATTTTTACAACTCCAAATTAATAAAATTGATATGGCATTGAGATGACGTGGATATATATTAAAATATAACACTTTTTAAATAATTTTCTAATTTTATCCATTAATAATTTATGTACTGAATTGGCAAATTAAATGTGGCATTAAAACGGTATATTTTACCTGTATTACAATTAGGGGTGACTATGCCGGTCCATTAATAATTTTCTTAAATCAGTTTATTAATATCGGTTAACTGCTATATCGATTTTGATTTTTAACTCGATTTTTCGAATTGGTTTATCAGTTAACTATTAAAACATTTTAATATATAAATTTGATAAATTATACAATTTATAATATTATTTTTAATAGTTAAAAATGCTTTAGAAATGAAAAAATTCAAATTAAATACAATATCCATTAAAATAATTAAAATAAAAATAAAATTTTCATAATTAATTATAAAAATTAAATATATTCGATATAAAACTAACAATAGAGTGCTAATTATGCACATAATTTTAATGTTTATTTACTAAAAATATATATTTTAATAACATTTTACAAAATTATATATCATAATATTTATAAATTATATAAATATTGAAAAATATAAGTGTAAAATTTAAAAATATAATTAATAAAAATATATATATATATTCGGTTTTAATTTCAAATCGATTAACCAACGGTTTTTAAAAGTAAAAATCATAAATTTAAACTTTCGGTTTGGTTAATCTAAAAATCAATTCGATTTCGGATCGATTTTTCGGTTAACCAAACTTTTGATTTTTTTTCTCACCCCTAATTACAATACTTTAGTGCCATATTAATACTATCACAACACCAGTAATTCAAATTTAATGAAAATCAATTATAGAATTTTTGTACCAAATTTTATTATATTGAAAATATTTTTATTATAAAATTAAAAACAGTAATTTTTACACCAAAAATAAAAAATAAAAATTTTTAAAATATGATTTTTAAGATTTTACTTTTGTTAATAATTTAATTTTTTTATTTTTATTATCACCACCGCTATCACTACCACTACCACCATACTGCCGTCATTGTCGCTAACATCAGGCCCTACCAACCACCACCACTGCTATCGCAGCAATCGCCGTCGTGGCCGTGGCCACTGGCACTACCACCGGTCACTACTACTACCGCTACCATCGCCGTTGCCACCACCACCTCCACTGCTGCCATCATCACCATTGCCGCCACTGCCATCGCTTCTACTGCCGTTGTCACCACCACCACCTGCTTCCGTCGCCGCCACTACCGAAATAATTATCATAATATACATAAATAATTAAAAATTACACACAAATAATAAAAATAATAATATAGTCTTTAAATATATAAAATATTTTTTAAAAAAATAGATAACAAAAATTAAAAATAGTTTTTGAATTTCAAAAAATAAAAAACTAAAAATTTATAATTTTATCGAACGCATCCTAAGAATGTAGTTTTCCGTTTAATTATGAAGCTATCCAAGTAGGTTCCTAAATTTTGGTAGCAGAAATATATTTTTTTTCAAGCCAACTGAAATATTTTGAGTTAATAGTTAATACAAATATATACTGACAACAAAAATAAAGTTGCTTTCATATATATTTTATCTTTTAATATACTTTTAATTTGCAGTTTAATTCTTTCAATTTAATTGAGCTGCCTCAAAGGATCTATTATACAGAAAAGAAAAAAAATGTAAAAAATAAATAAAAGCAAAAAAAAATAAGGATAAAAAGAATATATGGAAGGAAAAGAGAAAAAGGGGACGAAAATAGGGCAAAATCAAAATGCATCACCGAGGTTAAGAATTTTTTTAACTTTTTATAATTAAATTCTTATACTTTTATTAACATTGAGCTACTGAAATTTTAATTTTTATATATGAAATTCATAACGGATGAAAAATATGAAATTAAATTATGCGTTTTATTTAGCATGCTTTTAATCTCGGCATTTGAATTTTAATTTATTGTATTCATGCATACTTCTTATCAATTTTAACTTAAGTAGTATTCTTAATTGTTATTTTAATTTCAAATTGATAAGAATATTAATTATAATATATTAAATTAAAGTTAAAGTGCATATAATAAAAGCATGTAAAACGGAACAGACTTATCAATTTTATAATTTTTTAATATTATTAAATAAAAGTATAAAAATTTAATAACAAAAAGTCAAAAAATTTAAAGAATTAAAAGAAGAGAAATAGTAAGTTGGCCATTGCACCTGTTAATTGGCAACTTATTTGTTTGGCTAAAGAGTTTATTTGTCTATGTGCTTGCTTACTTGAAAGATCTGATGGTTGGCCTTCATCTGTGATAGTCAAGTGTGCCCTTCCCCGCTTGTGCATATACTGAAGTACAAGAAAATTCTACTTAACCAGATTTGTTTTATTGCTTTGATGCAATTGAAAAAAAACAAAAAAATCAATGTTCCCAAATTTTTGATTATTTTTTCTAGCTATTATCTTGCTGTATCATGGTTCATTTCTTGTATCTTTGAAAAAACTCTTATATAAGGAAATTGTCTTTTCCCCTTTCATCTCTCTCCAAGAAATCTTTTCTTTTTTTTGAACTTGTCTAAATCTTCATATTCTACTGGGCCAAGCGTTTCATTAGATATGAGTTACTCTGAAATTGTTCTAACTTGCTCAACTGTTGATAGCAGGCATTAAAAACGGCAGGGAGATAGAAAATTTATATGGCTGTTATCTGCTGTTGCCATTTCTTGAAGTGGATACAAATGCTTTGCAAAAATGTTGATATTTCGTATTGAAAAATGTTCATTTTTTCTCGTTTATGGACCGGAAATGAATTGTTTTCAGAACTATTAGCCAAATGGTTTGGTTCTCTTTCATATCAACTGACTGTTGTTGCATTAGGCTGAACTAATACAAGTAATTTGTTGTGTCTTGTTGCAGCGAACAGAGGATTCCACTCAACAGGAGTGAAGAGGATGGGGGGAGGTCATGCGCATGGCCATGATGAACCATTCTATCTTCATGCAAAACACATGTACAACTTGGACAGAATGAAACACCAGAAAATCAAGATGCCTCTTGCTGTCTTCACGGCCTTCAGCATTGGTGTCGTCGTTCCTGTTTATGCAGTCATTTTCCAGCAGAAAAAGACAGCATCTGCGTAAGTCACTATCCAAAGCTTTTGCACAATAACATGAACAAGTTTGGAATGAATTTGTTGTTGACTGTTGATATTCCTTAAGTCTCACGACTTCTGCTTCTAGTTTTCAGTGGGCAAATAGGAAACACTTGTTTTCTTGTAATAAATTTTACAGTAGTGAATTGTTTCTGAATGAATCTTGTGGTATCTATTTCGTTCCTTTTTAGCATGCCTTTGAATCTAAATTAGATGGATTTGCAAATTTATATGAAACACTAAATTAGATGTGGAATCTATGTGCATTAAAAAAACGTTTTTATTTTTTTGTGCCACTTCAGCATTTTATCTCACTCCCAAAATCTTTGTTTGCATAATAGCTCCCTCTTGACTCGTCAGGTGAGTAATAAGCAACTTGAAATGCATCATCTGATGGGGCGTAGATACTGTACTTCTCATTATTTGGTACATTTAATTTGGTACTTCTATTTTTATATATATTTTTTTACCATCAGACCATTGTACTTAAACACGATTTTACAGTTAAAAAATAAAAATCATGGTATACTGTGGAGCATGCTAGCCAAGGCAAGATATAATAATGGACGGAATGAACACTTTCAACTAATTACTATATCACCGCTAACAAACATCCTTTAAGCCACCACCGCCAGCTGCCCATTTCTAACCTCCTTCAGGTTGCCACTGAGGGCAGAGTGCCCCAAGTCCACCTCTATTAACATCATAATTGCCCTACCTTTATCTTTGTGCTAAAAATATCATTACACATTATGCATCATGAATTGCGTTACATTATATATAATTTAAAATTTAGCAATTGTTTAAGAACGGAATGGCGATTATTGCATTTCTCCAACTAACATGAAATAGTATAATCTTGGACAGCTTAATTAGCTAATGAAAATTTATAGTCGAAAAGCATGCAAAATGAAATTTAATTTGATACAAACTTTACAAGCTTCAGTTAAACTAAAAGATATTAGTCTATTAGATGTGATGATAGGCCTTCTGATAAGAGCCTTTGATCTTTTGCAATTCACTTATGACATCTCTCATCTCCATTGTTTCTCCAGCATGTTCCATTGAGCATGCTACTCCAATTTTCAATATAGAGATTATGCAATCGATAAATTTCCTTCCTTCATCTTCATACAAAATGCAAGGATCCACAATCTCCATCACTCTATTAGGCATATGTCTCTCAACAAAACTATGAAGGTTTAGGTCATCTCTAAAATATTCATCCGTCGGTTTTTTTCCTGTAAACATCTCTAGTAACACAATCCCATAGCTATATAAATCTCCTTCGACTGAAATTAAGTCACCCATGCCGTATTCTGCGAATAAGAAGTGCATTTTTAAGAGCAAATGGGATATACTTCAAATATCAGACTAATGATAATTTCTTTAAACACATATATGCCACTACCTGGAGCAACGTAGCCAATAGTACCCTTGATTGCTGTAGAGCTTCTTGGAATTTGTTGAACGTCACTAGACATCGAAGAGACAATCTTAGCCCGTCCAAAATCTCCAATATGTGCAGTCATTTGAGCATCTAGAAGAATATTGCTTGGCTTTAGATCTCCATGTACAATAGTTGACTAGTGACCCCTATGGAGATACTCTACTGCTGAAGCAATGTCCATAGCAATATTCAGTCTGTGTGATAGTTTTAGAACACTTGATTGGGTATGATGTGTGATAGTTTTACAAATCCAAGGCAACAACACACACTGCTCCACACCAATGAAAATAAATCTGCAAAACTGGGTACTAATAAAGCCACTAATATGCAAAAACAAAGTCAATAGAGTGTGTTGACGTGAACTGTATATTTTCTATATAGGAATATTTGGTACTACACAAGTTGTATATCTTATATAGGAAGGTTATTAGGTGCCTTAGATTTAGCCTATTTTTTAGCTTATTTTCTAGATTAGCACTTATCATTCCTGCATAAATATGTAGTTTGTACAGCAGAAAATAATAAAAAACCTTCTTGCTTTCATTCCAAATCTCTTCATCTATGTTTTATCATGGTATCAGAGGAGAGATCCTAGAATTATTTGTGGTCTTGTTTCACCTAAACACAAACCTAGAAAGTCCATAAACACATCAAGAAAAGATGAGTACTCAGACTGATTTGGTGGATGTTAAGCAGACTGGCAAAGACTCCACAAAAACACCCTCGAAGATCAACTCAATGGACCCATGTTTGATTAGCAATTTTATTCGCTTCCCAACTGCCTCGCCCCAACCCGATGCAGTGTGTTAGAGACAGAAAAATATAATACTCTTATACAAGAAGATAGAGTTTATATATTTCTAGATGGATTAGATGACAGACTCGATAAGGTTTGGAGTGATGCATTGCAGATGCAACCTTTTTCCACTGTTGAACAGGCCTATGGTTATGTTCGAAGAGAAGATATGAGACAATCAGTCATGTTAACAGGTACAGAAACATCTACGGCTACGGTTATGCCATCTAAAAGTTTAAAAACTGGTCATCAATTACCTAAACTACAAATGGAGAAACAATGGGGGAAACCATATGCTACTATGAAAAATAAAGGAAAAATTGAAGGAGAAGGATGCTCATATTGTGGGAATATAAAACACACTCGTGACACTTGTTTCAAGTTACAAGGGTACCCAGAATGGTGGAATGAACTCAAAGCAAAGAAACAAAAAGAAGCTGCAAGTGGAACAAGACGAGCGACAATGTTAGAAGCTGACCCATATTGTGGGAATATACGTGAGCTGTATATTTTCTATATAGGAATATTTGGTACAACATGAGTTGTATATCTTATATAGAAAGGTTATTAGGTGCCTTAAATTTAGCCTGATTTTCAGCTTATTTTATAAATTAGCTCTTATCATCCCTGCATAAATATATAGTATTTGTACAGCAGAAAATAATAAAAAACCTTCTTGCTTTCATTCCAAATCTCTTCATCTATGTTTTATCAGGGTGTTTAACTGCTTATCTTAATCAAGCCAGCATTGAACATTATTTATTTTTTTAATAATATTACTAAATTTGCATTAATTTGGCTTTTTCTAATTTATACTTCAAAAAATTAGCATTGAATAAAACTAAACTAACCAATTGCATTAACTTGGCTAATAAACATCTTGAGCCCCCTAATTGACTGCTCAGTTCAGTTGCACAAAAAATGAAAAAACAAGAGCATAAAGCCTAGTTTGTGTCCCTCATTCATAGCGTGACTGAAAGACGATGAAATTGCTTGCAGATATAGCTTTTGCTTTATGGGAAAAATGCAGATACAGCCAAAGTAAAGTCACAAATGTGGGTAGATCATGTTCAGTTAAAAAATTAATCATTGTGCAAAAACAAAGTCAATAGGGTGCTTAACTGCTTATCTTAATCAAGCAAGCATTGAACATTATTTATTTTTTTAATAATATTACTAAATTTGCATTAACTTGGCTTTTCTAATTTATACTTCAAAAAATTAGCATTGAATAAAACCTAAACTAACCAAGTGCATTAACTTGGCTAATGAACAGCTTGAGTCCCCTAATTGACTGCTCAGTTCAGTTGCACAAAAAAATGAAAAATAAGAGCATAAAACCTAGTTTGTGTCCCTTACTCACAGCGTGAGTGAAAGACAACGAAATTGCTTGCAGATATAGCTTTTGCTTTATGGGGAAAAATGCAGATACAGCCAATTCTAGAATTACATCAAGGTCCTTGAGTGGGGGTTAGTTTAGTGGGGTCAATTTAAAAAAAATTATCATGAGTATTTAAAAAAAATTGAATTGAGTGAGGTCAACAAGGTGGCTACGCCCCTGTTCAAGGATTATCTTCTTAGCCAAGTAATTCATTATTTGATAATGAATGAAATCATATACAAATCCAACGGCATTAGAATACAAAAGCCGAAGTTCTTCAAACTTTAACTAATAGAATCAGAATAGCAAAGTTAACAACCAGATTGACAGCAAATAGATATCATGGCGTGCATCTGGTTATACAATTGAATCACGCACCCAAACCAACCAAAGTACAAAACACGCAAAATGAATAGCAAACGAACCCAGAAAATGCAAAACCAAAATGATTAAAGATCAGACACGAATGAATGAGATGGGATTTTACCTTGAAAATCCTCAACTCAAGCTTTTTGAGTGTAGAAGACGGAGATGTGAAGCAGGACAAAAACAGAAGTCTACTCGAGATATTGGTTAAGGATAGGGACAAGTGAAGCCGGAGGTCGGCGACGACTGGATGGTGGAAAGGGACAGAGGCACCAAGTGGAAGGACCGACGGAGAGAGAAAACTTGAGGTCGGGGCGGTGATTACCGGCATTAACCCTATTATCATAATTTTATTTAATTGAAATATGAAAAATAATGAAAAAATTAGTTATAAATTTCTAATATGAAAAATAATGAAAAAAATGTATTTTTTAGACAATATTAAAAAAATATTGTATGAAAATTAGTTTTCTACTTTATTTCAACTATTTATTTTTCATAAAAAAATTTAAAAAACGTGTTTATTTATCAATAAATAGAATATACACACACACATACATATATACATTTATATGTATGTATGCCTGTGTGTGTATATATATATGTGCATACATACATATGTATATGTATATGCATATGTATGTGAATATATTCACATACATACACATTTATATGTACATACATACATATGTATATGTATTACATATGTACATGTTGTGTATATGTATCTATGTACATACATACATACATACATACATACATATATATATATATATATATATATATATATATATATATATATATAGAGAGAGAGAGAGAGAGAGAGAGAGAGAGAGAGAGAGAGAGAGAGAGAGAGAGATACATACACATATAAATACATATATATATGTATGTATGTGTGTAACGCCCTTAACATAACAGTTCATTTTCGACCCAAAATCAATAAACGGTAAATTTCTTTTGTAATTCTTCGTAAATTATTTTCTAATACTTCAATAATCGACTTTTTAACAATTTTTTCTTTTCTTTTTCTGTCCGAAATTTTAATCATTCGAATATGCCAATTTTTACCCAATTGATGAATTATTTTATCATCATTCACTCTTTTAATACTTTTTATTAACTAATTTTATTTTGATAAATTAGTCAAAAATTTATTTTAATTTTTTTGAACAATTATGAATTATATTAATATAATTCATTATTTCATTTTTGGGAGATTTATCTCTTGACTTTGACTTTTTCTTTTATCCGAAATATAAATTAATTCAATTTAATTTAATTCCTTTTACTTGTTAACTGAATTAATTTCAAATAATCAATATCCTTAATTAACATTTTCCGTATTAAATTTTGGAAATTATTCTAATAATTCGTATAAATTTTACAAATATTCCTATGCACATTATTTTACAATTTCCATCATTTTCACTTATTTTATGAATTATTTCCCAATAATTCATTATTTTTATTACTTTCATTGCTCAATAATTATTTCGAAAATATTCTCATATTTCATATAAATTTCAAAAAAATTTATATAGACTTTATTCCACTATTATTATCGTTTTATGACATAATTAACAAAATTTCATTATTTTTATTAACTACCTCATTTAGCAAATATTCTAAAAATATTCAAATAATTTCTATAAATTCCATAAAAATTTATGGACATATTATTTCACATTTACTACCATTTTTCACTTATTTTATGAATTATTTCACAATAATTCATCAATTTCATTCTTTACATACCTAATCATTAAACTTTAAAATTTCCAAATTAAACTCATAGATCCTTTAAAAATTCAAGGACATTAATTATAATATTTATGGTTAATTTGAGCTATTATATATTAATTTCATGCAAAAATCATCTAATTTTATTTAAGTATAATTTCGGCCAACCTAACATTTTTATCCTACAAATTTATTTGTCTCACTTTAAGCAATTAATTCACATTCTCCATGATCTAATTTGAGCTATTATATATTTATGTTACCCATGTGACAGTTGTTCCATCAATTGCGAAAATTTATATTTATTGATTAATATTTATTTTTACGTGCTAATTTCTAAATAGATGGAAGATGTAAAATTAAACTATATGCTTTATTTGATACGTTTTTAATATTTACATCTAATTCTCAATTTGAAGTGTTTCTATTATTTCCTATCGATTTTAAATTAAATAACATTTTTAATTTGTACTTTAATTTCAAATTGATAAAAGTACAAACTATAATATATCAATTTGAGGTTAAAAGTGTTGATAGTAAAGGTGTGTGAAATAGGGCATACTGTTAAATTGTATATTTTTTGTTCACCAAAAATTTAACGTGTAAGAAAAAAATTTAAAGATTTAATATTGCAAAATAAAATTATAAAAATTCAAAAAGTTTATAAATTTAGTAATACTTTTCCGATATTAATTATCAATCAATTATCAGTTATTAAGTAAATATGTGTATGTTTATGTAAGTATTTGGAAGATACTTAAAAGACAAAACTTTTAATTTGGTATTTGCAAGCTACTTTCTAAAAGAGTTTCTTATTTAATAAGAACTTGTGTAGGTTTATGTAAGTATTATATATGTCTCAAGCTAATATAATATAAATAATGACTATTTTATCACTCAAAAATAATATTTATTAAATTTATTATTAAAAAGTAAAAATATCACACAAATAATAAACATATCTCTTAATTATATCAATCAACAATTTATTTTGACAAAAAAATGAAATTAAAGAAATTGCATAACACAACATAACACTCTGTTTTTGGTAAAAAAATGAAAAATATTAGTGTCTAGTATTATATTTGTCTCCGCCAAATCTTTTTCTATTCTTACTGCTTTATTAATCTATATATTTTATTTATGTGTTGCACGAAATATAATATAGTATAAATAAATTTACCTATCTGAAATTAAACCCTGAATTTCTCCTGGAATGTGAGTTCTACTTATCTATAATTCGAATGAATTCATAATCGAATTTAGAAATAATTTTATAAGTTCAATTTAAATTCGGATCCAACCGGATTTTGAATAGAACTGAGAATTATCCATAGGTTGGATTAGGACTTAGCAATTGAATTGAAGGCTCTACCGTACCCAATCCAAGTGAAAGGAAAACTGGGCTTAAAATTTTAAAGCTCGCAAGCCCTAGAAAACAATGCATCACGTGATTCACACGCGCAACACTACACACCCTTTTTTCTATGAACTCCACATGGTAAAATGAAGACCTGAAAAAAGTTCGAATCGTTTTCATTTGTGGCGGAGCCGGCGGTATAACCTCGATGGCGTTGAACAACGGTCTCAGATCTGCTTCTAAGCTTTTTTCTGCTTCCCAGTCGATTTTGTCCAAGTCAGGTTGGGTCTCTTAATACTCCAATCTTCGAGCTTTTTATTTATTTTTAATTTATTTTTTAAGATTTCTGCTCTGTTCATTTTGATTGCTGAGGACTTGGGGCAAGCATTTTTAATGGACTTTATCCTCGGGTTTGTGTTATTTGTAGAGATGAATGATGGGTTTTGAATTGGAGTGATTTTTGGATATGGTAATTGTTGGGTCTCTGATAATGATTGGTAGTGTATATATTCTGAGATCTTGGTTTGACAAAATTTCAGTTTGTATTGAATTGATTTCATGGGGTTTACTAGATGATTAATAGGCAAGCGGGTTCCTTTTAAATACCGAGTTTTAAATGATTAAAATCGTTCTTGCCCATAATAGGTACGTGTAAAAATTTTTGTAAAATGGGGTCTGTTTTGGCTACAATCCCTGTAATTATGCACATAGGCCTTGTTCGGGACATTTGTAGCAGCAGTTGGTTTCTGATTAAATTTGCAATCCGAGTGTTTTTTATGATAAGACTCTGTATACATATGGGATAACGTTCCATCAATCTGATGGCAAGCTAACTTTAATGTTCTTTGAAATATGTGATTTCTCAGCTTTGAAACTTTTCAGTCTTTAATGTGTAAAATTAATGCTTCGGTGCCACACTACTTTCAAATGCATGAATCACTACAAACTCCAAAGTGTCAGCATTCCTGTAAAAATGCCATAATCATCAATGCTTCCTTGTTCATGTGCTAGAAAATGCCATAATCATCAATACTTCCTATTACTGTAAAAATGATCAATTTGCCATCTAAGAACATAGAAAATTTTATATACACTTTGGTGCTAGAAACTACCCACAAGCCTTTTCTCTAATTCATGTCAAGTTGTCAACAGAATGCCAGCTTGCTTTTCATGTTCTTCAGCATGGAGAACTCCCTTCTAGCCTGTAAATCGTAACTTTTTTCCTCTTTGATTTTCCATTGTCATAAAAGACGTGCACATAGGAATACATGACCTGCATAAATGTAATGTGTCTTCCTTTTCTTGGGTGTCAGTTTGGGGATTTGAAGTCACTGTTTGCATGTAAGCATATATTAACGTTCTTTTGCCATAGTGATCATATCTTAATGTAATGATTCAATATGATTATGCCCATACAAAAGTAGGCCATTGCACGTGCTCATAGATATTGATGTTCTTTTTCCATAGTAATCATATCTTAATGAAATGATTCAATATGATTGTGCCCATACAAGAGTGGGGTACCTGAGAATTGAAATGACAAACCTGATGCTGGATGTATTTTAGATGCTGAAGATAGTTGCTCTGCTATTCAAGTAGTGCATGACAACTATCTTCTTCTGCAAAAAGTCATCTGCTTAAGGACATAAATGGTGCTAACTTGTTATTTTTTTGTGGTAGCCTTGAGTGCCAAGCTGTATAACTATTTTTTGCTGTAGCCTAATTCTATTGTGCCTGCTTAGCATGTTTATTTTGGACAATTCCCCAGAAATAGTTCATTTTAAATTAATGCCCTAGTAGTGATGGTATATGCAAACTCACAAGAATTGCTTGCCATTCCCTTTTGGATCATTACTTGGACAATTTGGTGAACTAGTTTCTATGCTAAGGATCATTTTAGTTAATAAACTTAGCTGGAGTGAAGATAATATATGTCTTGTGCACTAGCATTTCACACGCATAGGTGCTATGCAAGATTATGCATAAATGTGAGCAATACATCCGAGTTTGTAGCCTGTTAATTGGCAACTTATTTGTTTGGCTAAAGAGTGTATTTGTCTATGTGCGTGCTTGCTTGAAAGATCTGATGGTTGGCCTTCATCTGTGATATTCACCATAAGTGTGTCCTTCCCCACTTGTGAATATACTGAAGTACAAGAAGATTCTACTTAACCAGATTTGTTTTATTGCTGTGATGCATTTGAATAAAAAAAAAAAAAAGATCAGTGTTCCCAAATTTGTGATTATTTTTTCTAGCTATTATCTTGCTGTATCATGGCTCATTTCTTGTATCTTTGAAAAAACTCTTATATAAGGAAATTGTCTTTTCTCCCTTCCTCTCTCTCTCTCTCTCCCTCCAAGAAATCTTTTCTTTTTCTATGAGGTTGTTTAAATTTTCATATTCTACCAGACCAAACATTTCATTAGATATGAGTTACTCTGAAATTGTTCTAGCTTGCTCAACTGTTGATAGCAGGCTTTAAAAAAGGCAGGGAGATTGAAAATTTTTATGGCTGTTATCTGCTGTTGCCATTTCTTGAAGTAGATATAAATGCTTTGCAAAAATGTTGAAATTTCGTATCTGAAAATGATCATTTTTTCTCATTTATGGACCGGAAATGAATTGTTTTCAGAACTCTTAACCAAATGATTTGGTTCACTTTCATATCAACTGATTGTTGTTGCATTAGGCTGAACTACTGCAAGTAATTTGTTGTTTCTTGTTGCAGTGAACAGAGGATTCCACTCAACAGGAGTGAAGAGGATGGGGGGAGGTCATGCACATGGCCATGACGAACCATTCTATCTTCATGCAAAACACATGTACAACTTGGACAGAATGAAACACCAGAAAATCAAGATGCCTCTTGCTGTGTTCACGGCCTTCAGCATTGGTGTCGTCGTTCCTGTTTATGCAGTCATTTTCCAGCAGAAAAAGACAGCATCTGCATAAGTCACTATCCAAAACTTTCGCCCAATAACATGAACAAGTTTGGAATGAATTTGTTGTTGACTGTTGATAGTCCTCAAGTCTGATGACTTCTGCTTCTAGTTTTCAGTGGAAAAATAGGAAACACTTGTTGTCTTGTAATAAATATTACAGTAGTGAATTGTTTCTGAATGAATCTTGTGATATCTATTTCGTTCCTTTTAAGCATGCCTTTGAATCTAAATTAGATGGATTTGCAAATTTATATGAAAAATTAAATGAGATGTGAAATCTATGTGCATTAAAAAAACATCTTTTTTGCCACTTCAGCATTTTATCTCACGCCCAAAATCTTTGTTTGCATAATAACTCCCTCTTGACTCGTGCTTAAGCAAATAATTTTAATTTGGTACTTCTATTTTTTTTCTTTACTATTAGACACTCGTGCTTAAGCACGATTTTACAGTTAAAAAGTAGAAATGAGATTCTTCAGACAAGGCAAGATGTAAGAATGGACTGAATGAACACTTTAACAATCAGCTGCCCATTTCCAACCACCCTCTGGTTGCCCCTGAGGGCAGAGTACCACCAAGGCCACCTCTATTGACGTCATAATTGCCCGGTTACTTTTATCTCTGTGCTGCAATTATCATTAAAAATTATACTAGATAAACAAATTGAAAAAACATCATGAATTACGTTACGTTATATATAATTTAAATTTTAGCTATCGTTTAAGAACGGAGTGGCAATTATTGCATTTCTCCAACTAACCGGAGTCTAGAAATAATATAATCTTGGACAGCTTAATTAGCTAATGAAAATGTATAGTCGAAAAGCATGCAAAGTGAAATTTAATTTGATACAAACTTTACAAGCTTCTGTTAAACTAAAAGATGTTAGAAGTGATGATAGGCATTCCTTGGGTTTTGTGTGAGCAAGGCCTTCTGATAAGAAGCTTTGATCTTTTGCAATTCACTTGTGACATCTCCCATCTCCATTCTTTCTCCAGCTTGTTCCATTGAGCATGCTACTCCAATTTTCAATACAGAGATTATGCACTCTATAAATCTACCTCCTTCATCTTCATACAAAATGCATGGATCCACAATCTCCATCACTCTATCAGTCATATATCCCTGAACAAAATTATGAAGGTTTAGGTTATCTCCAAAATATTTATCCGTCGGTTTCTTTCCTGTAAACATCTCTAGCAACATAATCCCATAGCTATATACGTCTCCTTCTACTGAAATTAAGTCCCCCATGCCGTATTCTGCGAATAAGAAGGGCATTTTTAAGAGAAAATATAATATACTTCAAACATTAGACTAATGATAATTTTTTTTCAACACATTTATGTTACTACCTAGAGCAACATAGCCAATAGTACCCTTGACTGCTGTAGAGCTGCTTGGAATGTGTTGAATATCAGCAGACATTGTAGAGACAATCTTAGCCAATCCAAAATCTCCAATGTGTGCAGTCATCTCTGCATCTAGAAGAACGTTGCTTGGCTTTAGATCTCCATGTATAATTGTTGACGAGTGACCCCTATGAAGATACTCTACTGCTGAAGCAATGTCAATAGCAATATTCAGTCTGTGTGATAGTTTCAGAACACCTGAATGTGTGTGGTGTTGATTTCCCTCTGACTCATTTTTGTGCAGCCATTTGTCCAAGTTCCCATTAGCCATGAATTCATAGATCAAAGCTTTGAAATCATTGCCTTGGAAGTCAATGCTGGAGCACACACTCAAAAGTTTCAGCATATTCCGGTGCCTAATGCTTCTAAGAGCTCGACATTCTGACATGAAACTACTTGAAGCTCCTCTATGCTGCAGATTCAACACTTTCACCGAAACTTGTATACCTGATTGCTCAAGAATTCCTTTATAGACAGAGCCATAGCTACCGATACCGATTATGCTGGCTGCAGAGAATCCATCGGTAGCCTTGAAGAGTTCAGCAAAAGATACTCTTAGAAACGGAGACTCAATTCCTAGCTCAGAAATAATATTTTTCTTGTTGAACATTTTTCTGACATGCCTGAAAATGAAGAAAGACACCAACAAACCCAGTAATATAGCAGCAACAACTATTGGAATCATTAGTCTTCGTGGAAGGGGGTGGTTGTTTCTCTTGGAGTTAGTGGAGGGACAAGAAGGTAGTTTCAGTTCTGTAATACCTCCACAAAGACCATTATTTCCTAATAATAAAACTCTGCTAGCATTTAAAAAGATTCCCCGTTTCGGTACTTCCCCTTGAAGGTGATTAAAAGATAGATTCAAATAGCTAAGCCCATCAAGCTCGGTTGAAGAACTCTGAATTTTCCCCGAAAAGTCGTTTCTTGAGATATCAAGCTCTACTAAACCTTTTAAAACACCAAATTCTTCTGGTATGTTTCCTTGAAGTGAATTTCCCCCAAGTAGAAGACTCTGCAAACTCAAGCATTTGGCAATGGAGGTAGGAACGATTCCAGATAATTTGTTGTCAGATAAATCGAGTTCTGCAAGATTTCGCAGCAGCCCAACTTCTGATGGAATAGGACCAGTAAGTGCATTAGAAGCTACACCAAAGAAAGCTGAAATTGAGGAAAGGCCAATGACTTGTGCTGGTATTGAACCGGTGAGATCATTATAAGAGAGATCCAAGCCGATCAAGTTATGACAACTACCAAGACTTGGAGGTATGCTTCCATGTAGATTGTTGTCCATCATGTATAGAAAACTCAGCCAAGATAAATTTCCAATTGATGATGGAATTGTTCCAGTAAAATTGTTGATGTCCAATCCTAATATCTCCAAATGTACGAGCCTGCTGAAATTAATATCTATTGAACCAGAGAGATAATTGCGGTTCAATAGTAGGAATCTCAAATTAAAGAGATTTTCAATACCCAAGGGAATGTAACCGTGCAACTGATTACCGGACAACTGGAGAACAATCATTTGCTTTGAGAGATTGGCTACAGAGCTGGGTATAGACCCTCTCAGAAAATTATTTGCTGCACCGATGTCATTTAATTTGGAGCAATTGGTCAAAGAATCAGAGAAACTTAAGTCATCTTGTACTTGATTGGAATGAAATTCTATAAATTGAAGATTCGGCAGCTTTCCGAGATCTTTCGGAATCAACCCAGTGAAGAAGTTAAAAGAGAGAAGAACTTGTTCAAGTGCAGAAGCATTTGATAATGAAAATGGAATCCGCCCACTGAACATGTTATGCGAAATAAATAGTGAGGTAAGTTTGGGAAAGGCGAGGCCTATATTGAAGGGGATACTGCCATTGAGTTGGTTATCGTGCACTTCAAATACTTCAAGGTTTGAAATATTGTAGATGCCACTAGGAATTTCACCAATTAGATTGTTCTCTGAAGGTGCCAGATGCCCTATGCTCCTAAGTTGGGAAAATTCTTGAGGAATATGTCCAGTCAAGTTGTTCCCTCGCAAGTTGATCCAGAAAAGAGATGAAAGGTTCCCGAGAGAAGAAGGAATACTTCCTGTAATACTATTTTGAGTCAATATTAGATGTTTAAGCTTTTGAAGAGAGCCTAACTGGGGAGGTATGTTCCCAACCAAGTGACTATTGTTGAGACCAAGATGCACAAGGTTTAAGCAAATGAGAAAAGTTGGTGGGTATTTTACCAGAAAATGGGTTGTTACTCAAGTCAATGATTTGTAAGCGATGCAGACGACCAATCTCTTGGGGGATATGGCCATGGAAGCTATTGTTTTCGAGATCAATGATCCTGAGGAAGGAGAGGTTTCCAATATGCGGAGAAAGTGATCCCACTAAGCCTAGCGAGCTTAGGTTCAAAGCCACCACCCTGTGAGGATGCCTTCGACCGCATGAAACGCCTTGCCAATTGCAATAGTGCACAGAATCATTCCAAGAATTCAAGACTTGAAATGGGTCTTTCCGTATGGAATGTTTGAACGACAGCAAAGAACGTCCATCAGTGTCGTTTCGCAAGCAAACTGTTGGACTAAACGAGCACAATAAGAAGCAGAACATCAGAGGAACGTGAATTAAAAGACAATTAAATTTTTTATTCCAATAATAATATAAAAAATTTAAAAATTAATAAAAAGTAAAACAATTAGAAATCATGTGCTGATGAGATGGTCAACAAGGATCTAAGCAATGGTTACCGTTTTGTATATACTAAGCTGGAAAAATATATACACACACACTTTATTGTATAATATACCAGTAAGCCTCGCGAGCTTAGGTTCAAAGCCACCACCCTGTGAGGATGCCTTCGACCGCATGAAACGCCTTGCCAATTGCAATAGTGCACAGAATCATTCCAAGAATTCAAGACTTGAAATGGGTCTTTCTGTATGGAGTGTTTGAAGGACAGCAAAGAAAGTCGATCAGTCTCGTTTTGCAGGTAGTTCGTTGGACTAAATGAGCACAGCAAGAAGACGAACATCAGAGGAACGTGAACAAAACACAAGCACTTCATTGATAACATTTGCTATTGCTATTTTTTACAAGATACAAATGTATACATATGTCTGATAACATTTTAATGGTGGATATTTTATTTCGTGTATTTTAAAGGTGGATACAAATGTATAATTGTATGTCATGAATGACTTTAGGTCCCATGAATGCAAAAGTCGTGACTTTAGCCTATTAGAATTAATTATATTTACGTCTGTAGCGTTAAATAGATGGAATTATTTATATTCATGTAAATATATTAGAAATTTGATGTTTTCCGACTTTTTATTGCAATATATAATTGCCCAGCACTGTTTTGGCTTTTGAGAGCTCTGACCCATATTAGACATGCATTAAAAAAAAAATTCAAAGTAAGAGAAATTAATAATTCTTATCAATGCATAATAATATATTTACATTTGAATTATTAATTTATTTCAATAACTGTTTTAATTTTCAATCAATATGGGGCATTTATTTCATTTTTTTGTTTTAATTTTATTTTGATATTCTAAAGGCATGTATATAACGCTCGAATTTATATCGCTCGAATTTTATTTTGATATTTTAATTTTAAAAATACGTAAAAATTGATCTTTAAAAAGTACTAACTATCGAATTTATCTTCCCTGATAATTAAACTTTTAATGACAAAATATGTGGTCTCTAAAAATTAAAAAGGACAAAATTTTATTTCATTCTTATTTCTTTTTGTGGACCAGATTTTTCATTCCTAAACTTTTAGACCATATATAAATCCGGTCACTAAAAGGCTAAGAAGGACTAATTTTCTAGTCCCTAACATTTACCCTCATGTGAACATATTATTAGGAACCAATGTTTCTAGTCCCTAAAAGTTAAAAGTAACAAGATTTTTAGTTCGTCCCTATAACTCTTTAGGAATCGACATTCTGCTTCCCACTTTTTTGTCCTTTCGGGACAAGAAAATGTTGGTTCCTAAATAAATAAATTTTCTGATCTTATAAATACAAGTATAATTTATAAAATTCATATAAAGTACATAATAGATACATACATAATAATCTTTTAGATAGTATAAAAGATTGAAAAGATTTTTCATTCTTAATTAACGTAAATACAATTATATTATTTTCCAATTTTTAATTGCTTTCCATCCTCTAGTTTAGCTGCCACAATAAATAGAAGGGGTAACAGTACTATGCGGTATAGTATAAATGTCGCCTTATTTTCTTATTAAAAATATCTTTTAATTATGTGAATCAATGATGAGGGCAAATATATACCATTTTTTTATAATAAATAACAGCACATATGATTTTAGTAAGAAAAAACTCATAATTTAGTTTATGAACTTTAACGTTTTTATATATTGGATTCTTATACTTTAAAACTATACATTGGATCCCTAAACGTTTACATATTTACGTATTGAGCTCCTATACCTATCTATTAAAACACATGAGATCCAAATAGACGTTAAAAATAATAGTATTCCATTAAAATACACGCGATTTTAATATAGCCTGTGTTATATTATTATTTGTACCGTTTATTTTAGAATTAATGCGTTCTTTTCGAAAAGTTCAGGGATTCAATTAATAGTTTTGAAAATATAAGAATTTAATGTGTAAAAATATTAAAATTCAGAGACTAAATTATGGATTTTGCCTTTTAGTAACTACTAGTAATTATAATACCAAATGCAAGCCAGTTTTTTAAGTTAAAATATAATTTAATATTATTTTGCACACTTAATTTTGCCTTGTTCTTAAATAGAATGCTGATGAATGATCTGTAAGCGACGCAGATGACCAATCTGTTGGGGGATATGGCCATGGAAGCTATTATTGTGGAGATGTGTGAATCCGAGGAAGGAGAGGTTTCCAATATGAGGAGAAAGTGATCCCAGTAAGCCTCACGAGCTTAGGTTCAAAGCCACCACCCTGTGAGGATGCCTTCGACCGCATGAAACGCCTTGCCAATTGCAATAGTGCACAGAATCATTCCAAGAATTCAAGACTTGAAATGGGCCTTTTTGTATGGAGTGTTTGAAGGACAGCAAAGAACGTCCATCAGTCTTGGACTAAACGAGCACAATAAGCAGCAGAACATCAAAGGAACGTGAACAAAACACAACCACTTCATTGGTAACATTTGCTATTACTATTTTTTACTAGATACGAACGGATAAATATGTCTGATAACATTTTGTTTTCCTGTATTTTATTGGATATCATTTTAATGGTGGATATTTATTTTCCTGTAGCCATGAATGACTTTAGGCCCCATGAATGCAAATGTCATGACCTTTGGCCCGTTAGAATTAATTATTGGAATTTTTTCACAAATATCATAAAAAATAAAACACATTTCATATTTGCACTCTCATATTTTTTATTTTCTTAAATACTATTTTTAAAATTTTTAGTTTAAAAAATGTCCCATCTTGATTTTAAAGAGACTATTCAATTCCTTAACTTCATTTCAAAGCTGTACAAATTTACTGAAAACCATGAACAAACCAAAAATAGAAAACATGTGATCTTTGTTCAAACCCTAAACTCCATTATCAAGAACAGAGAAAACAAATGAAGAATATCTCTCATTACTTCATTCACATGAAAAGAATAAAAAAACAGAATATAAAAGAGTAACTCTTTTTATACACAAAACCATCTGCTGAAATAAAACTAACTAAAACCAAAACTAACTAAACACAAGAAACACGTGATACCTAATAAATAATAAAACAGTGCGTATCAACAAAAATGATAAAACGTTGTTGTAAAACAGTGCGTATTTCTTCAGCCCCCCCCCCCCCCCCTCAAGTTGGAGAGTGGTAATCAACCAATCCCAACTTGCGACAGAGCTTAAGAAATAAAGGGGGAGTCAAAGGCTTGGTGAAAATATCAGCAATCTGCAATGAAGAAGCCAAATAAGATGTTTCAATAAAATCAAGCTTGAGCTGATCACGAACAACATGACAATCAATGTCAATGTGTTTAGTGCGTTTATGAAAGACGGGATTGGCAGCAATGTGGAGGACTGCTTTGTTGTCACACTTCATAGAAATAGGAAGATGGATAGGAAGACCAAGATCACGAAACAAATAACTCAGCCACTGAAGTTCACAAACAGTCATGGCCATACTACGATACTCAGCCTCAGCAGAAGATCTAAAAATCTTAGGTTGCTTCTTGCTTTTCCAAGAAATCAAGGAAGAACCAAGATAGATACAAAACCCAGTAATAGATCGACGAGTGTCTGAACATGCGCCCCAATCTGCATCACAATAGGCAGTCAAAACAGAGGAACTAGTAGCAGGAAAGAACAACCCTAAAGAAGGTGCATTCTTCAAATATTTAAGAAGATGGAGAGCACACTGCCAATGTAAAACTCGAGGAGCTTGAACGAACTGGCTAAGTTGATGGACAACAAAGGTAATGTCTGGTCGAGTGAAGCCCAAATACAATAACTTGCCAATCATTCGACGGTAAGGCTGAGCATCAGGTAAAAGATCACCAGAATTAGAAGTAGATGTCAATTTAACTCCTTTTTGAAGTGGGTAAAAACGGGTTTAACACCTAGCACCCCAGCGTCAGTAACTAAATCAAGGACATATTTGCGTTGATTGACATAGAAACCTGCCTCAGATCGTGCAATCTCCAAGCCAAGAAAATATTTGGCAACACCAAGATCTTTGATAGTAAACTGATCATCCAGAAATTGTTTGACTTGTGAAATCGCTGTAAGAGAACTCCCAGTGAGTAACATATCATCTAAATAAATGAAAACTGCAAGGAAAACATCATCATGTTGGAGAACAAACAAACAACTATCAGTAAGATAGATGCTGAAAACCATAAGCACAAAATTGACGGGTAAGTTCAACATTCCACTGTCTGGAAGCCTGTTTCAAGCCATAAAGTGACCTTTTCAAGAGACAAACTTGATGAGGCTGGACTTTTGAATAACCAGGAGGAGGGTGCATATATACTTCTTCATCAAGATGACCATGGAGAAATGCATTATTAATATCAAGCTAATGCAAAACCCATCCTTTAGCTGCAGTTAAAGCAAATAAAACACGAACAGTAACAACCTTAGCAACAGGAGAAAAACTATCTGTGAAATCAAGTCCTTCAACTTGATTGTATCCTTTAGCTACTAGCCTAGCTTTATACCGATCAACTGTACCATCAGGTTTTAGTTTAATTTTATACACCCATTTAGAACCAATAGCACATTTCCCTGGTGGCAAAGTAGTAACTTCCCATGTATGATTCTTCTCTAAGGTTGTTAACTCATCAGTCATAGCCTGCTCCCAATGTGGGTTACCCTTTACTGCAACGTATGAGACTGGTTCTATAATTTTTGACATGTTAGTCAAAAAACACCGATAATTAGTTGGAAAATGAGGAGAAGATATAAAAGGAAAAGTAAGAGGTGTATATGAAGTAGGCTTAATAATTTGGTCAGGAACAAGTGGTAAACATTGATGAACTACATTAGTGTGAAAATCACTAAGCCAAGTTGGAGGTTTAGACTTTCTTGCACTTCTCCTAGGCATTACTGGGAGTTGTATTTCAACTGGACGTACAGTGTCCGTGACTACATCTGGTTCAGGAGCAGGTACACCATCTGGACACACATCAGTAACTCCTGGTTCATCATTAACTGAGGGTGAAACATCTTCTAGATGAACATGAACAATTGAAATTAGTGGTAAAGGGGATATTGTGGAATTACGCTTCTGAAAAGGGAAAACTTCTTCGTGAAAAATCAGATCTCTAGTAACAAAACAATGTTTGGTCTTCAAATCATACACCTTGCTAGCCTTTTGTCCAGGTGAAATGCCAAGATAAATCCCTTCTATGGCTCGAGAATCAAACTTGTCCTTATTTGGTCTATTATCAGTACAAAAACAGAGACACCCAAAAATTTTAAGATGGTCATATGATGGCTCTTTGTTAAACAATAGTTGGTAAGGGGTCTGCCAATTAAGAAGTACAAAAGGTAACAAGTTGATCAACGTTGTAGCATGTAACACTGCATGTCCCTAGAAAACTTTTGGCAAAGAAGCCTGATGAAGGAGAGCTCTAGCCACCTGAATAAGATGTCTATGTTTGCGCTCAACCACTCCATTCTGCTATGGAGTATATGGACATGATTTCTGATGAAGAATACCATGCTACTGCAGTAAATCTTGACAACTATGCCCAATGAAATCCCCTCCATTATCAGACCTCAAAATCTTAATTCTGTTGTCAAATTGATTCTGAACCATGGTAATGAACAACGATAAAATCATCGATGTTTGAGATTTCTGCGCCATCAAATATGTCCAAGTACATCTACTGTAATCGTCAACAATAGTCAAGAAGTAATGTGCGCCTGAAATTGAGGCATGAGCATATGGACCCCAAACATCAATATGCACAACATCAAACTTAGCAAGAGAACAAGAGACACTGTTCGAAAAAGGCAATCTTGTTTGTTTTTCCATAGGACAAATCTCACATACACTGGTAAGCTTATTAAAAACACCTACATTTCCATTATTTATGAACAAATGCTTCATTACATTGGATGATGGATGACCTAATCTTTGATGCCATAACTGTCCAGTATTAACAGTCATAGATGCATTATTTATATCACAGACATGTTTACAGGATTTTGAAGGAAAGAAAGAAACGGTTTTATCAAGATTACAAGGAGAATTATTGAAGAAAGAAGTTTGATCTAAAACATAAAGGTGATCAAGGACATGGCTCTTGGCTAGAAGCTTCTCACTCTTCAATTCCTGTAACAAACAAGAATTCGGGTAAAATTGAAGCAAGAGTGAAGAAGTATTGGAAATTTGATTGTCAGACAAAAGGTTATGTTTAAAAGACGGGATATATAGGACATTCAATAGGGTTAAAGAAAAGAACTGTATAGTGCCTTTATACTTCACAGGAGTAATAATGCCATTAGGAAAATGGACTTTTGTGGGTCTTTCAACAGGTTCCAACTTATGGAAAAAACTTCTATTCGAACAAATATGGGTGGATGCACCTGAGTCTATAATCCAATACTTCACCTTTGTTGGTGAACACTGTTCTAAAGACATACCTGCATATTCCACCTGTGCAAAATTTAACTGTGAAGAATCCGCCATCTGTTTCCCTTTAAGAGCTCTACCAATTTCTTGTTGTATAAGCTCTTGCAAACTTTGCATATTTCCAGTCTTTAACTGCTCTTCTTCACACTCAAGTAGTGTTTCAACCATGTAAGCCTGTTTATCCTTCCCAACTCCTTTTCTAGCATTCTTCTTCTGTTTCAATTCTTTGTACCATTCTGGATACCCATTCAACTTAAAACAAGTGTCCCTTTCATGGCCTTCTGTTCTACAATAATCGCAAAACTTATCTTCTTTTCTTTTTGCATCTTTCTTCTTAAAACCACCCTTCCCTCCATTGTGTTTATTGATTCCTGTACTTCTAATATGCATGGCACTACCATCAACACTGTCACGCATCATATTTATCTCTCGTTGTCTCTCTATGCGCAAAACCATTCCATAAACCTTATTCACGTTAGGCAAAGGATCAGAAGCCAAGATTTAACTCCTAATATTATCAAAACTGTGATTCAATCCCATTAAAAACTAAACCACTTTATTCCTTGTATCTATCTCTTCAAGCTTCTTATTTAATCCATAGCCACAGCCACTACAAGAACAAATCGGAACAGGTTGTAGTCTTGAGATCTCATCCCAAAATCTATGGAGTTTACTGTAATATACTGTCACAGAACTGTTTCCCTGTTCAAGAGAAGCTATTTCTCTTTGGATCTGATATATCTGAGGTGTATTATTACTATCTCCAAATCTCTCTTCTAACAAATCCCATAGGATCTTGGAAGATGGACTGTAAATGAATGTTTCTGATATGTCTTTCGTAATAGAATTCAAAATCCACTGTTTAATCATGCAATCTACCTTCCTTCAACGCTTATATTCTAAAGCATTATCAATCGGTGGTTCGATCGAACCATCAATAAAACCAAGTTTATCCGTAGCTTCCAATGAGTTTATCACAGATATACTCCAGCTCAGATAATTGTTCACATTTAGAAGATTCGTCACTAACACCATCCTAGGATGATCTGAGCTATGTAACAACAACGGATCATCTTCAACAAAAAACTCTTGGAGCTTGTGGTATAAACCTTTTAGTTTTTTCTCTTGTATCTGTGGATTCCACATCATCGCCAGTAACCGCCATTATCAACAAAACTTTAGATCTCAGATCTAATATTCAAGAAATCGATCTTGAACAACTTTATAGATTCACAGAATCTAAAGTCAAAAATTACACTTCAATCATGAAAACAAAAAAGCTAATTACTTCTATAAAGCCAAGAAAAAAATGAATGGCTCTGATACCATGTTCAAACCCTAAACTCCATTATCAAGAACAGAGAAAACAAATGAAGAATATCTCTCATTACTTCATTCACACGAAAAGAATAAAAAAACAGAGTATAACAGAGTATCTCTTTTTATACACAAAACCATCTGCTGAAATAAAACTAACTAAAACCAAACTAACTAAACACAAGAAACACGTGATACCTAATAAATAATAAAACGGTGCGTATCAACAAAAATGATAAAACGTTGTTGTAAAACGGTGCTTATTTCTTCAATCTTGATATGGATAATGGAGGCATATCTCTGCTTCCATTTAAACACTAAATTAGCTAAATCCTTGTTTCTTGTTTTTAAAGAACAAACAACAAGCTTTTCTTATCAACAACGCTAGGATCGCCATCATTTTCGAATATGGTCAATGCTTTAATGTAGCGTGCATGTGATTTCCTTTCATTTTTGGGTTTAGAATTAGAAAAAAAAAGATAAATATTCCACTTTTATATATAGTTTATATTATTAAAACTTTATTGATGCTCTTATTTATAAACTGAACCAATAATATGATAATATGCCATTAAGTAACATAAATCGAGTATATGATTTAATAAGTAGATTGAGAAGTGTTCAATTTAAAACTATCTTATCAAATAAAAAAACTGAAAAATTGAATTTAAATTGTTAAAATTTAAATTTGGATATTTAAATTAACAAATGGATTCGAAATTGTAATTTAAACGTTATTAATAACAACATTTTCTCTAATCCTAGAAAAAGAATTATCGAAAACAAATGCTTGCAAGAAAACAATTAGATTGAATGATGACATTCAAATGCAAAATTAATGCAGTCATCTGTATACCATTCTTAATATGATTTAGGCTGGTACATATCTCGTAAATAATTGCATTTTAATACCATTAAATCAATATAATTAATTACTTGTGGCTTCAAATATTTCGATGTCAAAGAATGATTTTGCTGGAAGAATACCAAGTATAGAAGATGAATTATCATCTGCTAAAGCAATCATAGGTATCAAAACAAGAACCAGGAATTTATTTAACTTGAACAAAGCCTTTTTTTCCAAATGTACAGAGCTAAGATATAATGCGATTTTGTAACAGAAGTCAAACACTGCTTCTTGAAGTTGGCAATGTATAGAATATAAGTGCATGCATCCTCTGTATTTTAGTCAAAAGAAAAGAAAATACAGTATATTGAGTTTTTTCAAAAGTAAATGCACTGTATTTTAGTTAAAAAGAAAAAAAATATAGTGTATTGAGTTTTGTCAAAAGAAAATATACAATATTTTATTTATGTATAAAAGTAAATATAATGTATTTTAGTAAAAAAAAAAAGAAAATACAATGTATTGAGTTTTATCAAAACAAAATAAATTATATTTTATTTATGTACAAAAATAAATATACCGAATTTTAGTCAAAAGAAAAAATACAGTGTATAGAGTTCATAAAAAAACACACTATATTTTATGTAGAAAAGTAAATATATTATATTTTAGTCAAAAAATACAATATATTGAGTTTCATAAAAGAAAATACATTGTATTTTAGTTAAAAGCAAAGAAAAAATAGTGTATTGAGTTTTGTCAAAAGAAAATACACTGTATTTTAGTCAACAAAAAGAAAATATAGTGTATTGAGTTTAGTCAAAATGAAATACACTGTATTTTATTTATTTATAAAAGTAACTACACTGTATTTTATTTATCTATAAAAGTAAATACATTGTATTTTAATTAAAAAAATACAGTGTATTGAGTTTCGTAAAAAAATGCTGTATTTATTTATGTATAAAAGTAAATACACTATATTTTCTTTTCATGTACAACAAAATAAATACTCCCTCCGTTTTTTCATAAGTCACTTTTATAGTTTTCACTAGGATTAAAAAATAATAAATAGACTTAAATTTAATATTAAATTGCATGCCTAAGATTAAATTATCAAATCTGATTGGTTCTAACTTTATTAGGAAAGAAAAATAAATTAAAAAAAATTAAATTACATTGAAAAACTAAAAGTGACAAATAAATAAAATTTAAATTTTATTCAAAAGTAACAGATAAAAGAGAACATAGGGCGTAACTTTTTTAATTTTTTATAAACTCTAATGCAGTGTATTGAATTTTCATTAAAAGACAACACACTATATTTTTTTAAATCTCTGTTCTGTATTCTCAGTTATACTAAGTAGTAAGACAAATTTGCTTTTGCTCTTTGATCTTATGATATAGTATGAAGTTTTTCTATATGTCATGTCACCCTTTGAGGATGGGTAGTAAGCCTTTCGAGCTTAGGTTCAATGCCACCAACCTTTGAGGATGCCTTCGGCCACATGAAACGCCTTGCCAATTGCAATAATGCAAATAATCATTTCGCGAATTCAAGACTTGAAATGAGTCTTTCTGTGTGGAATGTTTGAACGACAGCAAAGAACGTCCATCAGTCTTGTTTTGCAAGCAAATTGTTGGACTAAACAAGCACAATAAGAAGCAGAATATCAGAGGAACGTGAACAAAACACAACCACTTCATTGATATCATTTGCTATTGCTATCTTTTTCAAGATAAAAATGTATAAATATATGTCTGATAACATTTTAATGGTGGATATTTTATTTTCCTGTATTTGAGTCTTTGATGTGAAAAAAACTTAAGGCCCTATGAACACAAAAGTCTTGACTTTTGGCCTGTTATAACTAATTATATATATTATGTGTCTAGAAAGTTAGCATGTTAAAAAAAAAGACTTATTATTATTATTTTTAGTTTTGTGAATCTTTGTATTTAATTTTTTTATAGAATTTTTTTTGGTTATTATTAGAGGATGATGTAAATTTCTAATAACACAATTGATAATTGATAGTTAATTTGTCAAAAAAATAGGTGAATATTCCCCTTTTTTTGGTATAGTTTTATTCTTCTTAATGTTGTTTATCCTGCCTATTTTTATAATTAATTTATGGTTGGAGGGTACGAATTTGAAGTTCTAATCGAATAGTGAGCAATTCGATTATTTTGATGTGTTTAGTTTTTATATTTTTGTTTGGTTTTTCATGTTCAAAATTGAATAGACAGAACATATCAGATTTTAGATAAATATAACATAATTAATAGATAATCAATTTAATATTTATATTTAAATTAAAGGCTTAAAGGGAAATTTTGCCCCTGAAGCATCTCAAAAAGTGCAATGTTGCCCCTAAAGTATTTTTACGTGCAATGTAGCCCCTTATGTTAGCAAAAAAGTTCAATGTTGCCCCTCCATTAATTAATCCATTTGTTTGACCCAAAAATGTTAGTTGACCAGCCACCTATCGACACGTAGGGTGCCACATGGAAAAATGAGACACATCAGCGCCTAATCCATTCCTCATGTGAGAGTCACGTGGTTAGTAAAAATTAATTACTGCTCTACCCAAAACGATGGTCCTTCCCTAACCGTCCTCACCTTCATCTCTATCCCCATTTTTTCTCATTTATGTATTCATGTGAAAAACCTAAAAGCCCACATAAAAAACAGTGAAATCACGCTCAAAAGAAGCTACCATGCCTTCATCAAACTCTTTCGCTTCTTCTTCGGGTTTGCAATCTCGAAGGATGAAAGTTGTAGATGATTACAACAATGTAGGGGCAGCGTCAAGGTGCTATTGTGGTCAGAAGGCCATTAGGTTAGTATCTTGGAGCATATCGAACCCTGGAAGGCGTTATTACAAATGTTGTAAATTTGGCGTAAGAAATGCAAGTATATCTTTCCTCGAATTTTTTATTATCTCATTTGTTTTTTTTTTGTCTCTGAGAAAGATTGTAAATGCTTTATTTGATTTCATGAATAGGAGATGAAATGCCAATTTTTTTCTTGGCATGATACCATAGAAAGAATGAGGGAGAGATCCAAGTTCTATTGTATGACATGTACAAAGAGATAGTGAAAATGGAGAAAGAAATTTTGATGCTGAATAAGAGAATTGAAAGCCTCATAGAAAATAATGGTGAGTCGATTATGCAAATGGAGGAACCGAATAGGCATTTAGAATTGATGAAGAGAATGACCCATGACATGAAGAATTTATTGAATTCAAGAAATGATAATGGAGATTGTTTTGGGTGGATAATGCAAATGCTGTGTGCATTTATGGTTAGGTTATTTTGTTATGCAATTTTAAATTAGGTTGTTGAGTAGGTAATTTAGTGCAAAGTAATTAGTTGTACTGGTAGATGGGAAATGAGGTTGACATTGTTGATTTTATGATGCTTCAATAGAATGAGCAAATGTTATTAATATAGCTTGTCTTATGTTCTTAATGCCTTATTTATATATATTTTTGAGACATTTGTGATACCTGTTAGAGATGTACATATAAAGCATCAAAGGCATCAAAGACATTTATGATATCTGGCATCAAAGGTAGCCAACAAACGGCAAAATCGTTGTACATTTCTATAACAGAGATTATAATATATGATAACATAAAACATTTCATATGCCATTGCTGGTGTCAAACCCTATTTCAAAACACAAAAAGTGAAGCAGGAACATATACAAGTAGCATGTTTGAAAAAAAAAAGTAATAGGTATGTAAACATCCAACAATTCAAGTTCAAAATATTGTTAGTTCATAAAGTTAGGTATATTTCTTTTTTCCTAACTTCAGCTTCCTCTAATTAACCTACTTCTCGATATCATTTAACAACAATTTCTTCTTTCTCGAAGGCTTGAATGATAATGTAGTACGTTTTTGCACCTCAGCTCCATTTCCTTTTGATTGTATCAACCTTGAACCAATAGGAATATGAGACTTCTTTCTTGTATTGATTTTGATTCCTTCTCACTTGGCATCTGAATTTTTTCTTGGGATCGGGATCGTAGTCTGGCATGATTGGTTTGGGGTCTTCATCTTCAGAGTTATCATTTCTTGCTGAAAACGATCCAACCACATAGCTTGTATCTTGTCCAAGCTCTATAAGTTACACAAAGAATATCAATTACCAATAAGCAACTTAAGATATCTACTAACTGTTCTATTTTAATAATATTAGCTTAGTCTAAATATCAGCAAGTATTATAACAAAATATCACCAAGTATTGTAATGAAATCAATTTAATATAACTTACATTGTAAATTATGTTACCCCCCATCATTATAGAAAATTCCAAAACCCTGTTCCTTATAGGTGTTAATTGATTCGGTTATGTATTGACTTGATCTAGTCCATGAAATAATATTGGGTTTTTTAATTCCATGAGCTGAAGTTGCATTGAAATTGGGAATGGAGGGTTCTGCTTGTTCTTTGTCAGGTTCGGTTGTTGATGTGTCAAGTACCTATGGAAAAAAATATATGATAATATTGCTCAACAAGTCATTTGAAACTATGGAAAAAAAAGAAACATATATAAATATCAAGAGACAACCTTTTTACAACTTTGTTTGTTGTGCCCAAATCTCCACATTTCCCACAACTTTGCATTTTTCCCTTCTTTGAAAGCTTCTCAATCTCTAGCCTTTTTCTCTTATTTGTTGAAGTCTGTGTTCCACCATTATCTTCATTTGCTTCCTTAAATTGCTTGGGCTCTTTCTTATCTTTTTTCCTTAATTTCCTAAGCCATCCTGGAATTTTGGGAATTGGAGGTGGTTCAATGGGCTAGAAATGACTGGTATGTCAGAATCTGCTTCCTCTTACTGTTTGCATTTTGTTCATGTAAGTTACAGAATAAGCATCCTTGTGATAGTATTGTGAAATGTGATTCCTTGGATCTTCACCATTATGATAATAGGTAGCAATGGCATGAGGGCATGGAATACCTGTCAAATCCCATGCCCTACAAGTACATTCTAGCTTCACCAAATTAACAGTGTGCCTATCATCACCTTCTGATACTTCATACCATGCAGCCCCGTTCCAATTAACCCTACATCTAGATGTTATATCAGCCCAGTCTTCATAAATTTCCATATATGTTGGACTATAATCATTGATCCACTTACTTAACTCTTTCTCATACTCTTTCAACATATTCATCATTTTTATCCTAATTTCATCAATCATCTTCAAAAATGGGTTTGAACCTGACAGATACAATCTAGGAGTTGAAAGTAGCTGAAATGTTATTATCCAACATTGCACTCTTACACCTAGTGCTAAAAAAGGCTCTACACCAAGTTTCAGGAGCATATGCAACAACATCACTAGCTACCTTCTTACCAGCATCACCCATAGCCTTCAAATTATCTTGAAATTTCTCTTCAAATGTGCTCCAAGCACATATCCATAAGATTTTTCTCAAAATTTTTCCCCTCCATTTCTTACTCCAATTTGCATAAATGTGTCTAAAACACCATCTATACTCAGCCAATGGCAAAAAAACCAAAACTGCTGGTATCAAACCCTGCATTTAATCAACATACCAAGTTAAAATCAGCAACTTAATTGCGGCAAGTTAAAAATAAACAAGCTAAGAATACAACCAATTACCTTTTGTATATCACTCATTATGGTGTATTTCAATCATTCTCTTAGGTTCAGTTCTGTTTGTAGCAATCTAAAAAACCAAATACAATTGTGTTTGTTCTCTTTAATGACAACAACAAATGCAATAGGGTACATCTGATTCATGGCATCCACCCCTATTGCTGTAAGCATCATCCTTTTAACTTTTATTTTGAGAAGCAGTAATCCAGTCCAATTATAGGTTGAAATCTAGCCTTTCAGCCTCTTTTGTATGCTTTAAAATAAACAAACATCCTTCTAAAAACTCTCATCCCTTCCTCAAGTTTGTTATTCGATAAGTCAATAGTGATGTTGCTTCCCAGATTTGATACCCTTAACTTATGCGCATAAGCTTCAAGTATAGAAAAAGATCCTTATAATTATCCTGCATATCATTGAGTATCATTTTCCTTGCTCTCTTGAACTTGTCAAAAGAAATGAGAACTCTTAATTCTTTCTCAATATCAGAAACCATTCACTTAATCCTAATTTTTGGATTTTCTTAGATTCTTTCTTTCCACTGATCTACAATAGATCTAGTGGTGACTCTAGTATTCTTGAATACCTTATAACCCTTGTGTTGCATGCATAATGTCTTAATTTTCAAACCAAGTTTCCCTTTCTCACTTGATGCAAATAAAATAAATGGACAATTATCCTTCACATATTTAACTCTTACCATCAATGGTTCACTCCTTATGATCTTAAAATCCTTACCATTAGTCATTGCATATGTTGCAATTGCATTTCTTACAGCTTTGGCATCATTGAATGCCATCCCTTTGCTAAAATACCCTTTATCCTCTTTCGAATCATACCTCACTTTCTTTCCAGAGTTTTCCCACTTTATCTCCCTCTCATCCATAACCTCACCTAGATCTTCACTGTCACTTCCTTGGGATGATGACCCACTGTTAGATTCACTCTCCTCACTCTCAACACAAGTATCATTTTCGTGTGCATTGTCACTTAACAGTTGCAGCCTCAACCCTAGGTTTAGGTGTTTCGAAGTTATCTGCTGCTTAGCTAAGTAATCTTACTGCCTCAGTAATAGGTTCTGACCCATCTACATGCCCTGGCCCATCCATATTACCTACATCCCTATTTATCCCAATTTTATCCAGAAATCTTTGAGGAAACTCTATTAAATCATAGTGGGTTATAGGATAAAATGGTACATCCCTATGCACAGGCCCCAAACATCCTAATAACCTATGTACACTCCCATCACCATAAAAAATAAACAACGCATCCTCTAAATCTTTTTTTGGCTCAGCATAAACAAAATAAATAAGATGTTTAACATCAAATCTAGAAGCAAATTCATCAAATATATCCTTATAACTAATTAGGTCTGGGTCAAGACCATAATATATCTCTCTTTTTCCATCCCTATACTCAAACTTTTTACTAAAATCCCATATACCATTTTAATTGAACCATAAATTAACAGTACCCATGTACACAACCTTACAAGAAATCAAAAATAAAACAACAATAAATTAACTTAATAATTACTAAAATTTACAATAGACATACAAATTAAAAGTAAAAGAGAAAAGAAAGATCGTTGCAAAACTGCCCATCACCTACAACGCAGGCTTTTTCCCTATTATAACCCCACTTGCCATCACATTCAATACATATATCAACAAAGTCTAAAAAGGAATAAGACATATGCATTGTGATAATAGGGATCACATGCATATAAAATATGCAAACCTATAAAATAATTAATTAATCGATATGCTCCCCACTATCTCATTCAAAATCTTACTCAAAATAACTCAAAACAGTATATAAACCCCCAACCAAAAACCCCAAATAAATTGTAGACCAAGGTTTTCATTTAAAATATTAAGAAAATAAAACTACATAAAAATACATATCCTGGGTTGTCCTCCCCCTCGTCTGAAGTCTCACTTGACATCTCCTTTATCTTTCACCTTAAGTGACACTTTTAGCCAATAATAATTTCGCACTTCAATTTCTCTCGATTTGGTTTTCAAATCTTCAACACATGTCCGAAGAATGGTTACGTCGTTTTGTATCTTCAACGAGATATGGAAAATGTTGTGTTGAAGATAGTGAAATTGGAAGTTACTTCATTCTCCGGTGAGGGGTTAATGGAATATCATATCGGAGAAGGGGCGACATCGCTTCGATGATTTGGGGAAAAGTTAGGGTAAACTTGGACGAGATGAGGAAAATAGGGTTAAAAAATTTTAACCCTATTTTTCATATCACGTGAACCTCACATGAATTACTGACCACGTGATTCTTACATGAGGAATGGATTAGGTGCTGACGTGTCTCATTTTTCCACATGGCACCCTACCTATCGACAGGTGGCTGGTCAACTAACGTTTTTGGATTAAACAAACGGATTAATTAACAGAGGGGCAACATTGCACTTTTTTGCTAACATAAGGGGCTACATTACACGTAAAAATACTTTAGGGGCAATATTGCACTTTTTGAAATACTTTAGGGGCAAATTGCCCTTTAAGCCTAAATTAAATATAATTTTTTTAGTTATAATATATGTAATATAATGCATAATTGTTTTATTATAGTTATGTAATATTTGGATTAATTAGTTTAAGTATAATATTTAAGATGGACAAAATTTTGCTAATTTTATCGAATGGCCAAGCCAGCTAATAAATTAACGGTCGGTCGTAAGCATTCAGAGATAGATATATATATATATATATATATATATATATATATATATATATATCCAATTTTAGCAATATCAAATCCAATGTAAGAATAGATTAGGCAAGTTTTAATCCAATCCTAAAATTCGATTTAAATATGTACGACAATAGTAATTTAAATCAACCCACTGAAAAAGTTAATACTATTAGGAACCAACTAATTCCAGTGGAATCTGCCCATTGCCAATGCCCAGACTAATTTTCAAAAGATATTACCTTATCTGGACTGATGACATTTAAGTGGTGGATAGTTCCATTTTCCTGCATTTGAGCCGTGAATATGACATGTAGGCCCAATGAATGCAAAAGTCAAGCTGCCTGTCCAGCCTGTTATTGGTATGGTTTAAAATTTTTTATAATTTTTTTCCTATTTAGGTGTCCCTTTCCAAAATTTATGGAGCATTTATTACATTTTTTTATTTTAAATTTATTTTGATATTTTTAAATGCATGAACATAACACAGTGTCTAAAAGTTTTTAAAGATGGCAAAAATTCGGTCTTAAAAAGGTATTAAGTACTCAATTTATCGTCCCTAATAATGATGTTTACGTGGCCAATCAAACTTTTAAAAATAAAAAATCTAGTCCCTAAAAATCAAAAGGGAACAAGAATCTATATTTAATAACATTGCCAAAATATCAATCGATCAAACCACGAAATATCAACTTTGCCGGTTTTTTATACGGTCTAATTTTAATAACATTGATTATAACTTCTGTTCCAATAAGCTACGGGGAAATTTTTAATAAAAAACACCATTATGACAATCATGCTGGAAATTTTTAATAAAACAGTATTATAAAAACAGTGATTATCATGTACTTTAAGGAATAGTACAATTACTGTGACCATGAATTACGTTGCATTATACATAATTTAAATTTTTGCAATCAAATATAAGAACCGAATGGCAATAGTTGCATTTCGCCAACTAACCCCAGTCTAGAAATAATATAATCTTGCACAACTTAATTAGCTAAAGAAAAAGTACAGTCGAAAAGCATGCAAAATGAAATTTAACTTGATACAAACTTAACAAGCTTCGGTTAAACTAAAATATATTAGAAGGGAAGCTAGGCATTCCTTCGGTTTTGTGTGAGCAAGACCTTCTGATAAGAGGCTTTGATCTTTTGCAATTCACTTACCACATCTCCCATCTCCATTCTTTCTCCTGCTTGGTCCCTTGAGCATGCTACTCCAATTTTCAATACAGAGATTATACATTCCATAAATCTTCCTCCTTCATCTTCACACAAAATGCATGGATCCACAATCTCCATCACTTTATCACCCATACATCTCTCAACAAAACTGTGAAGGTTTAGTTCATCTCTAAAATATTCATCTGTTGGTCTCTTTCCTGTAAACATCTCTAGCAACACAATCCCATAGCTATAGACGTCTCCCTCTACTGAAATTAGGTCCCCCATGCCGTATTCTGCGAATAAGAAGGGCATTTTTATGAGCAAATATGATATACTTCAAACATCAGACTAATGAAAATTTCTTTGAATACAAATATGTCATTACCTGGAGCAACATAGCCAACAGTACCCTTGACTGCTCTAGAGCTGCTTGGAATTTGTTGATCATCAGCAGACATAGTAGAGACAATCTTAGCCAATCCAAAATCTCCAATGTGTGCAGTCATCTCTGCATCTAGAAGAACATTGCTTGGCTTTAGATCTCCATGTATAATTGTTGACGCGTGACCCCTATGGAGATACTCTACTGCTGAAGCAATGTCAATAGCAATATTCAGCCTGTATGATAGTTGCAAAACACCTGAATTTGTGTGATGTTGATCCTCTTCTGAGCTATTGTTGTGCAACCATTTGTCCAAGTTCCCATTAGCCATGAATTCATAAACCAGAGCTTTGAAATCATTGCCTTGGAAGTCAATGCTAGAGCAGACACTCAAAAGTTTCAGCAGATTCCGGTGCCTCATGCTTCTAAGAGCTCGGCATTCCGACATGAAACTACTTGAAGCTCCTCTTTGCTGCAGATTCAGCACTTTCACTGCAACTTGTATCCTTGATTGCTCAAGAATTCCTTTATAGACAGAGCCATAGCTACCAACACCAATTATGTTGGCCGCAGAGAATCCATCGGTAGCCTTGAAGAGATCAGCATAAGATATTCTTAGAAACGGAGGCTCAATTCCTAGCTCAGAAATAATGTTTTTCTTGTTGAACATTTTTTTGATATGCCTGAAAATGAAGAAACACACCAACAAACCCGATAATATAGCAGCAACAACTATTGGAATCATTAGTCTTAGTGGAAGGCGGTGGTTGTTTCTCTCGGGGTTAGTGGAGGGACAAAAGGGTAGCTTCAATTCTGTGATACCTCCACAGAGATCATTATTTCCTAATAATGAAACTCTGCTAGCATTTAAAAAGATTCCCTGTTTTGGTACTTCCCCTTGAAGGCGATTAAAAGACAGATTCAAATAACCAAGCCCATCAAGCTCGGCTAAAGAACTCGGAATTTTCCCCGAAAAGTTGTTTCTTGAGATATCAAGCTCTACTAAACCTTGTAAAACACCAAAATCCTCAGGTATGTTCCCTTGAAGAGAATTTCCCCCAAGTCGAAGATGCTCCAAGCCCAAGCATTTGGCGATGGAGGTAGGAATGATGCCAGATAATTTGTTGTCAGATAAATCCAGTCGTGCTAGATTTTGCAGCAACCCAACTTCTGATGGAATAGGACCAGTAAGTGCATTAGAAGCTACACTGAAGGCAGTTGAAAGTGAAGAAAGGCCAATGACCTGTGCTGGTATTGGACCAGTGAGATTATTATGAGAGAGATCCAAGCCGATCAAGTTTTGACAACTACCAAGACTTGGAGGTATGCTTCCATGTAGATTGTTGTTCCCCATGTAGAGAACACTCAGCCAAGATAAATTACTAATTGATGATGGAATTGTTCCAGTGAATTTGTTGGTGCTCAATTCTAACCGCTCCAAATGTAAAAGCTTCCGGAAATTAACATCGATTGAACCGGAGAGAAAGTTTTGGTCCAACGATAAGAATCTCAAATTAAAGAGGTTTTCAATACCCAAAGGAATGTGACCGTGCAACTGATTACCGGTCAACGCTAGAAACTGCATTTGTTTTGAGAGATTGGCTACAGAGCTAGGTATAGACCCTCTCAGAAAATTATAGAATGCACCGATCTCAATTAATTTGGAGCAATTGGTCAAAGAATCAAAGAAACTTAAGTCATCTCGTACCTGATTGTAATGAAATTCTATAGCTAGAAGATTCGGCAGCTTTCCGAGATCTTTTGGAATCAACCCAGTGAAGAAGTTATAAGAGAAAAGAACCTGTTCAAGTGCAGAAGCATTTGATAATGAAAGTGGAATCTGCCCACTGAACATGTTGGATGTAGTAAATAGTGAGGCAAGTTTGGGAAATGCGACGCCTATGTCGGAGGGGATACTGCCATTGAGTTGGTTACTGTGCACTTCAAATATTTCAAGGTTTGAAATATTGTAGATGCCACTAGGAATTTCACCAATTAGGTTGTTCTCTGAAAGTACAAGAACGCTTAAGCTCCTGAGTTGGGAGAATTCTTGAGGAATATGTCCTGTTAAGTTGTTCCTTCGCAAAAAGATATCGACAAGAGATGAAAGGTTCCCAAGAGAAGAAGGAATACTTCCTGTAAGACTATTGTCAAACAATCCTAGATGTTTAAGCTTCTTAAGAGAGCCCAACTGGGGAGGTATGTTCCCAACTAAGTGATTGTTGAGGAGATTAAGAAGCACAAGGTTTAAGCAATTAGAAAAGTTGGTGGGTATTTTACCAGAAAATGTGTTGTTTCTCAGGGAAATGATTTGTAAGCGACGCAGACGACCAATCTCTTGCGGGATATGGCCATGAAAGCTATTATGTTGGAGACTAATGTACCTGAGGAAGGAGAGGTTTCCAACATTAGGAGAAAGTGGTCCCACTAAGCCTTGCGAGCTCAGATTCAAAGCCACCACCCTGTGAGCATGCCTTCGACCGCATGAAACGCCTTGCCAATTGCAATAGTGCACAGAATCATTCCAAGAATTCAAGACTTGAAATGGGTCTTTTTGTATGGAATGTTTGAATGACAGCAAAGAAAGTCGATCAGTCTCGTTTTGCAGGCAATTTGTTGGACTAAATGAACACAATAAGCAGCAGAGCATGAGAGGAATGTGAACACAACACCACCACTTCATTGCCACTGCCTTAACCAGATTGATATCACTTGCTAGTGCTATTTTTCACAAGATACAAATGTATAAATATATGTCTGATAACATTTTAATGGTGGATATTTTATTTTCCTGTATGTGAGTCTTTGAAGTGTAAAAGAGGTAGCCATGAATGACTTTTTATGTCAAATATTCCGATGACTTTAAAATATAAATGTAGACAAAATTACTGAAAATAAATTTATTAGTTTTAGTTTTACTATTATTTCACCTATAATTTGTCCCCTATTATATTTGAATTATTTTTTTGAACCGTGATTATTTATAACTATTTGATTATTAAAAAGTTTGTATAAATATTATTATATGGAATATGTTAAAAATTTATATTTTAATCAATTTTATATCTTTGATCGATTCAATTTTTGTATTCCTATAATTGAACTTTTTATAATAACTCAATATGCACTCTAGGAGAAAATATGTATTAATAGCATGTTTGAAATAACAAATAAATAAGAAAAATGATATAGTGGGTATTATGTGAAAAGGTAGGGGCAATTTGCTAATTTGACATCTCGATATGTGAGAATTTAGGTCAATAGTCTGCTCGAATTTGTGAATGTTTATGCTAATGTACAAGTATTTGTGGTTGATATGAATGTTAGATGGATGTGACTTTTCTGAAGTGGGGTTACATTTTTGATGTTATATCTTTGATCGAAAGCCATGACCTTTGCCCCGTTAGAATTAATTTTTCGATTGAATAATAATTAAAAAGTCAGATGAATGTTATTACTATTATTTTTTCTGTTATGTGAACCTTTGTATTTAATTTTTTTATACAAAGTTTATTTTGGTTATTATTAGAGGATGATGCAAATTTCTAATAACACAATAGATAATTGATAGTTAATTTGTAAAAAAAATTAGTTGAACCTTCAAAATCGATTTAATTTCAGATTAATTTTATTATTAATTATAATTTTTTATTTTTATTGCCCTAACTAATTTTTAAAAGATATTTCGTTAACTAGACTGTTGACTTTTAGGCCCATGAACATGACTTATAGGCTCAATGAATGCAAAAGTCAAGCTGACCGTCCAGCCTGTTATTAGTATGGTTTAAAATTTTTTAATTTTTTTTCCTATGTAGGTGGCCCTTTTCAAAATTTATGGAGCATTTATTACATTTTTTTATTTTAAATTTATTTTGATATTTTTAAATGCATGAACATAACACAAGGTGTCTAAAAGTTTTTAAAGATCGGCAAATTTTGGTCTTTAAAAAGTATTAAGTACTCAATTTATCGTCCCTAATAATGATGTTTACGTGGCCAATCAAACTTTTAAAAATAAAAAATCTAGTCTCTAAAAATCAGAAGGAACAAGAATCTATATTGTTTCTATTTCTTCTATATGGACTAGGTTTTTCATGCTTAAACTTTTAGACCATATATAAATCCAGTAACTAAAAGGGTACGAATGACCAATTTTCTATTTCCTAGCATCTACTCTCATGTCACCATATTATATAATAAGTACCATATATCTGGTTCTTAAAAGCTAAAAGTAACAAGATTTTATTTTGTCCCTATAACTCTTTAGGAACCAAAATTCTGGTCCCTATCTATTTGTGCTTTTGGGACAAGAAAATGTTGGTTACTATATAAAAAAAAATTCTGATCTTGTAATTACAATTATAGTTTATACAATTTATTAAAGCACATAATGGATACATAGATAATAATCTCATATTTTCATATATATAATTTTGTAATTAATTACAAATATAAAGTTAACAAACAAAAAAAAATCAATGT
This sequence comes from Excoecaria agallocha, assembly GCA_037975025.1. Lineage (NCBI taxonomy): Eukaryota > Viridiplantae > Streptophyta > Magnoliopsida > Malpighiales > Euphorbiaceae > Excoecaria > Excoecaria agallocha. Next base: position 121,839,475 of record CM075806.1, on the reverse strand, counting down.
ATAAACCAATATATTGTATACAACCGATTTCCAAAAAATTAATATTTAGCAAAATAAGATAATCAAGATCTCTAGAATTTTCTAAACAAAATGGTAGTCAATATTGTATGAAGTTTTCAATTTTTCATTCAGTATTTTATTATTGCAAAAAAGTATAAGAAAACAAAATTATTCTGTGAAAACAAATATCTGAAAATGATTTAAGAACACTCATCTAAAAGTGATTATAATTCCATTAAATGTAATTATATACATTCAAAAAGTTAATACACGAGTCCCTGCAAAATAAATACAGAACATAAATTAAAATAGCAAAATAAGGTGAGTGTATACCATATTTCAAATAAATGCACAAATCAGAGCACACCAAGCAAAGAAATATATATAAAAAAGCAAATAACATAGGCAATATTTGAGTACGACAGTAGCCTAAGTTATATTTATTAAACTAAAGCTTGTCGAACAATATAGAAAAGCAAGAAGCTAAAGAAAATCACTAAACCTTCAAACTTTGATTGAAATTCCAATAAACAAAACTATATAACTAATTTTGCACTTATAGATAATCTACCATGACTGGAACAACCATAACTTTTCACACTGTCCTAATGACAATTAATATTTCAAAATAAAAATGCATCATATGCAGGAGTGTTTGTGTACTAAAAATAAAAAATAAAAAAAGGATCAATAATAAATCAGATTTGTAATCAGCAAAAAAAATTATGAAAGCAAAGAAACAGCAAAAATCCATCACAAAATGTTAGAACCGCCAAACATCACCTTAACTCCACATTAGTATGATATTGTCTACTTTGAGCCATGCCCACACGAATTTGTTTTTGAGTTCCTCCCAAAAGGTCTCATAGTAATGGAGTTAAGTAAACAATTTATATTTAAGGTGTTTCTTCCTTAATTTTCCAATTTGAACTTGGGTTGTACCCCAACACTGAAACAAAAGCAACGGCAGTGGAAAACCTTTACTAGGAAACAAAAGCAGCCACATACATAGTTAATCAACAACAAAAATCCATCACATGAAACAGGTAGTTACGTACAATTCCAAGAATCAAAACTCAATAAGTACAAGGACATTACAACCTATTCCAGCGATCGTATCAAAATTGCAGAGACAAAAAGTACACCATATATAAAGGTATCAACATATATGACAAAAATTAAATCTCTAATCAGTAGCCATAGGTTTCAAATTACTAAGTTGTAATATGCTTCAAGTTGACTACTCACTCCTTTGAAAGAGTGCTGACAGAGACTGGACATTAGATTGTTTGGATAGCATTAATTCTTTTTTAAGTTCATTCACCTGACATTCCACGGCGAATGAGCGATCTTTCAGAGCCTGATTTTTCTCTGGGGTTGAACGTAGTTTAGACAACAATTTCGCTTTTGAGGAGCTTCCTTTAAAGTTTTTTGCCTTGACCCCACCCCTAAAACTAGCCACATTACTACCGTTTTGAGGGCCAACACATTTTTCTACTACCTCTATGCTAAAAAGAGAGGGCTCTGCACCAATTCTTGGATTTGGGCCTACAAAAAATATGTGATAGATGTTTATCAAAAACTTATCTAACACAAGCACATTGCATATTGAACGCTTATTGCTTAGCTTGTTATTCTTTTTTCAAGTCTAAAAGAAAATGGTTGCCACGTTTGGTGGATTGTGATAAGTTCCATAATTTGCATATTTTCTTATATATATTGACATAATTTTTGAGATATATAGCCACATCTTTCACTCGCTTGAACATTAATCAAGATGTCAAATTCCTCAATATAAAGACAAAAAGAAAAAGATAACATATATAGTTCATATATAACGCATAAACATAATCAATCATAGCACCTTTTTGCAGTTTATAATTAAAACCACGTAACTCATCTTCCTCGTTAAATTAGACAACCAATCTTCATGTGTTTGTTTGGAATTAAACCATATTTCTTATTTATATTTTTCTAATTCCCACTGCTCGTAATGATTGGAAGTATTACGTACTTCAGAGAAAAAAAAATGAAAACAGTTTTTCTCTATTATTATTATTAAGAAACAAAAAAAAAACTTTAACAATGATTTATAATCAAATAACTAGCTCATTATAAAGGGATATAATTCTTGACAATCATATTCTGCAAATAACAGCAAGCAAAGTCAATAAATTATTTGAGGAAAAACTCACACTTTAATATGTGAATTTTAATGTTTTTACATATTGAATTTTTGAAATTTTAAAATTATGTATAAAATCTCTAAATTTTAATATTTTTACACATTGAATCCGTAAACTTCAAAACTACACATTGAATTACTGAATTCATCTACTAGTACATATCAAGTCCAAAATGGTCATCAAAAATGAAAGCACTCAATTAAATACACGCAATTTTAGCCAAGCATGTATTACACTATTGTTTGTGTCATGAATTTTAGACTTAATATGTTCTAATCAATAAGTTTAGAGACTTAATGTTGGGCTTTTTTGAAAAGTGGGTGATTTGTTAAAAAATTTCAAAAATAAGGGCTATAGAAAAATATTTTTGATTTTGAGGTATAGAAACCGATGGAGAGGTGTGCCGGTATTTGACTTGGTGGACCCTGCATGTTTGACCGGTTGGAGTGCTGGAAACCGGCATAACAAGGTGCTGGGTTCTGTTAGAATCTGACAGAAATCGGCACCTTGCAATGCCGATTTTTGACACTATGTTAGACCTCGTTGACCGCACTTGTAAACTGCAAAGCTCCAGAATTATTTCTTCCCATTTCCAAACTCATTCTTTCATCCTCACATTCTCACTTTAATTCAAACTCGTTCTCTCAATTTTTTAACTCTTATTTTTCAAATTCTTTTAACTCTTATTTTTCAAATTCTTTCTCCAATCTCTTTCTCTCATCTACAAATTCATCCTTTCATTTTCAATATACTCATAATTTCATTGAACATTTACACCAACTGGCTTTCTTATAAAATAACAGGTAATTTGATTTGGATATTTTATAGTATAATTTTATTATGTTAAGTCAAAATTATATTATTATTAATATTATTTTTATATTTTATTGTTGGTGCTTATTATTTTGAAGTATATCTAATTACAACAAAGGTAAGGATAATTTTTTTTTTACTTTTTATTCTACATTTCTCTTTTCTTTTTTTTTAATTTTTTTTTATTATAGGTGCTCATTATTTTGAAGTATATCTAATTACTTCGTCACTATTTTGTCGTTATTCTATCGCTCCGCTTTTAATAACGACAGAATAACAATGGAATTCCTCAATTGAAAAGAAAGTCGAAGTTAAGGACTGATATGATAAGATTTTAAAGATAAAGTTTAACATTGTAAGGTATTCTATAATCTGTACCTTAATTTATAATTAATCCCAAAAAAAAGAGAGAGAAAGGTTGTCACGAGAAAGTGACCATCATGCAGCTTTGCAATAGAAAAAGGAGTGGTTAAGGAAGGGGGGAAGTGTTTCACACTTAAAAAACAAAAAAGAAAGAGAAATGTAGAATCACATGTCTGACAGGGCACTGTTGTCAGCCAGAAACTAGCAATAGAAGTTGCCGGTTTTTGACAGCTATCTGACGGAAACCAGTAGCTTCAAACGCCTGTTTCTGTTACTGCAACAAGTCAAACACGCAGGGCGCAACAAGTCAAATACCGACACACCTCCCTGCCTGTTTCCAACACTCCAAAATCAAAAATATTGTTACTGTAAACAAAATTTTCGATTTTTTTTTAAATCACGCTTTTTTAAACCCCCCTTTAATGTGTAGTTTTAAAACTTCAAAGGCCACCCAATATATAAAAGCATTAAAATTCAGAGATTAAAGTATGGATATTTTCATTATTTGACAATCATAACTGTTTCTACACATTTGGACATAGGCAGCTAGTTACTTATCACAAAAACAATGGTTAATTTCACGTAGGATTATTAGATTTTCTATATTTAACTAAAAAATCATAAAAAAATTTTTAATAAAAAAGAACCTGAACTTTGGCTGGATTTTCGAAGGCACCCTGCCATAAATTCTCATTGACCACCATTTTAGCTTGCCACAAGGAATGATGTCATGTCAACTGTCCCATTACGACCAATGAAGAGATGATGTATGTAAAAGTTTTTACGATTTTTTAAAATTCTTTTATGCATGGCATATCCTTAATGTCGTGATGTGGGAACTGACATGGGTGGTAAGTTGCATATGGTGGCCTATGTGCCATAACTTGGATGAGATATGATGGTAATGTGGCATAATGCCAATAACGATTTCCGATAAGGTTTCTCTTGAAATCAAGTTAAAGTGACTTTTTTTAAATATTTTTCTAAATTTAGGTTTTTTTATTAAAAAATTTTGTTTCGTGAATTTTTGGTTAAAAAGTAAAATACTAATCCAATGATCGCGAAAGAAATTAAACCAAAAACTTAGAGTCTGAAACTTGCAATCTAATTAAGACTATTTTTCTTTAGCTAACTACTAATCACAAAATTCAAGGGCCATGCACATTACTCTATAAACATTGTTAAAAACCTCAAATATATTTGGGTTAATTATAAAAAAGATCCCAACTACAGTATACTTTTCAATATTTGTACTAAACTTTATTTCATTACAATTCGAACACTAAACTTTCAAATACTTTTCAATGTTGGAACTTCGTCAATATTTATGTTAGTTTAAATGGAAGCAGCTGATGTGGACGCCGCCGAGGACTAATTTCCGTTGCCAAAAATAATGAAGCTGCCACATTAGGTTTGCGTTTTCCAACAAATTAGCAACGGAAATATCTATCGCTATTCCATCGCTAAAAATATTTAATTTTTTTATAATTTAATTTATTAAATTTATAATTATAATTTATAAATAAATTAATTATTTAATATTATATTTATTTATATTTTCTTAAAAAATTAATTATAAAGATGATGAAAAATAGAAAAAAATATTTAAGTTAATAAAATTTCTCTATTTTAAAAATTAAGGATAAAAAACAAAAATAAAATAAAATTTCATTGATATTCTTGTTGGTACATAAAAAGATAGAAAAATTCATGAAACTAGCAACCTACTATCTATTCCGACTAAATCACATTGAATCCAAAAAAAAACTCCATTAAAAGGATCGTGCAAATGATAAATTACCTATTTAAAAGATCATTGGACAAATGTCTCTATTTTGAAAAATTTAAGATAAAAACAACCAAAAAAATAATTATATTTTTTAGCCACACTAGAAAAAGTTAAGAGTGGCAAAATATAACTTCCACACAATAAATAAATAATGCTAACAATGATTATATGCTCATCTTTTTTTATTGTATAGCTTGACGCATAAATTCATCCCACAAAGAAATTTTATTATTATGTACAGTTTGGCAATGAAAGAAAATAGCAAAATTGGTTTAAAAAGAAAATCCTATTCGGATTAATATTCTCCTATTATTTATAATTATTTTATTTAGAATTTTCCTTTCATCTAGTTAACAAATTGGTTGAGAGTAACCTAACGGTTAATAGTAATTTTTTATTTTTAATCATGATAGAATTATAAAATTTAATTTAATTAGGTTATATTACCAATATTTTCGAACTTATAAAAATTGATTAATAGTAACTTGAATATTTTTTTCTGTTTTCCGTCATCTTTATAATTAATTTTTTAAGAAAATATAAATAAATATAATATTAAAAATTAATTAATTTATAAATTATAATTAAAAATTAATTATAAATTTAATTCATTAAATTATAAAAAATTAACTATTTTAGCGATGGAATAGAGACAGAAATTTCCGTCGCTAATTTGCTGGGAAACACAATCCTGGTGTGGCAGCTAATTTCCGTCGCTAAGTTCACATGGGCGTCCACATTAGCTGTTTCCCTTTAAACTAACATAAAAATTAACAGAATTCCACCATTGAAAAGTATTTGAAAATTTAGTGCTCGAATTGTAACGAAATGAAGTTTAGTATAAATATTGAAAAGTAACCTATAGTTGAGTCCTTTTCTTTGTAATTAACCCAATATGTTTTGTCATTTTACCTCAAATTAAACATCAATAATGTCAAGATTAGACAAAGACCAAGAAGTTCGTTTACCTCTACTAGGACCCGTTGAATTGAAGTCTCCTGGCAGGTACACAATGTTACCACAGATTGTGTAGCGATTAACTTGATTCTTGCATCAAACAAATTGCCTCTTATATGCTAGACAAACCCCCTGCCAAGTTTCATACAAAGAACCAGCAAAAATAAATCGCCAAGTTTCACAAAGATTCCTCAAAAAGATTACAAGTTATTGCTTAATATTGAGAAAACTTGAGAGACCATGAAAGCTGGCCAGTGTGCTTAACGAAATGACAAACTACATTGGCAGATTATATAAAGTGTTCTTTGTCCATAAGTGCAGAGAAAGAAACTTCTTTGCTGATAACTTGGTAAAACAGGGGGCGTACTGTAGGGAGGACCTAGTTGCATGGTTAAATTAGAAGGGCTTTTTCTCTCTGGTATTAGTCTCTTTGGCTCAGGTGGATGGATTTCGGTGTTACAGCAGGGGCGACTCTCTTCATTTATGGTCTTTGGGTCCTCTTGGATTGTTGAATGGAGTGACTGCAGTGCCATCTGGGTTGGACTTTTACCCTGGCTCTGCTTTGCGAATTGGATTCTTCTGGTGGAGTGAAGGATTGCTTCGTGTATCTGAAGAGGGGAAGTTTTCTTTGGCCAGTGTTCCTATTGTTTTGCCTACCGCTCTGTCTTTGTGTCCGTTGGCTTTTTCTATGCTCTGGTTCTCTTCGAGTTACTAGTTCTCCCCTTTGGTCTGGTGGGTGGTTTGGCTTGGAACTCTGTTGTTTTTATCAGGGTCTGCAGTAATTTAGGTGCTTGGCTTTTTCCTTGTCAGGGTCTGCAGTAACGACAGGTGCCTATGTTTTTCCCTTGTTGTACTTTCCTTGATATCAATAATATTCTTGGCTTATCAAAAAAGAAAAAAGAAAAGAAAAAGATAGGAATGATGAACTTGCTTTGATTACTTCTTGCTTCTGTTCCTAGTCAAATTATTATGAATTTGTTTCCTCAATCACAAATAAACACCAGGCACTACTTGTTCCCTGAAATTATTGCAAGAGTTTAAAAATTATCAAGGAAAAAGGGATCACCAAGGGTTTAAAAATTATCATTTAAAAAGTAACTTGTGCTTATGTAGTTTACAATTCTATTTCTTGGGCACTATTGAGACAAAAATTGAGATCAAATAAAATTGAAAATGAATAAAAGAATAAACATGAATGGTTTTTGTAGCAAGTTCCATTGACATGTCAACCATATTCATCAAAGAATTCGTTCTTTGTGCACTATAAAGCTAAACAGTTGACTCACAGTTCACTTCTGGTGGTGATTTTAGAAGAAACCGGCCAAAAAGCACCGTGAATTATCACAATTAATTGCATTGATGGTCACAGAATTTGTGCTCTAAGTATCACAAAATATTTCTTTTTTAGCAGAAAAATTCCTGAACCAAAACATTTATTCACCAAAAGTCACCATGGGCGGATTTTGATGCTGCTGCTTCACGGCCTTCAGCATTGATGTCATCGTTCCTGTTATGCAGTCATTTTCCAGCAGAAAAAGACGGCATCTGCTTAAGTCACTATCCAAAGCTTTCGCACAAAAACATGAACGAGTTTGGAATGAATTTGTTGTTGACTGTTGATATTCCTTAAGTCTGATGACTTCTGCTTTTTGTAATAAATTTTACAGTAGTGAATTGTTTCCGAATGAATCATGTGGTATCTATTTCGTTCCTTTTTAGCATGCCTTTGCATCTGAGTCAGATGGATTTGATAGATACACGAATTTATGTCAAACTAAATGAGATGTGAAATCCGTGTGCCCATTATCAAACATATCACCACAAACATCCTCTCACCCATTACCAACCACCCTCTGGTTGCCACTGAAGGCAGAGTACCATCAAGTTCACCTCTATTGACATCATAATCCCCACGTAACCTTCACCATTATCTTTTTGCTACAACTATCATTACAAATTATACTAGATAAACAGACCAAAAAATCATCATGAATTACTTTACATACGCTTTAAATTTTTGCAATCAAATATAAGAACGGAATGGCAATTATTGCATTTCTCCAACTAACCTCAATCTAGAAATAATATAATCTTGGACTGTTAATTAGCTAATGAAAATGTATCATCGAAAAGAATGCAAAATGAAATTTAATTTGGGTCTATTTCATCAATGGTCACTGGATTTACGCCTAATCGACTAAAATTAACTGATTTATTTTTTGTGACTTAAATGTCACTGAACTTATCATCATTTTGTAGAAAAATTATCTTGATCAGTTTTCAGCGATAATGTTTGCCGGAATGTTGACGTGGCATACCACGTCATATGCCTGGACACACGTGGCATAACACGTTAGCAGCCACATCATCGGCAGCATGCCCCACTTGTTAAATTTTCTATTTATTTATTTATTTATTTCAATAGGTGGGGTATGTTGATGTGGCTAGTTGACGTGGCCTCTTTCTGTGACGTGATTGCTGATGTGTGATGTCACGTGTGTCCATCCATATGATGTGGTATGCCAGTCAGCATTTTGACAAAGGTCATTATCGAAAATCGGTCACTATGACTTTTCTGTAAAAAGATGATAAATTCAGATTTGTGTTTCCCAGCAAAGTAGCAACAAAAATTTTCATCGCTAAAAATATTTATTTTTTATAATTTAATTAATTAAATTTATAATTAATTTATAATTATAATTTATAAATAAATTAAATTATTTAATATTATCTTTAATTATATTTTCTTAAAAAATTAATTATAAAGATGATGAAAAATAGAAAAAATATCTAATGATACTATATCGATTTCTCTCTCCTTAAAGATACTCTATCGCCATGCACACATATTTTCTTGAAAAAAAATATATTTTCTAATTATTTTTCATGTAGAAATTGCAAAAATTTTTGGTGATCAATGCTTACTCTTCATCAAAACTATGTTTACTAGAATTTGCCTTCAAAGCAATACTTATATTTCTGGACTTTCCATGCATGACTCACTCATAGGATAGAAGTGATCCAATAAGGTCATAATAGGATAGTTTTCTTAAGTCCTTTCCAAGTAGAATGACTTTAGCTTTCCATTTATAAGTAAGTGAACAAATCATCTTTTTGATTTGATCTTCCTTATTTATGATTTTTCCAATACCTTTCATAGAACTTGTTAGCTTTACAAACTTATCACTCATTTTAGAAATATCGTCAATATGTTTTATTTTCAAAGCTTCATATTCACTCATTAAAACATATAATCCAAAGTCACTGACTTGTTTTGCTCCCTCATATGTTGGCATAAGTTTGTACCATATCTCATTAGTTGTATCATAAATAGAAATGTGGTTAAACTCATTTAAATCTAAAGTGCAATATAAAAGACTTGTAGCCTTAAAATTCCTTTGACTAGTTAATAACTCTTGCTCAGTATACTTATTGACTACTTTAGGAAGTCGGTTCTCATTTAAAGTCTTAGTTGGTGTAAAGTACCCTTGCATGAATATTTTTTAAATCTCCGTATCTTGCATTTGTATTAAATGGCTCATTTAGGCTTTCCTTAAAGATACTCTATCGCGAAATATCTCCGACTTCTTCAACTCCCCGTCAAGCCCAATCCATTGGATTTTCATCCTCTACCACCATCCACGGCGGTGCATCCCATGTCTCGCTTTTCTTAAGCTGTCGTTTGTCCGCCTTCTCTTTCTCTTCCATTATCAATTTCCATTGTCCCCTCTAGCGAATCATCATCTCCTTCCTTTTCTGATTTATTTTCTTTCTCTTCATTTTCTTCAACATCTGGCCCTTTCTTGTTACCATCTTCTTGAACAGTATCATCAAAATTAGATTGCCATAGATGGCTTAAATGATAAGTTTTATCAACAATGTTGATTTTTGAGGGCGATGGTGAGTTATTAATAAAATTCTGGTGGTGAAGAGTGGTGGAAGCAGCAATGGCGATGATGATGAAATTAAAGATAATATAAATGTAAGGAGGAGAAAGCCATGAACGAAGAGAGATCCAAAAGCTAGGGAAAGAAGAAAGGTGAAGATGAAAAGCAAACAAAATTAAAATAGATAATATAATCCCTCCACATATTAACACTAACTTACCACTGATCTCCAATCTCATGCTTCTTTTCAAAATGAAGCTTTCAAACAGATCTCCCACGGCGGATCCTCTTCTTCTTCTACTACTACTACTACTACTACTATTATATCATAAACTTTCAATATTTCCTCTCCCATGCGTAAATATTTTCTTGAAAAAATATTTTTTTTTCTATTTTTATCATCTTTATAATTACTTTTTTAAGAAAATATAAATAAAGATAATATTAAATAATTTAATTTATTTATAAATTATAATTATAAATTTAATTAATTAAATTATAAAAAATAAATATTTTTAGCGAGGGAAATTTTCGTTGCTAATTTGCTGGGAAACACAAATTTGATGCGGGAGCTTAATTATTTTTGTGATGGAATAGCGACGGAAATTTTCGTCGCTAAGTCCATGTGGCCGTCCACATCAGTTGCTTCATTTAAAACTAATAGAAATATTAATGGAGTTCCAACATTGAAAAATATTTGAAAGTTTAGTGTTCGAATTGTAACGAAATGAAGTTTAGTACAAATATTAAAAAGTACCCTATAGTTGGGGCTTTTTTGTAATGAACCCAAAATTAAAAATAACCAATGTACATAACCATGTACAAATGTATATAATGATGGAAGTATGACTAACTTGATAATTTTGATGTAAGTCAAGTACATTTCACTATCTTAGTGACTATAATGGATATAGAACAATGTATGGCATACAAATGAGAGATAAAACATTATGTATGTGGGATAACACTAAATGGCTGAATGGTATGTGTAGATCTAATGTTATGTTTTAATTATTTTCTTATGGTATTAAGCATATGTATGGAAAATACATAATTATAAGCTTGACTAATGGCTAATTAAATTTTTAATTTTGATAATATAATGAAATTAATATGAATATTGGTATGAAAATACAATGTCATATGGAAAATATTATTTCCCTTAGTATACAGTGGTTAATTCAGGATCTTAGGATATAATGGCTAGCTATAAGAACACTTATACCGTGGTGCTACCATGAGTTCACCATGAGATATAATCATTAGATATTAAGGTATAGCCGGCTTATTATATACTGGAGTAACTGGTATCGCATCATTGTGCGTGATCTCTCCATTCCACTAGCATAATCGAAGTCCTTATCCTGCTTATCTGGTTTCAGAATTTTCATTGGTTACTACTAGGGGTAAATCTTAATTTTATAAGAAAACAGAGATTAAAGGGTAAATATATCATAAAAATATCATAAATGTAAATAAGTATGAAATAATGTGAAAGATAAGGTTAGTTTGCTCAAAAAGGGTAAAAAGGTAATTACGCGATAAATTAGGGTTAAAATGATAATTTGTTATCCAAAATGTGGTTAAGGAGGTTAAATTAGTCAAATAGACTTAAAAGGGCAAAATCGTAAATATTAAGAAGTTTAGGGACTAAAATGTAATTTGCTACTATGAGAGTAAATATAGGGACTAAAATATCAATTTACAAATTAAGGAAAAATTAGAAGTCAAAGGAAGTTAAAATAATCAAGGTTGGAGTTAATTAGGACAAGATATGGTAAAAAGAAATTTTAGGTACTGAAATGTAACTTTCCACTTAATGAAGAAATAAGTGAAATTAAACAAGAACAATATGCATTAGAGAAATTAAAAATGCATTAAGAGATTAAAAGAGTAAATTACAAATTAATTAACTAAAAATAATGTCTAGGGGCAAAACGAATAAATTTTACTTAAATTAAGTTAGTAGATGAAATTTTGTGTAGTTGTATCCACCACTAGACAACAATGTTGCTTAGCGCGTGATTTGTTTTAACTGCATGCAGGGATATGTGAATTGAATCTGAATGAGGGAACCTGAAGTGGCATGTACGTGTGAAGCTTTTGCAACGTAGTTTATGTAGGCATATGTGTAAATTAGTGAAGACTTATTATGTGATTGTAATATGGCATGTAATGGTACCTAATTATTTATTAACTTGATGACTTACGCATGTAATATGATGTATGCTGTGTGACTGTGTTGCAGATTGAATTTTAGAAGTGTTGTGATTGTGACTGGAGTATTGAAGGAGGAGAATATTATTTGGTAGTGTTATTTTGATTACCTTCCTGCTGCCGAAATTTGCACCAAATGAATAGTAACTTAACAACGCCAAATTAAGCTTTAAAGATAAAATGATATTTAAGGGTCAATTAACGATTAATTCAACAATAAAAATAAGACAAGTAATTATGCGATGCTACTAATACTATCCTATCACATACGGAAATATGTATAAACGTAGGATGACACAGTAAGTCTAGTTATCATCGGTAAAATTGATCCAATTTAATTTGATACAAACTTTAAAAGCTTCAGTTAAACTAAAAGATATTAGAAGTGATGATAGGCATTCCTTGCGTTTAGCAACGCCTTCTGATAAGAGGCTTTGATCTTTTGCAATTCAGTTATGACATATCCCATCTCCATTCTTTCTCCAGCTTGCTCCATTGAGCATGCTACTCCAATTTTCAATACAGAGATTATGCACTCTATAAATCTCCCTTCTTCATCTTCATACAAAATGCATGGATCCACAATCTCCATCACTCTATCAGTCATATATCCCCGAACAAAATTATGAAGGTTTAGGTTATCTCCAAAATATTTATCCGTTGGTTTCTTTCCTGTAAACATCTCAAGCAACACAATTCCATAGCTATATACATCTCCTTCTACGGAAATTAAGTCACCCACGCCGTATTCTGCGAATAAGAAATGCATTTTTGAGAGCAAATACGATATACTTCAAACATTAGACTAATGATAATTTTTTTGAACACATATATGTCACTACCTGGAGCAACATAGCCAATAGTACCCTTGACTGCTGTAGAGCTGCTTGGATTGTGTTGAACATCAGCAGACATTGTAGAGACAATCTTAGCCAATCCAAAGTCTCCAATGCGAGCAGTCATCTCAGCATCTAGAAGAACATTGCTTGGCTTTAGATCTGCATGTATAATTGTTGACGAGTGACCCCTATGAAGATACTCTAATGCTGAAGCAATGTCAATAGCAATATTCAGTCTGTGTGACAGTTTCAGAACACCTGAATGTGTGTGATGTTGATCTTCCTCTGAGCCATTATTGTGCAACCATTTGTCCAAGTTCCCATTAGCCATGAATTCATAGATCAAAGCTTTGAAATCATTGCCTTGGAAGTCAATGCTAGAGCAGACACACAAAAGCTTCAGCAGATTCCGGTGCCTAATACTTCTAAGAGCCCGGCATTCTGACATGAAACTACTTGAAGCTCCTCTTTACTGCAGATTCAAAACTTTCACTGCAACATGTGTCCTTGATTGCTGAAGAATTCCTTTATAGACAGAGCCATAGCTACCAACACCAATTATGTTGGCCACAGAGAATCCATCGGTAGCCTTGAAAAGTTCAGCATAGGATATTCTTAGAAACAGAGGCTCAATTCCTAGCTCAGAAATAATATTTTTCTTGTTGAACATTTTTATGACATGCCTGAAAATGAAGAAACACACCAACAAACCCAATAATATAGCAGCAACAACTATTGGAATCATTAGTCTTAATGGAAGGGACTGTTTGTTTCTCTTGGAGCTAGTGAAATGACAAGAAGGTAGCTTCAGTTCTGTGATTCCTCCACAAAGACCATTATTTCCCAATAAGGAAACTCCGGTAGCATTTAAAAAGATTCCCTGTTTTGGTACTTCCCCTTGAAGGTGATTAAAAGATAGATTCAAATAGGTAAGCCCATCAAGCTCGGCTAAAGAACTTGGAATTCGCCCGGAAAAGTCGTTCCTTGAGATATCAAGCTCTACTAAACCTTGTAAAACACCAAAATCCTGAGGTATGTTTCCTCGAAGTGAATTTCCCCCGAGTAGAAGATGCTCCAAACTCAAGCACTTGGCAATGGAGGTTGGAATCATGCCAGATAATTTGTTGTGAGATAAATCGAGTCCTGCTAGATTTCGCAGCAACCCAACTTCTGGTGGAATAGGACCAGTAAGTGCATTAGAAGCTACACTGAAGAAAACTGAAAGTGAGGAAAGGCCAATGACCTGTGCTGGTATAGAACCAGAGAGATTATTATGAGAGAGATCCAAGCTGATCAAGTTATGACAACTACCAAGACTTGGAGGTATGCTTCCATGTAGATTGTTGTCATCCATCAAAAGCGCACTCAGCCAAGATAAATTACTAATCGATGATGGAATTGTTCCAGTGAATTTGTTGGTGTTCAATTGTAAGTGCTCCAAATGTAAAAGCTTGCCGAAATTAATATCTATTGAACCAGAAAGATTATTTTTACCCAACAGTAAGAATCTCAAATTAAAAAGGTTTTCAATACCCAAAGGAATGTAACCGTGCAACTGATTAGCGGTCAGCTGTAGAAGCTGCATTTTTTTTGAGAGATTAGCTACGGAGATGGGCATAGACCCTCTCAGAAAATTATACGTTGCACCGATGGACTTTAATTTGGAGCAATTGGTCAAAGAATCAAAGAAACTTAAGTCATCCTTTACCTGATTTGAATGAAATTCTATAACTTGAAGATTAGGCAGCTTTCCGAGATCTTTGGGAATCGACCCAGTAAAGGAGTTAAAATCGAGAAGAACTTGATAAAGTGCAGAAGCATTTGACAATGAAAGTGGAATCTGCCCGTTGAACATGTTGGATGAAATAAATAGTGATGCAAGTTTGGGAAAGGCAAGGCCTATATCGATGGAGATACTGCCATTAAGTTGGTTGCTGTACACTTCAAATACTTCAAGGTTTGAAATGTTGTAGATGCCACTAGGAATTTCACCAATTAGATTGTTCTCTGGAAGTGAAAGATAGAGCAAGCTCCTAAGTTGGGAGAATTCTTGAGGAATATGTCCAGTCAAGCTGAACATCAGAGGAATGTGAACGCACTTCGTTGCCATTGCCTTAACTAGATTGATAACAGTTGCTATTGTTATGTTTTACAAGATACAAATGTATAAATATATATCTGATAACATTTGAATGCTGGATATTTTATTTTCCTGTATTATATGTATTTAAGCCGTTTCCTGATTACATTTGTCTGATAAAATTTGAATGGTGGAAATTTTATTTTCCACTATTTGAGTCTTTGGAGCAATGTTATTAAAACCGGATCAGATAAAAAACTGGTAAGGCTAGAGTTCGTGGTTCGACCGGTTCAACTGCGTTCAATCGAATTTTTTCTATTTTAAAATATTATTAATTATTATAATTTTATAAATACTACTGTATAAAAATTAAAAAAAATATCCATCAAACATTAAATATACGTTACAAATGTCATAATAATAAATTACAAAACGTAATTTCAATTTTATTACTACAAGTCATTAATTATTGATTTTTGAATATTATATGTTAGAAACATAAAAATATAATTATATCATAAAAAAATTTCTTATTTAGATGGAGTAACAATGAAGCAAATCCAAAGAACATTGACGTTGCATATATGAGTATAATTATATTTTATTACAATAAATTCAAATAATTAATAAGTATATTAAATTATTAAATGACATTTTTAAAATTTAAAATACTAAATTTTTTAAATAAATAAATAATGAAAATTTATATATATATATATATATATATATATATATATATATATATATATATATATATATATATATATATATATATATATATATATATATATATGTGTGTGTGTGTGTGTGTGTGTGTGTGTGTGTGAAAATATATAAAAAATTATTATTTTTTACACTTTTTAGCTAAAAATTCAATTTTATCCAGTTGTCCGATTCTTTTCGGTTTAATCTAATTTTAAGTAATTAAATCAATCAGCTGACCTGATAATTTTCAGTTCAACCGATCGATTCGGTCCGATTTTAATAACATTGGCAGCCATGACTGACTTTAGGCCCCACGAATGCAATAGTCATGACTTTAGCCTGCTAGAATTAATTATATCTTTACAATTTAGCCTGTTAAAAAAAGAAATTCTTATGTATTTAAGTTTTTCGATTGAATACTAATTAAAAAGTCTTATTATTATTATTATTATTATACGGAAAGTTTTTTTTCAGTTATTATTAGAGGTGTAAATTAATTTGTTGCTAACACAATTGATAGTTGATAATTAATTTGTAAAAATTAGAGGAATATTTAGAGGAATATTCTTCTTTATGTTGTTTATTCTGCCTATATATTCTTATAATAAATTTATGGTTGGAGGGTACGGGTGAGTAAAACCGGTTTAAAATTGAATTCCTAATTGAACCGTAAGCAATTAGATTATTTTAATATATTAATTTGATTTTTATATTTTTTTTTTAGTTTTTTATTTCAAAAATTGAATAGATGGAACCGGCCAAATTTTATATGATTTTATATAATATAGTATAATTAATAGTTAATTAATTTAAGATTTATATTTGAATTAAATAATTTCTTAGTTATAATTATATATAATATAGTGCATAATTATTTTATTATAATTGTGTTATATTTTAATTAATTAGTTTATGTTTAATATTCAAAAGTTGCATTAGAATTTTAGATTTGTTGCATAATGAATATTCAACAACAATAACTCAAATATTAATATCTTATAATTTATTATTTGAAAATTTTTAAATTTTATTATAATTTTATTGTTCAAAATGTATATAAATTTCCAAAAGGCCAAAATCGAAATAACCAATCGAAGTATTATTTGATCAATTCAATTAGGTTTTTTTGGTGGCAACATGGCTAAAGAATCAATTATAGACTTTGATGAGAATGGAAAGTCTAATTCTAGTCCAAGTTAAAAATAAATTTGTTCACAAATAAGTAATTACTTACTGTCCTAATTATGAAAATTTGCATGTAATGAAATTAATACTAAATTCGGAGCCACAAAATCAACACTGTGTATATATTTGAAGATCAATAGTGAAAAAGTCCTAAATCTTATTAGAAATTTGAGTTTTTTTTTACTTTTTGTTGCGATATATAATTGTATTCAATATTCAAACAAAAAAAATCGAAGTAAGAGAAATAATTCATTTTTTTTATTTTATGGGAGTAAGAGAAATTATTATCAATGCATAATAATATTTTTACATTTGAATTAGTAATCTATTTCAATAACTATTTTAATTTTCAATCAGTATTAATTTTTAATTTGAGTAAATGATTAAGATGGATGAAGTTTTGTTAATTTTATCAAATGATGCCAACTGATAAATTAATAATCAATCGTAGGCTATAATTCAAATTCAGATATATTTTTTTTAAAATAAATATGATTTTAGCAATATCAAATCCAATGCAGGCATAGATTAGTCAAGTTTTAATCTGATCCGAAAATTCGATTCAAACTTTCGATTCAAACTTTTCTGAAAATAGCAATCCAAATCCAAAAAAAAATTTAAAAATTTTAGAATCGAATTTGAAATAAAAAAAATCCATCTAAGAATATCTTTATTTTTTCAATTAAATTTTATTTTATATCATATTTATTTTATATTCGTCTTGTGTATTTGAATCAACCCTGTGAAGAAATTAATATAGAAACCAAATAATTCAAGTGGAATCTGCCCATTGCCATCGCCTTAACTATTTTTTAAAAGATATGTTATCCCTTAACAAGACAGACAACATTTAAGTGGTGGATAGTTGCATTTTCTTGTACTTTAGTTAGACCCCGTAAATGCAAAAGTCAAGATGCCTGTCCAGCCTGTTATTAGTACTTGAGGAATATGTCCAGTCAATTGCAATTGACTTCCACCGCATGAAACGCCTTGCCAATTGCAATAATGCACGGAATTATTCCAAGAATTCAAGACTTGGAATGAGTCTTTCTAATGTTATTAAAATCAAATCAGATAAAAAAATGAAGCAGTAAAGGATCAGCTCCGTACAACGATCGATTCAGTTAAATAATCAAAAATTGAATTTTTAATATTTTTATCAACCGAACCAAATAGATCTTATAGAATAATCGAATTTAAATCGAATCAAAATTTTTGGTTGGTTTAGTTTGATTAACCGAAAAACAAAAAATTAAATTATTTTTTAAAAAAAATAAAAAAATTATATCTAAAAATTATAAATCATAATATACTAAAGTAAAAATATCTAAATTATACAAAATAAAAGTTCAAATTAAATATATAATTTTAAAATATATAATAAATAATACAATAAAACCGTTAAATAAATTTTTAAATTTAATTAATTTTCAATTTAATTGTCAAAATTCCAAATTATTACCTAAAAATAGATATTAATAATTAATAAATGTACTCATATAATTTATAACTCAAAATAAGATAATTTACATGTATAAAATAATTATTTAATTAAAAAAATTATATAATTATATAGATTTTCAGTTCATTTCGGTTTTTCTACAGTTTTTTCCTTCAAAAACCTAACAAAATGAAAAAACAAAATTTTTTAAAATTCAAAACTGAAAACGGACCAAATTGAAAAATTAGTTGATTTGGTTCGATTTTTGGGTTTGAATAGAATTTTGCTCACCCCTAGGGATGAGTATGAACCGGTTAACCAGTTAATGAGTAAAAAAATTAATTAGTTCATTAATATCGATTTTTTAAAATTACTAACTATTAATTAATATAATCCATCACATTTAGTTAATCAATACATTGATTTTGATTTTTCTGTTTGGTTAATCAATATTTTTCGATTAACTATTAAAATTTGTAACATAAAATTATAAAAAATTATACAAAATTTAATTTAATTTCAAATGTACAAAGTAATTTAATATAAAAATTACGAAACAAACATAATTTACTAGTCAAAATTTATATTCTATAAATTAATAGCTAATATTATAAAATAGATTTCATATTTATTGAAAATTAATATGCTTGATTCTAAATTAAATAAAATTTTGGATAATATTAAATGTTATAACATAAACTCTAAAATATAATTAAATATTATTAAGTAAAATATGAATATCAATATATGATAAAAAATAATATATTTAAAAGTTAATCGGATGCTATATATAAATATTACTATATAATTAAAGAAAATAACATAATATAATTTTTTGATTAATAAAGAGAATGACATAATATAAATTTAGTTTAAAGTGTTATATAAATTTAATAGGGAAATATAAAAAATTAAGGCATAATGAAGCAAAACGTCAGAGGAACGTGAACAAAACACAACTACTTCATTGAACATTTGCTATTGCTATTTTTTACAAGATACAAATGTATAAATATATATATGTCTGATAACATTTTAATGGTGGATATTTTATTTTCCTTTATTTGAGTCTTTGAAGTGAAAAAGACTTTAGGCCCCATGAAAACAAAAGTCATGACCTTTGCCCCGTTAGAATTAATTATATTTACGTGTCTAGAAAATTAGCATGTTAAAAAAAAAAAACCCTTATGTATTTGAATTTTTGGATTGAATATTAATTAAAAAGTCAGATGAGTGTTATTACTATTTATTTTTAGTTTTGTGAATCTTTGTATTTAATTTTTTTATAGAAAGTCTTTTTTTTGGTTATTATTAGAGGATGCTGTAAATTTCTAATAACACAATTGATAATTGGTAGTTAATTTGTAAAAAAAAAAGGTGAATATTCAAAGATGGATTGGATGGGTATAATTGATTTTTTCTCTAACTCATTTAAAAATTTAGATAGGTTGAACCTAATCCAAATCAATATGGTTATGAATTAAATTTTTTATGTTGAGTTGGTTGGTTTACGTGAGTTATATGAATTATGTTAATTTTTATATTATATTATAAATAAAGAAATTATTCATATTTATATATTTTTAAATATAAAGTATTAATTTTATTTTTATAAATATTTTTTTAAATATCTCATACATATAAACAGCCGTCCGAAATAGAGTCCCCTGCATTGGTTCCCGAAACTAATGGTTCCATAATCCACCCTCACTTCAACAACAGCCTTCTTCGCATTTTTTTCTGATTTTCCCACTCTTTTTCCTATTCAATTTGATGGTCTCTAGTGAATAAAAGGAACGAACCTTTTTTGCTTTCCGTTTCCTCTTTTCCAGAAGCGGGGAAGATCCCCCACTATAATTGACCAAAGCTTCTTCAATATTAGGATTCAGACTCTGCAATTCGGATGACCCATTGGGACTGCCATTTGAGCCCAATTCTAAGTTTGGGTATAGAGCCTTGGCCGAAGTCTTCTACAGAAAGGGTAGGGGGTCCAATTAAAGCAATCGTTCTGCTAGTGGCCCACAGGGTGGAGATTGAGCAATTTGAGTAGAACATGTCGCATATCAATTAAATTGTTTGAAAATTTTTCAATTTCTGCATATGCTTGAAAAGAGATGACAAGATAAGGATAAGAGCAACAATGCATTGAAGAAATTATTAAAAAGAAAAAGTCATCAACAAGGTCGAAAAATAAGTCAAAAGAAAGTTTAATTTTAAAAGAAAATTTTAGTGATCAAGATGGATGCAAAATACCAAAGAAATAGCAAAAGAAATAGTCGATGATGAGGGAAGTGTTGAGATACATATCATCACCAACTTTCTCAGGATATGCTCCATCTATTCTAGAGATTTACTTAGTCTAGAATACGGTGGAAATATCAAGGTCGGCAATCAACCGACCTTAAGCAAATATGTAAGGAGCCAAGCTCCATAAATTAGTTGTGTGCGTGTGTGAGACAGAGTACTTTGTGTGGATGAGTAAATTATAATGTGTTAGTGTGTGCAAACGGGTGTGTAAAAATATGTGTGGGAGAGAGGAAATTATACAGTGTAAGTTATGTTTTTGTGTAAAATGAATAGTTGGGTTGTAACTGTAAAATATTACAATTAATATATTAAATTTTGTGTTTATTTAATTTATTCCTTTTTAATAAAATTCATCGAGTAAAGAATAAATATACTAATTTTTTTATCCGATTTGAAAATTCAATTCAAATTTATCAGAAAATGGTGATCTAAATTTAAAGAATATTTAAAAATTTTAAAATCGAATTAAAAATTCAAAAAAATCTATTGTAGGATGTTTGAACTCGTGACTCGATCTTTTCAATTAAATTTTATTTTATTTATGTCACATTCTTTACAAATTGTAAAACGAAAAAATTGTTTTTGCAGTCAAGCGTAAAAGATGTGGCGCTTTATGTATTTTTAACAACTTTCACTTTAATTAGTTGGTTTGTTTTTTGTTTTCTATATCTTCTTCCTCATCTTTCTCCCTAATAATTAGTTACACACTTTCATTTTTCCTCTCTCTCCACCTTATCCTCCTTTTACTTTATTAATTCATACCAACCACTTAATATTATCAGTATATGCATTGAATAATTTAGTATGAATAGGCATTTTACAATGGATTAAAGCCCATTTTGTACCCTCCAAAGTTCTTAAAGTGGTCAGAAAATATTTTAAAACTAATGGTCTAACAATCAATTATAAAATGTCACATATTAATGGTATAACAATCAATTATAAAATGTCACATACTTCAGGGATAAAATTATTACTTTGAAAAGCATAAGAGCATTATAAACGTATATAGTACTTCTACAAGAAGTCAATCATTTCAATTTAATATATACTGACGTAGGTTTCCAAAACGATATCCTGGACTACATTCCCACTTCTCGTATCAAAATCAATACTCCATAGTATATAGATATGTTCACATTCACATTAACTCGGGAAAAAAAAATCATAAGCACATCATATGAGACTAAGGATAACCGGTAAATATTTTAATTTTGCTTTTGTACAAACTTGATTATTAAAGATAATGTCCAACTTTTTCCATTCGAATTTTGCTTTTGACATATAAATATATTTTAATTTTATTAGTGGCTAGTTTCTTTATTAAGCTACTAAATAATATTTTGATGGGTTGTGAATTTGTGATTGTAACTTCAAACACCCACTTTATATAAGTTTTTTTCATAGTGACTTTTTGTTTTTTTATGCAATTCATGTTCATGCTGCAAGCTCTGCCCAACGGCAATAGCTTGATGAAGAAAAGAAACAAATTTAAAGGTCTTCAGTATTAGAAAATTACTCCCTCCGTTTTTTTATCAGTTACTTTTGTTGTTTTCACTAGAATTAAGAAATAATAAATAGATTTAAATTTAGTATTAAATTACGTGATTAAAACTAAATTATCAAATCTGATTGGTTCTGATTTTATTGGAAAAGAAAAATAAATTGGAAAATCAAATTAAATTACATTGAAAGTTTAAAAGTGACAGATAAATAGAATTTGGATTTTACTCAAAAGTGACAGATAAAAAAAACGGAGGGAGTAATAAACAATAAAAATTAAGTTAAATGGGAATAATTCTTTGAACAGAAAAGGAAAAAATTATATTAAAATTGAGATAAAGATTATTGCCTCTGATTCGTGAATTTCTCCACTGGTTTTTTTCCAGTGGAAGAAATTATATTAAAATTGAATAAAGATTAGAGTAGTAATTTAATACATGTGTATATATTGCGTATGGTTTTAGACTGCTGAATTGTGAGAATTCTTTGATCGAATGATTCAGATACGCACATACGTATCTCAATCTCATCGCTAAACATTATGGTCTTTAATTTGTGGATTTTCGCTAGTGGCTTTTCTTTCCCCAATGTGCATGAAATCAGATTTGCAATATAATTTAATTTTCTATGTTTGCTCAGATAAAATAAGTGATGATTATAAAGTTTGTATTATGAGTGTTGTGTTTAAAAATTGTGTTTAATATATTTTGCAAATAGAAATTAGGTATTATATTTACAAGAGACAAGTATCTAATTGCAATTGTAAATAGAAATTAGGTATTGTTATTAGGTATATATTGTGTGCATGTAAATAATTTAATTTGATATCATTGCCTTCATTTTTTCCCTTAAAATGAAGCATCTACTTCTAGGAATAGTACAATACCTGTTGGCAGCAAACTTGATGCTTAGCGATTATTTAAAATAACCAAATTTATAGAAAAATGTTATGTTAATATCCATTGATATGAATATTTCAGAAACTTAGGCTATATTTGGTATGATATAAAGGAATGTAATGTAATGCAATGCAATTGTGATTATATTACAAATGTTTGGTAATATTAGTAATGTAATGTAATAAAAAATGAATTCTTATGATTGATCCAATTTATTTTGTTATCAAATTTTTACCAAAATTATTTTAAAAATATCCAAAAATATTATTTAGATTGTTTTTAAAATTTCAGCCCAAAACGAGTTTGTGTCAGTATATTTTAGAGTTCGAAATTAAATTGTCGATTCGAAAGTCAATTTTTTCTGATTTATCCAAAAATTAATTTTTCACTTTTAAAAATTTATTTACATTATTTCAAAAGATTACATGCGATTAGAATAATTTTCTAATATTCGTAAAATACTTTTTTAGCCGGTCAAAATTTTGGTCAACCTTTATGGTTCTGCAATTTATTTTTATTTTTGATATTTTGTGATCTAAATGACTTAACTTAATTTTCACCTCAAATTATATAATTGGACTCATCATGAAAAATACTTTTCACTGGTATAATAAAAATTTTACAAGTTTCGGTGACCCTCAGATGGTATTATTCACCCCAATAATGTTAAAATTAGCATTAAAATAAATTAATTCATGTTAAAAATATATTAATTCATTAAAATAAAAAAAAAATAGCATCAGCACTCTAATGCCATGTTAAAAATGATTTGCATAATTTTTCAACTCGTTAAAGTAATGTAATGAGAAATATGGTGCAAAATTGAAGGATTTGGGAATACATTAGTAACCGTATTCACAAATACATCAATAAACATGGTTACATTACAATATTAAAAAGTTGTGTTAACAAATAAAGGATTAATTATATTTTTTACTACATTACATTACACTACATCTTACCAAACATAGCCTTAATTCTTTCTACTGGCTATTCCATTAAGCATTCTATTCCAATTCTGAAAACTGCAACAATGTTTGGATCCACAATGTCCATCACATGGAAACACATCTCACAACAAACCTGTGCAGGTTTATATAGCCTTTAAAACGTTCATCAGTTGGTTTCTTTCTTGTAAACATCTCTAACAATAAAACCCCATATTCTTCTGCAGAAACAATCCCTCATGCCATATTCTGCAAAAAGATAATAAGGTATTATATAGCATAACAACATGTATAGAAAATGTTATGAGAAGCAATATAGGTACCTGGAGCAACATAGCTGATAGATCCTTTGATTACGGCAGAACTACTTGTGTACGGTTGATCCTCACCAGAAATTGTGGAGACAATTTCAGCCAATCCTAAATCTCCAATGTGTGCAGTCATATCATCATCCAAAATAACATTGCTCGGCTTTAGATCACCATGTATAATTGTAGATGAACAACCAATAAGAAGATACTCAATTGCATTAGCAGTATCAACAGCAATATTCAGTCTTTGTATTAATTTTAGGTTCCCCGATTCTGTTTGTTGCTCATATTTTGTTTGCAACCATTTTTCCAAGCTCCTGTTGAATTGAAATATTAGAGCTTTGAAAAATCATTCACTTCGTAGTCCATGCTTGAGCATACTCTGAGGAGCTTTACAAGATATTCTTGTGCCTGATGTTTCTAAGAGCTTGGCATTCTGATATAAGACTATTTGATGCTTCTATTCTTTGCAAGTTTAGCACCTTCACCGCCACTTCTGTCCCCGATTGATTGTGATTCTTTTATAGACAGAGCCACAGCTGCCAACACCAATCAAGAACGTAGCTTTAACTCAGTGGTACCTCCACAGAGATCATTGTTCCTGGATAACAAAACAGCAGTGACATTGGGAAAGATTTCATATTTCGGAACCTCCCCTAGCAGCTGGTTAAAAGACAGATTCAAACGTTTCAATCCATCTAGCTAAGAATCTTGGACTCGGCCTGAAAAATTGTTACGCAAAACATCCAAGCTCTTAAACCTTGTAAAGCTCTAAAAGCCTGAGGTATCTCTCCTTGCAGCAAATTTCCTTCCAGATGGAGCTGTTACAAACTCAAACACGGGTTAATTCACTCATCATCATTTAACTTATTCCTAAATTATGCAAAAAAAACAGAACTTTTTCGTTACACTAAAGTTATTGAAGTTAAAAATATTAAAAGCAAAAGTAATCATGACCGGTTTCTGGTGAAAATCAATGCCGAAAAATACATGTGGCACGCCATGTCAATATCTTATATACAAAAGGATATATTTTTTTATCAGATTATCAGATGACATGTCAATATTACGACGTGTCGGTTTCTTATGGGTATTTTTCCACATTGTATGATGACGTGGTGTAAAAAGTATTTCCTCATGTACATAAAGTGTTGACTTAACGTACCATGTATACTTTCCAGCATTGGTTTTCACCGAAACCGGTTATCATTACTTTTGCATATACTATTATCAACTTCAATGATTTTTGTATAATAAAAAATTATTTAATTATTTTTGCGTATTTAGACATAAATTCAATAATCATAAATGTTTAATGTGAATGTATATTGTCCTTAATTTGGTACTTTTATTTTATTATTTTATTTTTTTTGGCTATCACATCAGCTAATCGTACAATTTAAAACATGATTTTACAGTTAAAAAGTAAAAATCATGGTATACTGGAATATGCTAGCCAAGGCAAGATGTAAGAATGGACTGAATGAACACTTTTACTATATCAGAACTAACAAACATCCTTTCAACCACCACCACCAGCTGCCCATTACCAACCACCCTCTTGTTGCCACCGACAGCAGAGTACCACCAATTCCACCTCTATTGACATCATCATTCCCCTGTTACGTTCACCATTATATATGTGCTCCAACTATCATTACAAGTTAGAAAAATTAAAAAATTATCATGAATTACATTACAATATATATAATTTAAATTTTTTCAACAATCAAATATAAGAACGGAATGGCAATTATTGCTTTTCTCCCACTAACCACAGTCTAGAAATAATATAATGTTGGACAGCATAATTAGCTAATGAAAATGTATAGTCGAAAAGCATGCAAAATGAAATTAAATTTGATACAAACTTACTAACAAGCTTAAGTAAAACTAAATATTTTTAAAGGTGATTATAGGCATTCCTTGGGTTTTGTGTGAGCAAGGCCTTCTGATAAGAGGCTTTGACCTTTTGTAATTCACTTATGACATCTGTCATCTCCATTCTTTGTCCTGCTTGTTCCCTTGAGCATGCTACTCCAATTTTCAACACAGAGATTATGCATTCCATAAATCTCCCTCCTTCATCTTCACAAAAAATGCACGGATCCACAATCTCCATCGCTCTATCAGGCATACATCTCTCAACAAGACTGTGAAGGTTTAGATCATCGCTAAAATGTTCATCCGTCGGTTTCCTTCCCGTAAACATCTCTAGCAACACAATCCCATAGCTATATACATCTCCTTCTACAGAAATTAAGTCTCCCATGCTGTATTCTGCAAATGAGGAGGGCAATTTAAGAGCAAATATGATATACTTCAAACATCAGACTAATGATAATTTCTTTAAACACATATGTCAATACCTGGAGCAACATAGCCAATAGTACCCTTGATCACTGCAGAGCTGCTCGGAATGTGTTGAACATCAACAGACATTGTAGAGACAATCTTAGCCAATCCAAAATCTCCAATGTGTGCAGTCATCTCAGCATCTAGAAGAACATTGCTTGGCTTTAGATCGCCATGTATAATTGTTGACGCATGACCTCTATGGAGATACTCTATTGCTGAAGCAATGTCAATAGCAATATTCAGTCTGTGTGATAGTTTCAGGACACCTGATCGTGTGTGATGTTGATCTTCCTCTGAGCCATTGTTGTTGTGCAACCATTTGTCCAAGTTCCCATTAGCCATGAATTCATAGATCAGAGCTTTGAAATCATTGCCTTGGAAGTCAATGCTAGAGCAGACACTCAAAAGCTTGATCAAATTCCGGTGCCTAATGCTTCTAAGAGCTCGGCATTCTGCCATGAAACTACTTGAAGCTCCTCTTTGCTGCAAATTCAGCACTTTTACTGCAACTTGTATCCCTGATTGCTCAAGAATTCCTTTATAGACAGAGCCATAGCTACCGGCACCAATTATGTTGGCCACAGATAATCCATCGGTAGCCTTGAAGAGTTCAGCATAGGATATTCTTGGAAACGGAGGCTCAATTCCTAGCTCAGAAATAATATTCTTCTTGTTGAATACTTTTTTGATGTGCCTGAAAATGAAGAAACACACCAGCAAACCCAATAATATAGCAGCAACAACTATTGGAATCATAAGACTTAGTGGAAGGGGGTGGTTGTTTCTCTTGGAGTTAGTGGAGGGACAAAGGGGTAGCTTCAATTCTGTGATACCTCCACAGAGACCATTATTTTCTAATAATGAAACTCTGCTAGCATTTAAAAAGATTCCCTGTTTTGGTACTTCCCCTTGAAAGTGATTAAAAGATAGATTCAAATAGCTAAGCCCATCAAGCTCGGCTAAAGAACTCGGAAATTTCCCCGAAAAGTTGTTTCTTGAGATATCAAGCTCTACTAAACCTTGTAAAACACCAAAATCCTCAGGTATGTTTCCTTGAAGAGAATTTCTCCCAAGTCGAAGACTCTCCAAACTCAAGCATTTGGCAATGGAGGTAGGAATGATGCCAGATAATTTATTGTCAGATAAATCAAGTCGTGCTAGATTTCGCAGCAACCCAACTTCTGATGGAATAGGACCAGTAAGTGCATTAGAGGCTACAATAAAGAAAGTTGAAAGGGAGGAAAGGCCAATGACCTGTGCTGGTATGGAACCAGTGAGATTATTATGAGAGAGATCCAATTCCATCAAGTTATGACAGCTACCAAGACTTGGAGGTATGCTTCCATGTAGATTGTTGTTATCCATGTAAAGCACACTCAGCCAAGACAAATTACCAATTGATGATGGAATTGTTCCAATGAATTTGTTTGCTTGTAATTCTATCCACTCCAAATGTATAAGCTTGCTGAAATTAATATCTATTGAACCAGAGAGATAATTTTCGCGCAACAATAAGAATCTCAAATTAAAGAGATTTTCAATACCCAAGGGAATGTAACCGTGCAGCTGATTACCGGACAATTCTAAAGCAAACATTTGCTTTGAGAGATTGGCTACAGTGCTGGGTATAGACCCTCTCAAAAAATTATCTGCTGCACCGATGGACTTTAATTTGGAGGAATTGGTCAAAGAATCAAAGAAACTTAAGTCATCTCGTACCTGATTTGAATTAATTTCTATAAATTGAAGATTAGGCAGCTTTCCGAGATCTTTTGGAATCAACCCAGTGAAGGAGTTATTAGAGAAAACAGCTTCTTCAAGTGCAGAAGCATTTGATAATGAAAGTGGAATTTTCCCATTGAACATGTTAAATGCAAGAACAAGTGAAGTAAGTTTGGGGAAGGCAAGGCCTATATCAGAGGGGATACTGCCATTGAGTTGGTTACTGAAAACTTCAAATACTTCAAGGTTTGAAATATTGTAGATGCCACTAGGAATTTCACCAATTAGATTGTTCTCTGAAAGTTGAAGATCGCTTAAGCTTCTAAGTTGGGAGAAATCTTGAGGAATATGGCCGGTTAGGTTGTTTCCGAGCAAGAAGATGCTGACAAGAGATGAAACGTTCCCAAGAGAAGAAGGAATACTTCCTGTAAGACTATTTCTATACAGTCCTAGATATTGAAGGTTTTTAAGAGAGCCTAACTGGGGAGGTATGCTACCAACCAAGTGATTCTTGTTGAGACCAACATCCACAAGGTTTAAGCAATTAGAAAAGTTGGTGGGTATTTTACCGGAAAATGTGTTGTTGCTCAGGTAAATGATTTGTAAGCGAAGCAGACGACCTATCTCCTGGGGGATATGGCCATGGAAATTATTGTTTTCGAGATCAATGATCCTGAGGAAGGAGAGATTTCCAATATGAGGAGAAAGTGATCCTTCTAAGCCTCGCGAGCTCAGGTTCAAAGCCACCACCCTTTGAGGATGCCTTCGACCGCATGAAACTCCTTGCCAATTGCAATAGTGCACAGAATAATTCCAAGAATTCAGGACTTGAAATGGATCTTTATGTATAGAATGTTTGAACGACAGCAAAGAACGTCCATCAGTCTCGTTTCGCAAGCAAATTGTCGGACTAAACGAGCAAAATAAGAAGCAGAACATCAGATGAACAAAACACAAGCACTTCATTGATAACATTTGCTATTGCTATTTTTTACAAGATACAAATGTATAAATATATATGTCTGATAACATTTTAATGGTGGATATTTTATTTTCCTTTATTTGAGTCTTTGAAGTGAAAAAGGGGTAGCCATGAATGACTTTAGGCCCCATGAATACAAAAGTTAGCATGTTAAAAAAAAATTGTATTTGAATTTTTCGATTGAATAATAACAAAGTCAGACGAGTGTTATTACTATTATTTTTCTAGTTTTGTGAATCTTTGTATTTAATTTTTTTTTATAGAAAGTTTTTTTTGGTTATTATTAGAGGATGATGTAAATTTCTAATAACACAATTGATGAGTGATAACTGATAGTTAATTTGTAAAAAAAAAGGTGAATATTCCCTTTTTTTTGTAGAGTTTTATTCTTCTTTATTCTTATAATTAATTTATGGTTGGAGGGTACGGATTCGAATTTCTAATCGAACAGTACTAAGCAATTAGATTATTTTGATATGTTTGGTTTTTATGTTTTTGTTCCGTTTTCCATGTTAAAATTAAATAGACGGAACATACCCTATTTTATATAATTTTATATAAATATAATATAATTAATAGATAATCAATTTAATATTTATATTTAAATTAAATATATTTAAGATCAACTTTGGAATCCGGTAAATGAATGAGGAGGAAGCTCCATTAGGAAGTTGGCCTTTAGCATAAAATTTTTCCGCCATTGTAAAAATATCCACTCCTATAATATTCCAAGCCACTTTTATA
This sequence comes from Excoecaria agallocha, assembly GCA_037975025.1. Classification (NCBI taxonomy): domain Eukaryota; kingdom Viridiplantae; phylum Streptophyta; class Magnoliopsida; order Malpighiales; family Euphorbiaceae; genus Excoecaria; species Excoecaria agallocha. Next base: position 121,809,240 of record CM075806.1, on the reverse strand, counting down.
AAAGTAAAACTGAAACTGTAAGAGGGCCTGGGACCTTAGAGCTATCACAGCTCTAACGAGGCTTTAACTTCGTCAAAAAGTAACAGGGAGTTCTAAAAATTAACAAAGGAAGAAGAAAGTTTTTTGATAATTTTATATAATGCAATATATTTAATATATAATCAATTTATTATTTATATTTAAATTAAATATATTTTTTAGTTATAATTATATATAATATAATGCATAATTATTTTATTATAGTTATGTAATATTTGAATTTAATTAGTTTGTGTATAATATTTAAAAGTTGTATTGGAATTTTAAATTTGTTGTGTAATGAATACTCAACTAGAATAACTCAAATATTAATATTCTATAATTTAATATTTGGAAATATTTGAGGTTTATTATAATTTTTTGTTCAAATTGTATATGAAATTCCAAAAGGCCAAAATCGAAATAACTGTTCGGTCATTGTGATTAGATTTTTTTGGTGGCAACTTGGGTAAAAAATCAATTATACAGTTTGATAGGAAATTGTGTAAAAATAAATTTGTTTATGAATAAATAATTACTTACTGACTTGCTCTAAATTCAGAGCCGCAAAATCTAACTTTGGAAAAATTGAATTCCTTGTATATATATAATTATAGATAATATAGTGCATAATTATTTTATTATAATTATGTAATATTTGAACTTATTAGTTTACTTATAATATTCAAAAGTTGTATCAGAATTTTAAATTTGTTGCATAATGAATATTAGACTAGAATAAATCACTCAATTATTAATATTTTATGATTTATTATTTTAAATTTTTAAATTTTATTGTTCACAATGAATATAAAATCTCAAAAGGCAACAACCGAAATAACGGATAGAAATATTGTTTGATCACTCAATTCAACCAAGTGTTTTTGGCCGCAACTTGGGTAAAGAATCAGTTATACAATTTGACGAGAATGGAAAAGTCTACTTGTGCTCCAAGCTAAAAATAAATTTGTTTAAAAATATTATAAAAATAATTAAATAAAAATAAATTTGTTTAAAAATATTATAAAAATAATTAAAACAAAAAAAGATATAATATGAATCGAGAAATTTATCTTATTAATCATCACAATTGAATAATCAAAGTGGAGTATTTTATAGATACAAAATAGAAAAGATATATTTCTACTAGATTTAGGAGAAGGATAGAGTTTGATAGTTATCCAAATACTTGGTAATTGATAAAGCCTAAAATATCTTTATCTTGTAAGAAGGAAAGTTGGCAGTTGAAGAGCTGGTCAGACAGATGAACCTGCAAGAAGGAATGCCCGGTCGGACCCGGGTGTTAGCACTCCGAAACTTAAGTTAGTAGCTTTTAAAGAAATAGTGGTTAGAGAGAGAGAGTATCAGATGTTCAATACCTGGAGCCATCGTGTTTTTGGCTATTTATAGGGGTTATTTGAAGGGGTACTCGAGTATCTTGGGGAGCGATAATCGGCAATTGGAGTAGGTGAGCGGCGATGTGACAGGGAGCAGATGGAGAGTATGGGCGTCGGCTTGTGTCAGTGGGTTGACAGGACGTGTTGTCCCATCGGTCCGATCGGATATCAAGCCTTCCTGTCTTGTCTTCCAGCTCATACTTTGCCTTTTTTGTTATTGGGCTTGGGCCCTACCAAATGTCGTTGGGCCACCATGATTGGGCCTTTGAGAATTTATTTTTCATAGTTATCACTTGTCCCCCCCTTCAACGGGTCCGATCGGGCGATGCATCACTTTGTTATTTCGGCGGGATCACTACAAAAAAAACTGGGAATTAGCGACGGAATTTTCCGTCACTAATTGCCAAAATCCGTCGCTAATATAATTTAGCGACGGCGCAACGAACAGTCGCTAATAGCCCAGTCAAATCAGTCGCTAATATAGCGACGAAAAATTGCGTCGCTAATATTTTTTCTCCGTCGCTAATTTATATTCCTAATTAGTCGCCGAAATATATTAATAATATTTAGCGACTGTATATTCCGTCGCAAATTCCGTCGCTAATTATTTGTTAAATGCTAATGTTTATACAGTAACGGATTTGCTGTCGCGAATCCATCGCTAAATTATGTATTTTTAAATTTTCGCCCAGTTCTCCATATAAATAATAAATTTTATATTATAATAGATATATATAATATATATAATAAATACAAATATAAATAATAATCTTATATTTTCATATATATATAATTTGTAATGAATTCATTACAAATATAGTGTTAACATAAAAAAAAACAATATATAAAACAAAATATTGTTTATACAATCCATTTTCCTAAAATTAATAACTAAAAAATTAAATCTTTACAATTTCCTACCCTTCTAGCTAATATTGTTGCAGTAATATACCCTAAGCCTAAATACAGTCCCTCTTTACCGATAGTCTGTGGCAAAAAATACGTGAACCTTGTTGGCAGTAGGGACTAACTCCTGCAAAGCCTTTATTCTCTCCCTGAGCAACTTTATCCAGCAGTAATAAATATCTCAAATGGAAGTTCCATCACAACTTCTGTATCACAGTTGATGTAATAGAAACACTAGCCAAAAAACAAAAAGTTGTTACTCCAACTATTCTATATTTTTTAACAGATGTTCTAAGCAGGATAACTAGAATTAAAACAACAAAATATTCAATTTTCGATTTAAGCATGTAAATATAAAGTTACTTCAAAGTATGAAATACTCACATATTGAGTACAAAAAAATATTAGGAGATGATAATGTCTTGATGGTTTGTGTACTGAATATGATACTCCCCAAATCATCGAGACATTATCATCTCCGAATGTTCTTTGCAGGAAATTGCTCTTCTCAGTCAGATAGGAGCCCTGAAATGAACTCTATAATTGAGGGATAGGATAATACAAGGCTAGCATCAAAGTTGTCCATCTACCTCTTCCTCTTCTTTGGAATAGACCTTGGACTAATCCACATGAATCTTTATTCTACAATTTCATCAATGTGTAAATTCAAACCATACATTCTATAAATTTCAGCTAGGAATATAACCTATTTAGAAAGCCTATTTACAGAAAATGATGAAATAAACAGAGCATGCCATAACATAAAATTTGAGGAATAACCTTTGCGCTTCAATGATTGGAAGTCACACAGATATAAGCTCACAAAACAGCTCAATGATCTCTTGAGCAGCCATCATGTTCTCTTCTCTTATTATATGCTCTACCTGAAATAGACAGGGAGTAAAATATTATCAAACAATAAGTACATTTTCTTCTTCCACCCAAGGAAAAAAAATCCCAAGTAAGAAAGTGGTTATACACACTGAAACAGCATAGCCAACAATGATTATATAAAAGGGCAGTACCTGAATGCAAGCAGTAGCTTCTTGGCCAGTCTCAAGAAGCTTAGCAATATCTCTACGCATTTGCTTTATCTGAACCTCTCTCCTATTCCTCAGCAATTTAATGCGTGGTATAGTCAACTTGAGCAATGTTTTACTGTAGATACACAAACACAAAGGAAACAAGATAACAAATGATTAATGTATTTAACTCCAAAATGACAAATCACACCGCACAATTGAAAGATTGAGCATATCAGAAGCTACAAAGTACACCAATTGTAATTCAAAGTCAACTTAATATTAACACACACGCACAAAACTGAAAAAGAAAAAATAAGTATCGCATAACAAAGAATCAGCAGCCCCTAGTTCATAAACTGCAGCATCATACCAACCAAGTGTTCTGAAAGAATATGACCAAGCAAATAAAGATTCAGGCATAGTAAAATAACTGATAAATTCTATACAATAATTCACTCCACAGAATCATACAAATAAACAAAACCAAATAAAGTTGATATTAAAAAAATAAAATTTAAATCACAGTTATCCAGCAAACAAACCAAATAAAAGCTTAAAAAATATGATATTTGACAGAAAATTTTTAAAAGTAGTGCAGCAAATATTTCAATAGGTTGCAGATGCTAGGTAAGATTATAGCCACATTTGGTCCATGTTTTGCAAGAGTTTGGTAGCCAATTAACAGGGCTGAAAGTGTATACCTTTCCATTTTCTCCCAGGGTCAATAGCAAGGGCATTCAAGACCACAGAAAGGCTTGCTAAACCAAAATACGCAGGCTCTGACTGTGTCTGAAAATAAGAAATCAACCTATAGAATCCTTCCATAGTTCCATTTTGAATGGCTTCCACGAAAATTTGCTGCAATCACCACCAATTACGCCAGGAAAATTACAAGGTGGAACTATCACATCCTAACCACGCAAAATAAGAAATATTTCAAGAAAGAGAAAATCTAAACAATAATAGTTTCCAATAGCCCTGTTAAAAGAATAGCAAAAGGCATAAAAATGCTTCAAACAATACCATGATTAAAAGTGCCTAGAATTTAATTATGCTTCAACAAATAATCTCCTGAGAATACTATAAAGCTACCATTCAGTTAAAAGTTCAACTCAAAAAGCAGCATTTTACTAGCTTAATTACTTCATTCTCCATTCGATAACTCAAATTACTATACCAAACTCAGAAACTAAAACAACACCGATCCACCATATCGAAGTGACACCATAGACGCGCAACGCATTTCTAGTTACAGTTTGTTAAAATATCCTGTAAAACCCTAAAGAAAGAAGTTGATGTTAGTATATTCTCCTTCATTCTATTAAGTTGCCTCAGAGCTAGCACAATCAATAGAGTTCTTAACACAGAAATAATAGGAGAATGAGTGAAGAATCATGGTGAAAATTAGCTGTGCTCTTGGACTGTAATAATTGGTACCGTCCCATCATTAATTATGATATTTGGCAAAGGAAATGTTTAAAAGTAGTGCAGAAAATATTTCAATAGGCTGCAGCATTGAGAGCAACAGATTACTGCCCAGCTATGAAAATGCAATAACAAATATATAAGCAAGTACCTGAGCATCTTCTTTAATTCTCAAATTCTGTCCAGCTGGATTCAACAAGTCATTTACAACCTGAAATTTAAAATAAAAAAAAATGCTAAACACAGGGAAACTGCAAAAAAGGTGAAAGGAGCAATGACATTAGGCAAAAGACAGAAAAAATGGGCAGAAGTGTCAACCTTCGTATTATACAGATGAGAATACAAAAAAAATGATTTGCAGCAAAATCGTATTACTTCATGACCATGGTAAAGAGATAAGCATGTAGTACAACTCACTCAGAAAAACAAGTTTGTGCCTCCAGCAGGAAAAGAATGTGTTCGAGGCAAATAACTCGAAATCTTAATGCATCAAATAACAATTCTTCAATTCGTTATGTCCCAGCAAAAGAAAAAGGATAAGCATTTTGCCCGAAGTTTATGTTATACATATCATAATCTTAATGCATCTCTTTTGTTATTCATTTTCCTCCTTTGGGAATTTGTGCTCTCAGTGATCTCCTTTTTTACATTAAGAAATGTTAACCATATCATTCTACTCTTGAGAAGAATACAGGAGAATCAGAAAATTCTAAAGAATTCGACAAAAATAGAAAAGATTACTATAATCCCAAAACGAGTCACTTAGCAATATTAGGAGTAGGCAATGTAAAATCTGTTCTCCATCTCCTAGAAACCAGTTTGCTGAAAGGAACAAAATGCTCAGCCAGACAAGCTGTCAAAGCCAGGAGAATCAGCAATCAAAATATATCTGTAACTTTATGAATATAAATTGTCTAACAAGGGAAGAATTTATTGATAAACCTAACCCAATCATAACAACCGAATAACAGCCTTCGAAAATTGATAATCAGAAACAGGTCCCGTAAAATTTAGCATAATAATGGCATATCTTGAGGAACATCTGAAGCCATGATATTACATGAAAGATAAACATAATGGCAAATCAATGCATAATTCCATGCATAGAAAGAGATATATATGAATCTTCAAAGCATGTAGAACTGACAAAACATATGCCAGAGTAATAAAACCCCAAATAAGACAGCCTAGCTAAATAAATTATGTGTCTAAGATAGAAGTTCTTTCACAGAAGTAAGAAGTAAAAGGAAAGAAACAACAAATATCCCAATCGGATTCACCATAACGACCAAGAAATGTATACAATATGTCTAGGAAAGTCCATTGAAATGTAAGGAAAGAAAGGAAACAAAAAACAATTTTGCCAATAAGATGATGGAATTCACCACAATGACCGATAATGGAAAATGTTATATCTGTAGAGTTAAATCTATATATATATTTAAAAAATATACCTGATTATAAGAGAATGGGTAAAAAGAACAGAAGTTCCATTTAAAAAATATTCCAATACGGAGTTACCAGCACCAAATCTGAACAATGGGTCCAAAAATTAAATATAAACATAAAACAAAGATAAGCCTGGAACTTCTCAACATAAGCACAGAAATATCATGCAATGCATCAGATCCGGTAAGAAATTACCATCATAGTTGCGAAATCAGAAACACTAAACGCAATCAAAAGGCAAGGCACAGATCCGGTAAGAAATAATCAAATAACAGCACAGATCCGGTAAGAAATTACCTCAGAAAGAACTTCCTTTCTGCTTGGCTATCTGGATCTCGTCGGCAGGCGGTGGTACGCTGTTATAAGAGGCCGGAGCATGAGCCAAATCGGGGGATGAGAAACCGGTGGCCTGGGGAGTTGACGACGGAGTGGTCTGGTCATCGTATTTGCGCTTGGTGGTGAGGGTGGCGGTGGTATCTGTGCCCGAAGAGTACTGAGATTCGTCCGCCATAGTTAGAGAGTGAGAAACCCTAAGAAGTGAGTGGTTGATTGGTCGATGTAAGAGCTGCAGGGGATGGGGCTTTTATACGGGGTTTTTCTTTTTGTTTTTATTTTTATTTTGTTATTTGGCATTTGACCCTATTGTATTGTTTTTTAGGATTATTTACCGAAGAAAAGAAATGAATTGCTCATTTTCTATTTTAGTTTTCAAAAAGTGTCCTATCAATTTTATAAAATTTCATCAATATTTTTTATTCCATAAATATATTTTATAAATTTACTATTTAAAAAATACTTCAAATTAAAATAATTAGATTAAGGCATGATCTATAATAGAGTTTCGCTGTACTATGAAAGCACACAAATTAGTCTCAATATCCCTTGAATTATGTAACTTGAACAAAATATACGTATAATAAAAATAAGAGTTCACTACTGTATCTTAAGTCTGAACTGATATTTAAGGAAACAACATCGATTGATTGTAATGATAATTGAAAACTTGTATCTCCTAATTGTCACCTGAATAATACATTGAGTGAGCTCAATGACCCCAATGGCGGGTCTCAGCCATCCATGGCCTTGTGCAGTGCGAGGTATGACAGCAAACCCAGAAAAACGAAAAAAGAAAAAGAAATAAGAGGCAAGAAATCAACTATTTCATCAGTGATTTAATCAACTTAAGTTAAAGAAGTTGCAGTCAGTCATGATGCAAATAAGAAATCAACAGCCACAATGCAAATCACCGATTTGAACTTAAGTGAAATCAAAAAAAAATTAATTATCACCAACAAGAGGCAAGAAAACTTATTTTTATATATCATGGAATATGAAAGTAGAATATTACTAAAATTAAAAAAAAAAGGCAAAATGAGAAGAGAAAAAATCCAGAAAATCCAGAGAATAGCCTCTTTTTTGCAACAAAAATTGAACTTACAGACCTTAAAAACTAAACTTTACCGTTCAAAATTAACAACAAGGAGTTTCAAACGTACTCACCAAAATTCAGGCCAATCTAACGGCAAATGATTTTTCAATCGTTTTCGCATACAAAACTGGTCATTACGTAAAAAATTCAGAAAATAGCATTTTTTTTGCAACAAAAATTGAACTTATAGATCTTAAAAACTAATCTTTACCGTTCAAAATTAACAACAAGGAGTTTCGAACATACTCACCAAAAATCAGACCGATCCAACGGCAAATAATTTTTCGATCGTCTTCACATACAAAATTGGTCATTATGTAAAAAATCCAGAAAATAGCCTCTTTTTTGCAACAAAAACTGAACTTACAGATCTTAAAAACTAATCTTCACCGTCCAAAAATAACAAAAAGAAGTTTCAAATGTACTCACCAAAAATCAGGCCAATCTAACGGCAAATGATTTTTCGATCGTCTTCGTATACAAATGATTTAACGGCTCTTAAAATTCTTGAAGATGGCAAGGTCCGCTCTTCCTTAGTTTTTGTGTTCCAACTAGAAATCTCACACTTAATGATTTATGAATGTATGGCAGATTACAGCCATAGATATTGATCGGAAAGCGTATGAAAAGATCGGATTGCCGGTGATAAAGAAGGCTGGTGTGGACCACAAAATCAACTTCATTGAGTCTCCTGCTTTACCAGTTCTTGATCGACTCTTAGAAGACGTAAGTTTGAAGTTACGTGTATTTATTTAATAAATTAATTATTTTTGGTGTTGACTTTGTTTGCCTCAATTGCAGAAAGAGAATGAAGGGAGTTATGATTTTGGATTCTTGGATGCAGACAATGGAAACTATTATTACTATCATGAAAGGCTAATAAAATTGATCAGGATTGGTGGGATAATTGCTTATGATAATACTCTGTGGGGAGCAACAGTTGTTTGGCCTGAAAAAGCTGTTCCAGAATTTAAGAGAGAAATAAGAAACTTTGCTTTGGAATTTAATCGGAAGATTTCTGGTGATCCTCGTATATGATTTGGAATTTGTTTGGCCTGAAAGTCCCTTCGCCGATAGTCCACCCAACTTCATACTTTCCTACTCTCTTCCTTACCTTTTTTATCATTCTAAAAATGAAAAGTTGTATTTTTTGAAAATATAAATTGTATTTTTGTTATTGAAAATTTAAAAAATTGTATTAGTGAAAAAATTATAGATGCATTGTATTTTTTGTTTTTTTTTCTGTATATTTTTGTAAAAACCCCTAACAACTACTTTATTATTATTATTAAAATTGTATTTTTTTTAAATAAATAAATTTATATTTGGGGATAATTGATAAACAAATCAATTTAATTCCTAATAATTTAATATTTGATTTAAATTTTTTAAAATAAAAATAAATTACAAATTTTTTATTATTATTTTGAATGAAATAATAAATTTTATAAATATTTATTTTTATTAATCTTGAACACGCAAATATATAATAATCATAACAATTAGTTTATTATTATGATTAAAAATGTAAATTTTCTAAATAAATAACATTAGATTTTGGTATAATTGATAAAAAATTATTACCAACTTATAAAATAATTTATAATTTTCTGTTACAAAAGAAAATATTCATTTTATATGGTGTATATTAAAATTACTTGAAATTATACATAAACCATGGGAGTGAAATTTAAAAACTTATTTTTTAATTTATTTGCGACGGAATAGCGACTAAATATTTCCGTCGCTAATCGTATTACAGCAACAAATTACTAATTAGCGACCGATATATTTCCGTCGCTAAACCGTCGCAAAAAAAGGCGCTAAAATTTCCCGCCAAAATTAGCGACTAAAATTTTAGTCGCTAATTCCATCGCAAATCAGGGCGCATACTCTTCCCGCCAATAATTAGCGACTGTTTATTAATTTCGTCGCAAAAAAATAGCAAATATAATTATCGCGACGGATATGTAAAACAGTCGCTAATCCGTCGCAAAATTAGCGACGGAATTTGCGCCGTCGCTAATTGGCAGTTTTTTTGTTGTGGATGTTTGAATTTTTGGGAGACGCCCGCTTTAAGGAGATGCGTCCGTTCATTTCAGACAACTGTCTTGCATTTAATGCCACACACGTTTCTAGAATGACTCTTCGTTCTTCGCAACCGCAATAATGGGTTGAGAATACGTGGTGTCCATCCGATAGGGAGGCTTTGGAGTATTCTAGAAGCTTTTCACCTATAAGTAGACGAGTTTGTAGCAAATTTTTTTACTTTGCAACGATCCTTAACGAAACTCTGCCAAAATTTCATTGTGAACTTTTCTATTTGAAACCCTTGCCAAAAGATTTTGTTGAGGGAAATACTTCAAATTTTGGAGAATTTCAGAGTATCCGCGAGATTACCCAAGTAAGTAAACGATCCCTGCCTTTGATTTTATTTTTCGTTCGTCGCATATACTCTTTTACTTCTCCTCCTCCACCAAAATAAATGGCTTCAAGCAGTGGTCAATCAATAGACAGAAGTTTCTTGGAGGATTATAAGAATCGTGAGTCACTTGCTCAGCCCTTGATATTAACAAAAGCGGGGGTGGCAAAAATTTCTTCTCAGTACCGCCTTCCTGCAGAGGTATCGGTGATGGCCTGCCCTGCTTCCATGGCAATTACAGAGGGACCTTTTGGTCATGAAAGGAATGAGTGGTTTATTTGCCATTTATGGAGTTTGGATGTGGGGATGAGACTTTCCTTTGGCGCGTTCGAGTCGGCACTGCTTAAAGGTTATGGAATTGCCCATAACCAATTGCATTCGAACAGATGGAGAATGGTAGCTTGCTTCAAGATCTTATGCAAGATAGAAGCAGTGACCCCCACCTTGGACCTTTTTACCCACTTTTTTTATATTTTCGGTCGGAGTGATGGGTCAGAATATTACTTTACCAGTCGGCAGCATCGAAAGCTTTTTGCCATCCCCGTCCTCCATGAAATATTTCAGGAAAAGATACTTCTTAGTGGGGATGGCTGGTGGTTTTAGAGTACCATTAGTCCAATCAGAAGAGGCCACAGTTTTGAAAGACCATGCTGTCAGTCGGTCTATGTATGAAACCGACATCAAGAAGTTAATGGATGCCGTGGCGAGGAATGGTCGGCTATACGACTCAATTACCTTATCAGCACTCTGTTCGAGTCTGCAGGCTCTGATGCTGGTATTAGCATAGAATGTGAGAGTTAATATTGAAGTGCGAAGAAGGATGCTTATTTTTGCCAACTCATATATTACATGCGCATTTATTGTACTGAATTTTAAACGGGGTACTTATCTTTGTTTGGTTTTGCAATGCAGCTGCAAGCGAGATGGCGAGAGGAAAGGAGGCTACAAAATAATTAGCCGATTGTTTGGCTAAAGAGGAGAAAAGAGCTAAGAAGAGAAAGATTCTGCCTGCTTTCGAGGTCCAGGCTTCCAAAAGTGCAGCTAGTGCTCTGTCGGTTCACCAACTAACTCTTCTGCCACCGTGGTTGTCCCTACAACTCGTCCTCCTTTAACCATCTCGGGACCATCGTTATCCCCTCGAACCGTGGCAGAACAGCGTCCTCTTAGGCGACTGTAACTAAAGGACGAATCTGAGGAGGAAAGGCCATAACCGTCCCTCCTCACCCGACCATCATCTCAGCAGGTGGAGTCATTGGCAGATGACACAGCGTATAAGAAGATTGAAGAGGCAGCAAGGAGGAAGACTGCTGAAACTATAGCCGCTATCGATGCCCGGATCGCCGCAAGAAGCAAGAAGGTAGCTCAAAATGAGCTAGGTCGACGGTCTTCAGAAAGAACTCAGGAGGGTCGGGCTCCGTCTTTGAAAGACATCCTGAAAGTGCGGTTTGGCAATGACTGGTGCGTAACTAACAGGGGCATGTCATCCTTCATTTGCCAAGGTCTTGCTCAGGAGAGTGACCTCAAGGTGATGACGGAGCTTAATTTGCTCTCTCGGGAGTATGGGTTATTTCAGCAGCAGAGTCTGGAGGTAACACTTGCGTCTTTCACTCTTCTCTTCTATTTTTTTTAACTAGTTTCTCTACTTCCCTTTCATAGCTAATCAAAAGGGGGCTTCATATACATAGCATGGTGGCTTATGCCCAAGCGAAGTGGGAGGATGCCGCTCGGTAAAGGAAGGACGCTGAGGCCGCCAGCGATGTGACAAAGAAAGAAGCTACGCTCCTGAGATCGAAGGCAGAAGAGTTGAAGAAGGAGAAATCTCGATTGGTTCAAGACCTCAGGTCTCGACAGAGTGAGGTGGACCATTTGAAGGGAGATGTGGCGTGCCTTACTGCTGACAACGCCCTGTGCAAGAAGTACGAGGAGTAGTTGGACAGGCTGAGGGGCGAGTGCTCACGAATGAAAAACGATTGCCTCAAAGTCGACGCTGACAAAGACAAGGTGCTTGCAGACAAGGATAAAGCTTTATCAGAGCGCGATCTTCTCATGGAGGAGAAGAATTCCATGGAGACAATTTTGGCAGAAAAGGAGGCAACTTGGGCTAAAAAATTGGCAAAAGAGCTGGATACTCAGAAGGAGGAGGTCCTTGACCAGTTGGGTGAGGCTCAAGAGAAGTTGTTGACTCGGTTGATTTATGCAGTCAGGCAGCGGTTCCGGCTGATCGTCCTTCTAGCGATGATGATGAGGAGGCTTTTCCGATTGGAGAGACTGAAGGGACAGCTAAGGGAACCCCTTTATCATCAGAGGCGGTTGTCAATTTGCCAACTGAATCAGAAGTCATTCTTTCTCCATCTACAGAGCCTGAAGCCCTACCCTTTTCGCAAATGGAGCAAGAACCCATTGTTTCTCTGCCAGCAGAGCCTGAAAATGGTCAACCCACTGTTGAGACTGCTGCAGAGCCCACTGCCGAGCCGATCGTTGCCACGATAGAGATTGTAAACATAGAGGCTTAGCCTTTTTATTATTTTTGGCATCTTAATTCTTTGTAATTTGTAAGCGGTCCTTGTATGTATGAAATTTGGCCTCCTTGATATTGTGGGTTTGCATTGCAATTTTCACTTTGAGAAAAATTTATTATAAAATTAACTAAGTGGAGCAAACAAAAATCTTTATGGAGAACATATAAAATTAGCGAAGGAGAGTATATCGAATATGGAGAATACGGAAAATTGACTGAGTATAATACTTCCTGAATCATAAGATATTTTCCAAGCGCAATAAATTATAAGCCATTCATTTAGGCATGAGTTATGACTTAAAGTTATGGCGTCAAACGCACTAGGCAACTTTTCAGTCTTCAATTTGACTGAAGCGTTATCCGATTGAATATGAAGACCGGCTACGGCGAGCGACCTTTCGGCCTTGTGTTGTTCCGAAAATTTGGTGATTTCATTCATTAAATATGGAGGAGATAGAAATTACTTAATTGCTGATTTTCACATTTTGGGTCTAGGCTAGACGCTGAACCTAGCGAACGAATTGATGTAAATCGGATAGAGATGCCTCGTAATCTCGCATATTTGATTGGAGAATAAAGTCGAATATGGCGAACTGACTTATGATGGAGAAAAGCTTTCCCATTTTGAGGTAAGCGTTCAGCCTAGCATAGGCGCTGGGAGCATAATGGAGAAAAGCTTTCGCATTTTGGGCTCGGGGTGAGCCTAGCAAATAATCATTATCAACGATCGGGGTTTTTGTAGAATGGAGCAAAACAAATGCCCTGCAAATAAACAACAAAGCTAACAAACAAATAAATAAAAACATACCTTTTTTGAAGATGAAGAAAAGTGGAGAAAATGGAGAAAATTTTCTTTATTGAATGCGAATTTGATACATGATTATGCATGGTACTTCTTGAGTACTTCAACATTCCAGCTTCTAGGAATATCCGACCCTTCAAGGGTTCTGAATTTATAAGTACTGGAGCTTAAAACCTTGGAGATTTCATAGGGGCCTTCCCAATTTGGCATCAGCTTCCCAACTCTGGCATTTCCCACACTTATATCTGCCTTTCTGAGCATCATATCACCCACATTAAAGGTTCTTACCCTTACCTTTGTGTTGTGGTATCTAGCGACTCTTTGTTTGTAGGCAGCGATTTTGGCATAAGCATCTTATCTCCTTTCCTCTAACATATCCAAATCTTGGCATCTATCCAGGACATTCATCCGGTGGGAATAGAATGTTGTTCGATAGGATGAGAGACCAATTTCTACGGGGAACATTGCCTCGCAGCCGTAGACAAGAGAGAATGGGGTTTGATGGGTGCCAGCTTTTGGAGAGGTCCTATAAGACCATAAAACACTTTGCAATTCTTCAGTCTAATTACCTTTTGCCTCGCCAAGCTATTTTTTTAGGCCCTCCAGGAGTGTCCGATTGGAGACCCCGGTCATCCCATTACTTTAAGGATGGGTGACGAAAGTGAACTTAAGGTCGATATTGAGGCTTTGGCAAAAGTTTCTGAACACTGAACTATCGAACTGCTTGCCATTATTTGTAATAAAGACATTAGGTAGGCCATACCTATAAATGATGTCCTTCCATGCAAAATTTTTGACTTTCTTCATCGTGATTGCAGCCAGAGGCTGTGCTTCGATCCATTTGGAGAAGTGATCAATGACGACAAGGAGGAATTTCATTTGCCTTTTTCCTTGGGAAAAGGGTCCTAGGATGTCCAAGGCCCACTGGTCAAACAGCCAAGAAACTCCGATTGGATTTTGATCTACTGCCAGCTGCCTGATGACTCTCCCATGGATTTGGCATTGCTGGCATCTTCTGACATTTTCTTGAGCATCTTTCAAGATGATTGGCCAGTAGTACCCAGTTTGGAGTACCTTCCTTGCCATGGCCCTACTAGCCTCATGTGCTTCGCAAATGCCTTTATAGATCTCCCTCAGGATATAGTCTCCTTCATCCTCCGTTACGCATTTGAGCCAGGGGTGACTGAAAGCTTTTTTAAACAATTCATCGTTAATAACCGAATAACTCAGGGATTTTCGAGATACCTTTCATGCTTTCGCCTTATCTTCAGGCAATTGTCCTGTTTGTAGGTATCGCTTGATGGAGCTCATCCACGTTTCCTGAGCTGGTTCAATTTCCATCATTTTTGGTTCATCTACGGAGGAGGTTGGTTGGTCGATGATGGTTATACTTTCTTCCACCACCCCTTGTTCGGAAGCAGACATTTTGGCAAGCCCGTCAGCTGCTAAAGTTTGATCTCTTGGCACCCTCTGTAGGACCCATTCGGATCCGTATTCTTCCGGCAACTTGAGTGCAGCCTGGACCTTTCCCAAATATCGCATCATGTTGGCTTCTTTGGCCTCGAAGGTGCCTAAGAACTGGCTCGTTACAAGCTGGGAATCACTTTTGATGACGACCGAATTCGATGGATGGCATTGAGCAGTCTCAGCCCTTGCAGAAAGCACCTCGTATTATGCCATGTTATTTGAAATTTTAAAGCTGAGTTTTATTGCATACCTTATAACAATTTCCAAGGGGACCATTATTACGATGACTGCACCTCCTCGGTTGTCATTCGCAGCTCCATCCATGATCATTTCCCATTTGGCGGGTTGCGATTGGCCGGTTACTTCTTCGCTAGCAAACTCAATGATGAAATCTACCAAAGCTTGAGCCTTGATTGCTTTCCTGGGCTCGTACCTCACATCCCACGATTGGAGCTTGATTGCTCATCCCATCATTTTTCCCTCCAGGTCGGAGGTCTGGAGAATTTTTTTGATCGGTTGACCCGATCGGACAATTATTGTATGTGCCTCGAAGTATTGTCTTAGCTTTTTTGTGCATATCATGAGGGCAATGATGAGTTGCTCGACCGAACCTTTTTTTTAACTCGGGGCCTCTGAGCACTTGACTCACATAATAAATAGGCAATTGCTGAGTTCTTTCTTCTCTGACCAGGACTCCTGCAATAGCTTTGCCAGAAATTGATAAGTATAAATATAAATTTTCACCTGGAAGTGGTCGGCTGAGCAACGGTGGATTGGTGAGGAATTTTTTTAGTTCATCGAAGGCTTACTGGAAATCAGCATCCCAGTTGAAAGCTTCATTCTTCCTTAATTTTTTGAAGAAGGAGGTGCATCGTTTGGCTGAGGAGGAAATAAACCATCCAAGGGTTGTTATTCTGTCGTTCAACTTCTGAACGTCCTTTACACTACTTGGCGGCTGCATCTCCAAAGATGGCTTTTATTTTGTCGGGGTTGGCTTCAATGCCCCTTTAAGAGACCATAAAGCCCAAAAATTTACCTGATGGCACCCCAAAAATGCATTTATCAGGATTGAACTTCATCCGAAATTTATTCAGCATGTTGAAGATTTTTGCCAAGTCGGCAGGATGTTCCTCGGGGCTTTTGCTTTTGATGATCATATCATCCACGTAAACCTCCACATGTTGCCTAATTTGATCCTTGAAAATTTTATTCATTAAGCGCTGATATATGGCACCCGCATTTTTCAATCTGAATGGCATGTCTTTGTAGCAAAAGGTGCCATCATTCGTGATGAAGCTGGTTTTCTCCTAATCCAACAACCATATTATAATTTGGTGGTAACCAGCATACGCATCGAGGAGGGAATAGATGGTGTGACCCGCAGTGGCGTCCACCAATTGGTCTATGCTGGGCAGGGGGTAGTTGTCTTTTGGGCATGCTTTGTTAAAGTCTTTGAAGTCAACGCACATTCGCAGCTTCCTCGATTTCTTTTTTACCAGAACAACATTGGCTAGCCATTCGGGATAGTCAACCTCTCGAATTGTTCTTGCTTTTAGTAACCTGTCTACCTCCTTGGAGATAAATCTCCTGTGATCAGGAGTATGTCTTCGCAACTTCTGCCTAATCAGCTTGCAGACTGGATCCATATTGAGTTTGTGGGTGATTACATTGGGTTTGATCTCGGTGATGTCTTTTGGGTTCCAAGCAAAAGATGTCTGGTTGATCATTAATACCTGCATAATGGCCTCCTCAACTTTCGTGCTTGACCGGTGTCTAGCAAGTGTACTAGATCGGCTAGTAATAAAGGGAAATATAGATTAAGACCCCAAATATCGTACCCAAGGGAACATGGATTGCTAAGAATAATATCTATGTATGAATTAAATTAAACCGAGATTGTTTCCCAAATGTTTTTGATTTAAAAGCAAAAATTAAACAAAATAAACAATGAAACAAAACAAAAACTAAAATTAAATTAACATGAATTAAAAACAAAACAATAACTGAAATTCTTTTGCTAAAGAAACTATCCACCTTAACTTTCATTGTAATGACTTAAATTCAATAGAAACACCAGTGATTATGGAAAAACTAGTAATAAAGCAAGATATCTTTATTCAAGTCTATCATTCTTAGTATTAAACTCATAGACAAATCTAATACTTAGCATGAAAATCTAGTTTTAACTTCCTAAATATTCATTGAAGCCTTTCTCAAGAGATTCAACTCCCATTTATTCTTAGTTCTTCCTCTCTTAGTATTAATCAATAAAATTCACACATAATTATCTCATATTTCGGATAATAATCATGCATAAACATTAAAGAATCAATCTAAGAACATGCAAATAATTAACTATGTCAAAACCAATTTTTAGTTATTTATTCAATAAACCAACAATCAATCTCAACACAATCAAAGATAAGAATATGCTTAAAACCAAGAAATAATCAACCGATATTGAAATTAAGCTCAAAATAAAGTCATAACAATGAAAATACAAGTTATCAAGAATCCATTAGCAAAAGAAGAAAAACTATTTACTAAACATGTTTAAAAACTAAAACAAAGTTGAAAGAAACAAATAAAAACAAAGTTGAAAATAAAAACTAGAAAAAGAAAAACTAAAACTATTGAATTTTTCTAATTGATCCTACTTCATATTCCTACTAATTGATCTCTAATTCCTCCTTCTTTGGTGTTAGAGTTGTCTATTTATAGGCAAAAGATGTTGTAGAAGTCTTCTAAACTTCCCAAATTGGAGTAGGAGAAGAATTCTTCTTAAATTGGAAAAATCAGGAATCCTTCGCTTCATGGGAGTCTTCATCACGTGGCCACGCCCTTCTCTTTGCTTTCTCTACATGTGGTCACGTGTCCTATTGTTCTTCCTCACACGTGGTCACGTGTGGACTTTGGTTTCTTCATTTGCTCTTTCACGTGGCCATGTGTTGCTTAGTTCATTTTCACATATGGCCATGTGTTCTTTTCTTCTTTAATTCACGTGGCCATGGGTCTTTCACTACTCATCTTCACGTGGTCAGGTGTCTCTTGCTTCTTTCTCACACGTGGCCATGGGTCTTTCACTACTCATCTTCACGTGGTCACGTGTCTCTTGCTTTTTTCTCACACGTGGCCATGGGTCTTTCACTACTCATCTTCACGTGGTCATGTGTCTCTTGCTTCTTTCTCACACGTGGCTATGGGTCTTTCACTACTCATCTTCACGTGGTCACGTGTCTCTTACTTCTTTCTCACACGTGGCCATGGGTTCATTCTCTTATAACTTTACGTGGCCACGCATCGAACTTCTGGACCTCATGATCACTAATTAACATAAATTTTCCAAATTCACAGTTTTGGTCCAAATCTTCTTGCCTTGTTACAATTAAGTCCTTTTTCTAGAAAATTCACCCTGAAAAACACCAAAATTTACAATTAGCTCCAAAAACATAAAACTAACAAATTAAACTCAAATTAACTCAAATCAACACAGAATTAACCTAATTAAACACCTAAAAATATACTAAAAATAACATATAAATGACCATTATCAAATACCCCACACTTAGACTTTGCTCGCCTTCGAGCAAATTAGAACATTCCAACTTCTCAAAATAATCAAACTCAAATAAAGAATCATGCATTTCAAAACCAAGTTTAACAATTAACAATAGCACTTAATAAAATTTCAACTAGAATAAATTCAATCAAGACAATATAAGTTAGTTTCCTTGTGTGTGTGCAAGACCAAAATATTTTAAGTATTTTCAAAAACCAAAACACCAATGCAAATTCATAGTCAAGTTTAGAATGAATGTATACATGAGTATACACATGGTTTCGCACTTGAAACTCTAGAAACACCATAGGCCTCTCCTTTAGCACCAGAATCCAAAGGTCATCTCCGCTAAACAACTCAAAAATAAAACTTAGAATTACTTAGGTCTTTTAAAGGTTGTAATGGGGCTAAGGTATTGGTTATCAAAGAATGGATAAAAAATCAACAATAAGAATAGCCACTCTAAGATAAAATAGACTAACAATTCTCAAATTTCATCCCATTAACTTAATCAATAAAGAACTTAGCCAAAATTTCCCAATCCTTCACAATTCAAAGTACAATCTTAAAATTCTCTCAATTTCACCATTGATACCCTTTTAGAAGTCAATTATTTTTCCTTATAACTATCCCACACTTAAGATTTTGCCATACATGCTAGCTTTATTTCAATATTTCTCTCTTTTTTTACTTTTCTTTTTTTTCCTTTTCTTTTTTTTTCCACTTTTTTTTTCTTTTCTTTATTTTTTTCACTAGCTTTGATGTTGACAATACAATAATAACATGGGTAATCACAAAATCACAATTCACTATTCACTTGACTTCAACAATAGCCCTTGATAATAAAATTCAAAATTATCTTACTACACTTATCAAGATACTCATTTTCCATTAATCCATCCAATCCTAGAGTGGCCAATTCTAGAAGGGAAGATAAAAGCTTTTTAGGTTATATGGTAAAATAAATAAGTGTAATAAGAAAAATAAATATGGCACGCATTAAACATACCTCATTAGGCTCAAAATGGCTAACAAAGGAAAAATATGCATATAGGATAGGAAAATAAGTTAAGATATGGCTTAACAATAAAAACATTGCCTAGATCACTTTTCAAATTGTTTTGAGTTGCTTTTATGCTTTGAAGGGTGATGAGGAAGGTTCTAGTGTTCTAAAATTCCTTACTCAACTATTTCAATGCATTGTTTTTCTTTAAATATAAAAACTAGTCTTAAGTGCTCAAAAAGATAGAAACTAACAAATATAAACCAAATTGAATGTTAAACTAGCTAGAAATTTATTAAACAATATGCTTGTTCTAATGCTAAACAAAAATTTTAAAATATAGCACATTCTAAATTCAAGTTCAATATGTTCAATTTTTGAGAAAAAAAACTAGGGCGAATTAAGCTAAATGTACAATGAATGATAAATGAATAAACTAAACTAACATGCAAAATAAAAACTTAAATATGTAAACTAAAAACCAAACTAAACAACAAAAACAAAAAAAATGACTAAAACAAAATAATTCACATAATTCATGAGTAAGAAAATGAGTAAGGTAAGAAAAACTCCCTTAGTTGGATCTTCAATTTCTAGCTCAGCTGAGCTCTATCCCCTCTTTAAAATCTTGCTGTCCCCAGCAAAGAATGAAAAATTTCAGCGTAATTCATCACTTTTAAGAAACAAGTTAGTGACCAAGAAAAAATGTAAGCTCACCACACTTAGAACCATAATCAAGTCAAAAAGAAGGCACGAGGTCAATGGAATTAAGTTAACAAGCAAATATGCCTCTAAACCCAATGTAGTGCAATAAACAAGACTTAATAATCATGGTAACTAAAATTAATTATCTTTAAGTATTTGATTTTAAACTTATCACTTAAAATAAAATGATATATATTAAATGAAGGAGAAAACGAAAAACCCTAATTTCTTCTATGGTTTTTGCTTGAAACTCTCTCTCTCTCAAGAATTTCTTTTAGCCAATTTTCACAAGGAGAAAGGATAGTTCCTCATTCTCTTGTGATCTTGGGTAGTAATAGCAACCTAAGAGAAGTACAAAATCAAATTTTGTAGCTTCAAACCATTGCCTTTACACAATACCGTAAAAGAGAGCTAGCAATCTCGATTTTAAGCCGTCGGTGCAATTGTGTGTGTGAGAATAGAGGGAGTGGCGTAAAAGGCTGTTCCTTGGCATTGGTGATCGAGATCTAAGGTGGATAAAGTCATCTTAGTTGCTGGCCATCACCAAATTCAATATTTAAAAGACATCAAAAGTTGTAAGTTCTACAACTCTAAAATTGCATGTTTCGTTTCTTGCTTTGGAATTGTATGGTATGTATGATAAAATTTTTATTTTTCCGCTGTGCTATCATCACATTCATACCATGTCATATTCCATCAGTGGTATTAAAGCCTAAACATGCTTATTTTAGTGCTTTAGATGCATGAAAAAATTAATTAAAAATCGTCATTATGAAAACATGCAAATCTGAAATTTTCTGTTTTGAGTTTTTTGCATTGTTTTGGTGTGAAAACAATTTTAATTGATTAGATAGGTATTATAATTAATATGACATGTTAATATACTTTCCTAAGATGTTCTAGGAGCTATTAATGGTCAGATTTAATTGCTAATACCTGATGGTACATGTTAATATTAAAACTAGGTGCATTTTGGCATGTTAATTGTAAGTTTAACAACTAGTTTTAAATATTAAATGTAAAAACGTTTTTTGAATGTTTGTAAGTGATTTTTAAAGATTAAATATCAGGTCTGGACATGTTTTAATTTTGGTTTTAATTCTGGTCCGTGACAATTTAATTGATTAATTTTAAAATCACTTAAAACTATGACTAGTTTGTGTTTGTTACATGTTTAATCAACATTGTTTGTTTTGTTTTGATTAAAATGGTAAAAACAAATTTAGATTAAAATGGTACAGAATATTAAATCAATATTTATGGACTTATTTAGATTATTAAATGACTCATAAAATTGATTTAAATGTTTGTGCATTTTATGGCATTACATAAGCATTAAACAACTAGTTTTTGTTGTTTGTTTGTTTTTGCATGAATGCCGTGTACTATATATGTGTTCTTCATGATTTTATTTTTAATTCATGTCAGCACATATTATATGTATTTTTAATGTTTATGGCCTATATGACATAAAATTAAAAATGGCAAAATTGGAAATTATACTAGAGTTGATTTATGGCACAAATCTAACTAGTTTGTGTTTTGGGCTTTTAAGAGAACTTATTCAATAAGAGGATTTAGTCCATTGGGCTTCGGCCCAGGCCCATCACGGGGTCATCTCTTAAAGGTTCAAGTACACAATTTCCATTAATGGGCTTGACTAAATTAATTAAAATTGGACTTTGTTTGATCCATGAATGATATGTAAATTTGTTTGCTTGTTTGGTGTGATGAATGAATTTGCATGGTGCATTCATGGGCCCTGGGTTTTTGTAATTAAATATGGCCTGCGAGCCATTATATTTTATTGTAAAAGTTTCATTTATTTCTTAGAATAGAATATACTTGAAGACTTTGTAAATCAAGATGAAGTCCACCAGAGTGGAGAAGCCCAACTCGAAGATTCTTATGTAATAGTATAGAATCTTAGTTGTAGGTTTTTGGGCCCATGTTTGTCACGCTTTACTTTATGCAATTATATATATATGCATGCTATGTATGGATGACAAAGCGAATGCCATGTAAGCCGTAATAAAATAAATCCCTAAAAATAGTAAGTCACAAAGTTGCCTTCCTAATTCGAAACATGTCAAGGCATCGATCATCTGTCACGTAGACTAGGAGTCTTAGATGCGCCCGATTATCTTTGTGAGGCATGGGTTATGAATGTAGGTTGGACTTAACATGGAAAGGGATGTCCGGACCTAGGCAACTAATAAATGGATTTGTGCTATAACATCTTAAGATATTAGCCCATTTGATCCAAGAGTCATGTACGAGACATGATTGGAGTTTTCCTACCTAAGTAACTTAACTTATTAGGTGTACAGGCTCAGCTTGACTAATAAGTTGTTGTGAAAAGTGGATCTTGGCCCACATTAAATCACTAACGTGAATTATTTAAGGGGATATTAATTCGGTTTGTGGGATTATAATAAGACCTCATTTAATCTTGCTAAATTTTATTGTAGATTGAAAATGGCATCTTCAAACAACAACAATTTCTCATTGCGATCGGTCCTTGAAAAGGACAAATTGAATGGCACCAATTTCATAGATTGGTCTCGAAACTTAAGAATAGTTCTTAAGCAAGAGAAAAAGTCGTATGTTTTGGATGCACCCTTGCCTGAAGAACCAGGTAGGAACGCCTCTGCGGTTCAAAAGGAAACTTTTGAGACCAAGAAGAGCGACTCTAATGATGTGACCTGTCTGATGCTGGCCACTATGGTGCCTGACTTGCAAAAGCAATTTATGGACCAAGAGGTTTATGCGATCATGGTGCACCTCAAGGAGATGTTCCAAGAGCAAGCTCGTCACGAGAGGGTCGTGACAACAAAGGCTTTGATTTCTTGTAAGATGGCTGCGGGTACTCCTATTAGTACCCATGTACTCAAGATGAAAGGGTATCTTGATACTCTTGAGAAACTTGAGTTACAAGTGCCAAAGGAATTGGCCATTGACTTGATCTTAGGATTATTGATTGATGATTATGATCCATTTGTGATGAATTATAACATGCATGCAATGAACAAGTCAATTACTGAGCTTCATGGGATGCTTAAGAATGCTGAAGAGAACATTCGAAAGACCAATCTCGTATTGATGGTTCAAGGGGGGATTAAAAAGGGACCCGCTAAGGGAAAGGGAAAGGGAAAGGCAAAACCCAAGAATGACCTGGCCTGGTTCAAGTCAAGTGGGAGTGCATCTCAGGCCCAATCCAAGCCCAAGGCGCAGAAGCTCAAAGAGAGTGAGAGCACTTGCTTCCATTGCAACAAGATAGGGCATTGGAGGAAGAATTGTGCTCTCTTCAAGGAAGAACAAAAGAAGAATGGAGCCAAGGCGTCCAGTTCTGGTATTTTTTTTTGTTGAGATTAACCTTTCTATTTCTACCACTTGGTTATTGGATACCGGTTGTGGTTCTCACATTTGTTCAAATGTGCAGGGGCTAAGAAATAGGCGGTTACTTGGGAAGAATGAAGTGGACCTCCGTGTGGGGAATGGAGCACGAGTTGCTGCCATGGAGATAGGCGACTATCACCTCACTTTACCTTCCGGACTTTGTATTGTTTTGAATAATTGTTATTATGTGCCTGCTATGAGCAGAAACATTATTTCAGTTTCATGTTTGGATAATGATGAATTTGATTTTGTTATTAAAAATGGCAATGCTCATATTCGTCGCCAAGGCATTTCTTATGGCAATGCCATGTTGCAAAATGGCCTTTATATCCTTGATTTACAAAACAAAGAGTCAATATACAACATTAATACAAAGAGGGTTAAATCAAACGAATTAAACCCTACTTACTTCTGGCATTGTCGTTTAGGACATGCAAACGAAAAATGTATTTCAAGACTCCACAAAACTGGAATGCTTGGGTTATTCGACTTAGAGTCTTATGATACATGCGAGCCATGTTTGCATGGAAAAATGACAAAGAGTCCTTTTAACAAGAAAGGTGAAAGGACTAATGGCTTATTGGAACTAATACATACCGATGTATGTGGACCATTAAGTACACATGCTAGAAGTGGTTTTAGCCACTTCGTAACATTCACAGATGACTTCAGTAGATATGGCTATGTCTATCTAATGAAGTACAAGTTTGAAACTTTTAAGAAATTCAAAGAGTTTAAGAACGAAGTAGAAAACCAACTTGGCAAAAGTATAAAAGCCATTCGATCAGATCGAGGTGGCGAATACTTAAGCCAAGAGTTTGATGATCATCTAAAAGAGTGTGGTATTATTTCACAGCTCACTCCTCCTGGAACACCGCAATGGAATGGTGTGTCCGAAAGGAGAAATCGAACTCTGTTGGACATGGTTCGATCTATGATGAGTCGAGCTAATCTTCCTATCTCTTTTTGGGGTTATGCATTAGAAACTGCTACGTTTCTATTGAACCGTACTCCAACTAAAGCAGTTGAGAAGACACCATACGAGGTATGGACTGGGAAAGAACCCAATATGTCTTTTCTTAGGATTTGGGGCTGTGAAGCACATGTTAAGAAATTAACATCTGACAAACTAGAGTCCAAATCGTCTGTCTGCTTGTTTGTGGGTTATCCCAAAGAAACAAATGGATACTACTTTTACTCACAAGCCGAGAACAAAGTATTTGTTGCTCGCAAGGCTGTTTTCTTTGAAAAGGAGTTCCTTCTCAAGAAAGACAGTGGGAGTAAAGTAGAACTTGGAGAAATTCAAGTGCCACAAGCTCCTATAGAGGATGAGTTGGAAGTGGGATCAAGTTCACAACCAGTTATGGAACAAGAACCCATTACACAAGTACCTAGAAGGTCTGGTAGGGTACGTCAGGAGATTGAGAGATATGGATTTCTAATCACTGATAGTGACACTATTGAGTTAGTAGATCGTGAGGATCCTACTACCTACCGAGAAGCTATTGAAAGCCCAGACTCGGAAAATTGGCTTGAAGCCATGAAATTGGAGATGCAATCAATGTACGATAACCAGGTTTGGACCTTGGTTGATCCACCGGAAGGTGCTAAGGTAATTGAATGCAAGTGGTTATTTAAACTGAAAGCTGATAAGACCTACAAAGGTAGACTAGTAGCAAAAGGTTTTCAACAAACTCATGGTGTAGACTATGACGAGACCTTTTCGCCTGTAGTCATGCTCAAGTCCATTAGGATCTTGCTTGCCATAGCTGCATATCATGATTACGAGATATGGCAAATGGATGTCAAAACTGCTTTCCTCAACGGAAATTTAGTTGAGGATGTGTATATGACACAGCTTGAAGGTTTTGTCAATCCCAAGCATCCTAAGAAGGTTTGCAAGCTTCAAAAATCAATTTATGGATTAAAGCAAGCATCCCGAAGTTGGAATCTTCGTTTTGATGAGGCAGTCAAAGAATTTGACTTCATCAAGAACGAAGATGAGCCTTGTGTGTACAAGAAGGTTAGTGGGAGCATAGTAGTATTTCTGGTCCTATATGTGGACGACATCCTTCTCATTGGGAATGACATTCCAACATTACAAAAGGTTAAGCAATGGTTGGGAAAATGCTTCTCAATGAAAGACTTAGGTGAAGCCGAGACAATACTTGGTATTCGAATCTATAGAGATAGATCGAATCGGCTTTTGGGACTAAGTCAAGAAAAGTACATAGACAAAGTACTAAAGCATTTTAGTATGGGAGACTCAAAGAAAGGGTGCATACCTTTGGCTTTGGGAGTTCCTTTGACTAAAGAACAGTGCCCTAAAACCAAAGAGGAAAGAAGAGTAGAATCCCATATACATCTGCTATTGGATCTATCATGTACGCTATGTTATGTACTAGGTTGGATGTTGCTCATGTACTGAGTATAACCAGTAGGTTTCAGCAAGACCCTGGTGAGAAGCACTGGTCTGCTGTAAAAGGGATTCTGAAGTACCTGTGAAGGACTAAGGATCACTTCTTAGTGTATGGTGGTCAAGAAGAGCTCGTCATACAAGGTTATGCCGATGCTGCTTTTCAGACCAGCACTCAGGATTCTAGATCGCAATCTGGGTTTGTTTTTGTTTTGAACGGTGGTGCTGTCAGCTGGAGAAGCTTAAAGCAAGAGACCATTGCCGACTCAACTACAGAATCTGAGTATATTGCAGCAAGTGAGGCTGCAAAAGAGGTTGTTTGGATTAAAAATTTCATTACTGGATTAGGAGTGGTCCCAAGCATCCTAGATCTATTAGAAATTTTCTGTGACAATAACGGGGCCATCGCACAGGCCAAGGAGCCCCGGTCACACCAGAAATCCAAACACATACTCAGGAGGTACCACCTGATCAAAGAAATCATTGATCGAGGGGACGTCAAGGTTAGCAAGATAGCAAGTGAAGACAATGTAGCAGATCCTTTGACGAAACAGTTACGTCCAAATCTGCACGAAGCTCATTTGAGAGCGTTCGGTCTTAGGGCTATGCCCAATTGGGACTAGTGCTAGTGGGAGATTGTTAGTGTAAGCCCTAGCCCTAATACATTGTAATAAAACACTTTGAATTAATAAAATGAGGCATTTGTTTTATTCATTGTATTCCTGTGCATATCAATTGATAGAACTATCCAAGAATGTTGTTTCGGTTTAAGTTATCATGTGTGAGGCACATGGTTGTAAGACCTTGAAACAAATGAGACTTCATTCTAAATATCCCTAGTCAGTCATTGTTATGGGAATAACAAATGAATTAAGACTAGTATGCTCTCTCTGATATTATGAGTTCTGTCTTACGGATCATTAGGACAAGAGTGTCAATCAGAGATCATAGATACATGTTAAAGAGCATGGTATCTGGATACGATCCGCTCATGAGAACACTGCATGGTACAAGTCATAAGTATTTCTCATATGCAAGTTTTGTATCAGAGTTCTTAGACGTGAAATCTCTATGAAACTCTTTATGAATTACTGTGTACTTTGACATACACCTAACGTGCTCGTAACAGAGTGACAAGTACGGGTATGATTGGGTATGCATTGATTCATGTTAGAGAGCATGAGAGAAGTGAAGGGATTACCCCTCTCGATAAGAGAGAAAATATCACCGGCCACTTGATCAGTGAACTGAGAAGTGTATGGCCATACCGAGATGAAATAATGAGTAATCATTATTTATCTGAGAGTTCAGTGTCACTGGAATATCAAGAAAGGAATTAATATATATAAGGATGACTAGTTCCATGCCTTATATTAATTCTGATATTTATGAGTAAGGGACTATGCAAAATTGCATTAGGTCACTAAATGCCAAATGCATTTTCATTTAATTTGGAATGCTATAATATCTTGCTAGAGAATATATATAGCCTTTGAATTAATTTATTAATTCATTGCCAACATTAAATGGACCTATAGGATCGCACACAAAGCATTGGGCTTAAAATATTTAAATAAAGTATTGAGCATTAATTTGGGCTTTTAATTAAAGTCAAATTAATGTGTGTGATGGGTTTTAGATTGCTATTGGACCTTGGCCTATGAGAGAGAGAAATTCAGCCCACAAGGTTTAATTTCAATTAATTAAATGTCTTGTATTAATTTAATTAATTGAGTATTAAAGCCTAAAAGACTTATGATCAAATTAAATCACTTAAATAGGGATATTAGTGGCCAAAATTCCTAGAGAAAATTAAAGGAATTTCGGCATATGTATTATTTAAATTAAGTGGTTTATTTGATTAATATGTCTTATGTTTTAATCTTGGATTAATTCAAAAGAATTTAAATCTATATATATCTCTTATTTTAAAGAAGTAATACAGGCTAAAATTAATTATCTTTAAGTATTTGATTTTAAACTTATCACTTAAAATAAAAGGATATATATTGAATGAAGGAGAAAACGAAAAACCCTAATTTCTTCTATGGTTTTTGCATGAAACTCTCTCTCTCTCTCTCTCAAGAATTTCTTTTAGCCAATTTTCACAAGGCGAAAGGATAGTTCCTCATTCTCTTGTGATCTTAGGTAGTAATAGCAACCTAAGAGAAGTACAAAATCAATTTTTGTAGCTTCAAACCATTGCCTTTACACAATACCGTAAAAGAGAGCTAGCAATCTTGATTTTAAGTCGTCGGTGCAATTGTGTGTGTGAGAATAGAGGGAGTGGCGTAAAAGGCTGTTCCTTGGCATTGGTGATCGAGATCTAAGGCGGATAAAGTCATCTTAGTTGCTGGCCATCACCAAATTCAATATTTAAAAGGCATCAAAAGTTGTAAGTTCTACAACCCTAAAATTGCATGTTTCGTTTCTTGCTTTGGAATTGTATGGTATGTATGATAAAATTTTTGTTTTTCCACTGTGCTATCATCACATTCATACCATGTCATATTCCATCAGCTCTGACTCTGTGATTTCCCTACAAAATAGCGAGGCCGTGTTGCCGCAAGTGTTGTCCTTGAACATTCCTTTTTTGGAGCCTGTTAAGCCAAACTGTTGGAGCTTTTGCTTGAACCATTTATCTTCCTTGCTTGTTGCTGCTGAGGCAAATTCATCCTTTCGCCCCTTCATACGGCTACGATTCAGGGTGCACATAAAAGATAAATCGTCTCCTATGGACGAGGTGGAAGATCTACTGGGGATATATAGGGAATAACTACTTGAGGATATTGTGCTCTTTCCCTTGTCATATCTGCCCGGGGTTCTGGCCCTTATCCTTCTACCATTATGAGCTCTTGGCTCGTTGATGAAAATCCCCTTATTCCTCCTTTTTCCGAAATCTTCGGCCATGAAATCCGTTTCATAGCTTCTTTCGTGAGTTCTGGGCATTTTTCCCTTTTTCAAAGTTTGGACTATGCTTTTAGTGAAATCACTAAGAATGGCGCGCATGTCCCTAATGGTAATAGGGGTATCTTCTGGTTGCCGTATGAATACATTGTTGAATTCTGGGAGGAGGTTACCCCTAATAAGGGATCTGGGAGAACCCTTTCTTCTTTCTGAGGGCCTAGATCTACCCTGACTGTGGTGATTGTACTCTCTTGGAGTTTCATGTTCGTTGGATCTTGAACCTGCCATTTTCTCTCAACGAAAGCACTAAATGATAAAGCCTAAAATGTCTTTATCTTGTAAGAAGGAGAGTTGGCAGTTGAAGAGCTGGTCGGATAAATGAACCTGCAAGAAGGAGTGCCCGATCGGATCCGGGCATTAGCACTCCGAAGCTTAAGTTAGTAGCTTTTAGAGAAAGAGTGCTTAGAGAGAGAGAGTCTCAAATGTTCAATACCTGGAGCCATCGTATTTTTGGCTATTTATAGGAGTTATTTGGAGGGGTACTCGAGTACCTTGGGGAGCGATAACTGGCAATTGGAGTAGGTGAGCGGAGATGTGACAGGGAGCAGGTGGAGAGTATGAGCACCGACTTGTGTCAGTGGGTTGACAGGACGTGCTGTCCCATTGGTCCGATCGGACATCAAGCCTTCCTGTCTTGTCTTCCAGCTCACGCTTTGCCTTTTTTGTTATTGGGCTTGGGCCCTGCCAAATGTCGTTAGGCCACCATGATTGGGCATTTGAGAATGTATTTTCCATAGTTATTAGTAATTATTACAATACTTCCCATTCGATGATTATATACTATGAATATGACTTGTTAAAACATTGTTAAGAAAAATCCAGTGGAATAAAAACTTAGCGAAGGAAAAGAGTATAGTATTCATAGGCAATATACTTCACTTAAAAAATATGATAATTACAGCATTTTCTTAAACTGAAGCATCCCAATATTGCTTACATGGTTTCTGAAAATCAAAGTTGGTATAGTTTTGGTGAAGAGATTAGCTGGTTTGCTTATGATTTCTTCATATTTCAATATTGTTGGTCCTTATTTTTTAACAATAATCTACACATTCTTTTATTGTATTGAGTTATAACTTTCAACCACATAAGTTTTCAAGTATTGCTTCCAAAATGGCCACTAAGAATCGGCAGAGATAGGGCGTAGGTGCGAAATCAGCAATATGTGCAGGTCCTCAACTCAACGGCGATGAAGACCTCTCCCATCAACCTCCCACTGGTAAGAATCTTAGCAACCGTCCTCATGGGTTTGTCAAGAATCACAAAAGGCAGGATGTTGGCAGACCTAGGGATGATCCATCTAGCGATGTTGATCTACCCAAACATAGGTCTGGTCAGTAAAACTTCTTTGTTGATAATCTGCCAAAAGGATGGCCAGCTTTTGGCTTAAAGAAAGTGTTTTCTTGGTATGGGTCTGCTAAACAAGTATTTGTTGCTAGGTGACTAAGCAAGAGAGGAACCATTTTTGGTTTTGTTAAGATTTCAGGGGTTAGAAATATCTATAATCTCATCCAAAATTTAAATGGTGCTTGGTTGGGAACGAAAAGGATTCAGGTTAACTTAGCTAAATATGGGAATAGAGTTGCTAAGCCTTCAAAACAGAAAGTTACAATTCACACTAAATCCCCTGTCACCTTTAATCTTAAATATTAAAGGACGTATGTTGAAGTATTAAGCTTTAGGAAAACTAATCCAGATAGAGTTCGAAATGATACTATTAGAAATAACAAAACTAGCTCTGCTAACTTCCATTATGAGACCATTAAGGAAGACATGGAATGGCTTAACAGAAGTCTTGTTAGTTGGTTAAATCACCCTTAAAATTGCTAAACATTCAAGAAAGCCTCATAGTTCTGGTTATTTTTATTGTATCTGTCATCCAATGGAAGGAAATCTAATTCTCCTAACATTTTCATCTATAGAGGATAAAATAAAGATGCTTGAAAGTGGCTTATCATGGCTATTAGAGTGGTTTAAATATATCTAGCCATGGGAATCGAAAGTAATTTGTACAAAAAGATTTACAAGGGTCAGATGTGAGTGAGTGCTTCTACACGTTTTGAACCCAAAATTCTTCAACACTTTAGCCATCATCAATGGAGTTTCATCAGCTTTGACGAAGCAACAAGGAACAAAACTAGATTCGATGTAGCAAGAATTCTCATTTCTAGATCCTGGCCATACTGTATTAATTCAACTGTTAAAGTTCATATTAATGGTGAAATCTACCTAGTTCCTTTGATAGAAGAACCCTATCTAACTTTCTTAGTTTTGATATTCCCAGCAGGAGTACGAACAACATTTAGTTAGGTTTAACCTCTAACTTGCTGGTATATTTTTCACCGGAATCTTTTTCAAAGAGACCGTTGAATACTTTGGCAAGTGTTTGATCTAAATTTTACTACCTCAAGATAATTAATTCAACCTCAATCACTTCCTAAAAATAAGTAATATATATTGATTTAAACTCCTTTGAATTTAAAATTCAAATTTGAAATAAAACACAAGACATTTAATTAAATAAAATCACTTAATATAAGTAATGTGTATGTGCCGAAATTCCTTGATTTTTATCTTGGAATTTCGACCACTTTACCTTTTATTTAAACGATTTAATTTAATTTAAATTCTTTTAGGCTTTAATACTCAATTAACTTAATTAATACAAGATAATTAATTAATTGAAATTAAATCTTGTGGGATGAATTTTTCTCTCTCATGGACCAAGGTCCAATAGCAATTTTAATACCCATTATACACATTAATTTGACTTTAATTAAAAGCCCAAATTAATGTCCAATACTTTATTTAAATATTTTAAGTCCAATGCTTTGTGTGCGATCCTATAGGTCCATTTAATGTTGGCAATGAATTAATCCAAAAGCTATATATATATTCTCTAGCAAGATATTATAGCATTTCAAATTAAATAAAAATGCATATGGCATTTAGTGACATAATGCAATTTTGCATAGTCCCTTATCCATAAATATCAGAATTAATATAAGGCATGAAACTAGTCATCCTTATATATATTAATTCCTTTCTTGATATTCCAGTGACATTGAACTCTCAGATAAATAATGATTACTCATTATTTCATCTCGGTATGGCCATACACTTCTCAGTTCACTGATCAAGTGGCCGATGATATTTTCTCTCTTATAGAGAGGGGTAATCCCTTCACTTCTCTCATGCTCTCTAACATGAATCAATGTATACCCAAGCATACCCGTACTTGTCACTCTGTTACGAGCACGTTAGGTGTATTTCAAAGCACACAGTAATTCATAAAGAGTTTCATAGAGATTTTAGGTCTAAGAACTCCGATACAAAACTTGCATATGAGAAACACTTATGACTTGTACCATGTAGTGTTCTCATGAACGGATCTAATCCAAATACCATGTTCTAAACATGTATCTATGATCTCTGATTGACACTCTTGTCCTTATGATCCGTAAGACAGAACTCAACTTATCAGAGAGAGCATACTAGTCTTAATTCATTTGTTATTCCCATAACAATGACTGACTAGGGATATTTAGAATGAAGTCTCATTTTTTTCAAGGTCTTACAACTATGTGCCTCACACATGATAACTTAAACTAAAACAACATTCTTGGACAGTTCTATCAATTGATATGCACAGGAATACAATAGCTAAAACAAATGCCTCTTTTATTAACTAAAGTATTTTATTACAATGTATTGGGGCCAGGGCTTACACTAACAATCTCCCACTAGCACTAGTCCTAATTGGGCATAGCCCTAAGACCGAATGCTCTCAAATGAGCTTCGTGTATATTTGAACGCAACTGTTTCGTCAAAGGATCTGCTACATTGTCTTCACTTGCTATCTTGCTAACCTTGACATCCCCACGATCAATGATTTCTCTGATCAGGTGGTACCTCCTGAGTATGTGTTTGGATTTCTGGTGTGACCGGGGCTCCTTAGCCTGTACGATGGCCTCGTTGTTGTCACAATAAATTTCTAATGGATCTAGGATGCTTGGGACCACTCCTAATCCAGAAATAAAATTTTTAATCCAAACAGCCTCTTTTGCTGCCTCACTCGCTGCAATATACTCAGATTTTATAGTTGAGTCGGCAACGGTCTCTTTCTTCGATCTTCTCCAGCTGACATCACCACTGTTTAAAACAAAAATAAATTCAGATTGCGATCTAGAATCCTGAGTGCTGGTCTGAAAAGCAGCATCGACATAAACTTATATGACGAGCTCTTCTTGACCACCATACACCAAGAAGTGATACTTAGTCTTTCGCAGGTACTTCAGAATCCCTTTTACAGCAGACCAATGCTTCTCACCAGGGTCTTGCTGAAACCTACTAGTTATACTCAGTGCATGAGCAACATCCAACCTAGTATATAACATAGCATACATGATAGATCTAATAGCAGATGCATATGGGATTCTACTCATGTTGTCCCTTTCTTCTTTGGTTTTAGGGCAATGTTCTTTAGTCAAAGGAACTCCCAAAGCCAAAGATATATACCCTTTCTTTGAGTCTCCCATATTAAAATGCTTTAGTACTTTGTCTATGTACTTTTCTTGACTTAGTCCCAAAAGCCGATTCGATCTATCTCTATAGATTCGAATATCAAGTATTGTCTCGACTTCACCTAAGTCTTTCATTGAGAAACATTTCCCTAACCATTGCTTAACCTTTTGCAATGTTGGAATGTCATTCCCAATGAAAAGGATGTCATCCACATATAGGACCAGAAATACTACTATGCTCCCACTAACCTTCTTATACACATAAGGCTCATCTTCGTTCTTGATGAAGTCAAATTATTTGACTGCCTCATCAAAACGAAGATTCCAACTTCGGGATGCTTGCTTTAATCCATAAATGGATTTTTGAAGCTTGCAAACCTTCTTAGGATGTTTGGGATTGACAAAACCCTCAGGCTGTGTCATATACACATCCTCAAGTAAATTTTCGTTGAGGAAAGCAGTTTTGATATCCATTTGCATATCTCATAATCATGATATGCAGTTATGACAAGCAAGATCCTAATGGACTTGAGCATGACTACAGGCGAAAAGGTTTCATCATAGTCTACACCATGAGTTTGTCGAAAACCTTTTGCTACTAGTCTACCTTTGTAGGTCTTATCAGCTTTGAGTTTGAATAGCCACTTACATTCAATTACCTTAGCACCTTCCGGTGGATCAACCAAAGTCCAAACCTGGTTATCGTACATTGATTGCATCTCGGATTTCATGGCTTTAAGCCAATTTTCTGAGTCTGGGATCTCAATAGCTTCTCGGTAGGTAGTAGGATCCTCACGATCTACTAACTCAATAGTGTCACTGTCGGTGATTAGAAATCCATATCTCTCAATCTCCTGACGTACCCTACCGGACCTTCTAGGTACTTATGTAATGGGTTCTTGTTCCACAACTGGTTGTGAAATTGATCCCACTTTCAACTCATCCTCTATAGGAGTTTACGGCGCTTGAGTTTCTCCAAGTTCTACTTTACTCCCACTGTCTTTCTTTAGAAGGAACTCCTTGAAAATAGCCTTGCGAGCAACAAGTACTTTGTTCTTGGCTTGTGAGTAAAAGTAGTATCCCTTTGTTTCTTTGGGATAATTCACAAACAAGTAGACAGTGGATTTGGACTCTAGTTTGTCAGATGCTAATTTCTTAACATGTGCTTCACAGCCCCAAATCCTGTGAAACAACATATTGGGTTCTTTCCCAGTCCATACCTCGTATGGTGTCTTCTCAACTGCTTTAGTTGGAGTATGGTTTAGTAGAAACGCAACAGTTTCTAATGCTTAACCCCAAAAAGAGACAGGAAGATTTGCTTGACTCATCATAGATCGAACCATGTTCAACAGAGTTCAATTTCTCCTTTCGGACACACCATTCCATTGTGGTGTTTCAAGAGGAGTGAGCTGTGAAATAATACCACACTCTTTTAGATGACTGTTCAACTCTTGGTTTAAGTATTCGCCACCTCGATCTGATCGAATGGCTTTTATACTTTTGCCAAGTTATTTTTCTACTTCGTTCTTAAACTCTTTGAATTTCTCAAAAGTTTCAGATTTGTACTTCATTAGATAGACATAGCCATATCTACTGAAGTCATCTTTGAACGTCACGAAGTAGCTAAAACCACCTCTAGCTTGTGTACTTAATGGTCCACATACATCGGTATGTATTAGTTCTAATAAGCCATTAGTCCTCTCACCTTTCTTGTTAAAAGGACTCTTTGTCATTTTTCCATGCAAACATGGCTCGCATGTATCATAAAACTCTAACTCGAATGACCCAAGCACTCCAGTTTTGTGGAGTCTTGAAATACGTTTTTCGTTTGCATGGCCTAAACGACAATGCCAGAAGTAAGTAGGGTTCAATTCATTTGATTTAACCCTCTTTGTATTAATGTTATATATGGACTCTTTGTTTTGTAGATCAAGGATATAAAGGCCATTTTGCAACATGACATTGCCATAAGAAATGCCTTGGCGACGAATATGAGCATTGCCATTTTTAATAACAAAATCAAATTCATCCAAATCCAAATAAGAAACTGAAATAATGTTTCTGCTCATAGCAGGCATATAATAACAATTTTTTAAAACTAAACAAAGTCCGAAAGGTAAAGTGAGTTGATAGTCGCCTATCTCCATGGCAGCAACTCGTGCTCCATTCTCCACACGGAGATCCACTTTATTCTTCCCAAGTAACCGCCTATTTCTTAGCCCCTACACATTTGAACAAATGTGAGAACCACAATCGGTATCCAATATCCAAGTGGTAGAATTAGAAAGGTTAATTTCAACAACAAAAATACCAGAACTGGATGCCTTGGCTCCATTCTTCTTTTGTTCTTCCTTGAAGAGAGCGCAATTATTCCTCCAATGCCCTATTTTGTTGCAGTGGAAGCAAGTACTCTCACTCTCTTTGAGCTTCTGTGCCTTGGGCTTGGATTAGGCTTGAGGTGAACTCCCACTTAACTTGAACCGAGCCAGTTCATTCTTGGGTTTTGCCTTTCTCTTTCCTTTTTCCTTAGCGGGTCCTTTCTTAATGCCCCCTTGAACCATCAACATGAGATTGGTTTTTTGAATGTTCCCTTCAGCATTCTTAAGCATCCCATGAAGCTCAGTGACTGACTTGTTCATTGCATGCATGTTATAATTCATCACAAATGGATCATAATCATCAGTCAATGATCTTAAGATCAAGTCAGTGGCCAATTCCTTTGGCACTTGTACCTCAAGGTTCTCAAGAGTATCAAGATACCCTTTCATCTTGAGTACATGGGTACTAACAGGAGTACCCGCAGCCATCTTACAAGAAATTAAAGCCTTTATTGTCACGAACCTCTCGTGACGAGCTTGCTCTTGGAACATCTCCTTGAGGTGCACCATGATCGCATAAGCCTCTTGGTCCATGAATTACTTTTGCAAGTCAGGCACCATAGTGGCTAGCATCAGACATATCACATAATTGGAGTCGCTCTTCTTGGTCTCAAAAGTTTCTTTTTGAACCGCAGAGACGTTCCTACTAGGTTCTTCAGGCAATGGTGCATCCAAAACATACGACTTTTTCTCTTGCTTAAGAACTATTGTTAAGTTTCGAGACCAATCTATGAAATTGGTGCCATTCAATTTGTCCTTTTCAAGGACCGATCGCAATGAGAAATTGTTGTTTGAAGAAGTCATTTTCAATCTACAATAAAATTTAGCAAGATTAAATGAGGTCTTATTATAATCCCACAAACCGAATTAATATCCCCTTAAATAATTAGCGTTAGTGATTTTAATGTGGGCCAAGATCCACTTTTCACAACAACTTATTAGTCAAGCTGAGCTTGTATACCTAACAAGTTAAGTTACTTAGGTAGGAAAAACTCCAATCATGTCTCGTACATGACTCTTGGATCAAATGGGCTAACATCTTAAGATGTTATAGCACAAACCCATTTATTAGTTGCCTAGGTCCGGGCATCCCTTTCCATGTTAAGTCCAACCTACATTCACAATCTATGCCTCACAAAGATAATCGGGCGCATCTAGGACTCCTAGTCTAAGTGACCGATGATCGATGCCTTGACATGTTTCGAATTAAGAAGGCAATTTTGTGACTTACTATTTTTAGGGATTCATTTTATTACGGCTTACATGGCATACGCTTTGTCATCCATACATAGCATGCATATATAAATAATTGCATAAAGTAAAGCGTGACAAACATGGGCCCAAAAGCCTACAACTAAGATTCTATACTATTACATAAGAATCTTCGAGTTGGGCTTCTCCACTCCGGTGGGCTTCGTCTTGATTTACAAAGTCTTCAAGTAAATTCTATTCTAAGAAATAAATGAAACTTTTACAATAATACATAATGGCTCGCAGCCCATATTTAATTACAAAAACTCAGGGCCCATGAATGCACCATTCATATCCATTCATCACACCAAACAATCAAATAAATATACATAACATTCATGGATCAAACAAAGTCCAATTTTAATTAAATTAGCCAAGCCCATTAATGGAAATTGTGTATTTGAACCTTTAAGAGATGACCCTGTGATGGGCCCGGGCCGAAGCCCAATGGACTAAATCCTCTTATTGAATAAGTTTTCTTAAAAGCCCAAAATATAAACTAGTTAGATTTGTGCTATAAATCAACTCTAGTATAATTTCCACTTTTGCCATTTTTAATTTTATGTCATACAGCCCATAAACATTAAAAATACATATAATATATACCGACATGAATTAAAACACAAAATCATGAAGAACATATATATGATACACGGCATGCATATATAAAAACAAACAAACAACAAAACTAGTTGTTTAATGCTTATGTGATGCCACAAAAATGCACAAATATTTAAATCAATTTTATGAGTCATTTAATAATTTAAATAAGGTCATAAATATTGATTTAATATTTTGTACCAATCTGATCTAAATGTGTTTTTACCATTTTAATCAAAACAAAACAAACAATGTTGATTAAACATGTAATAAACACAAACTAGTCATAGTTTTAAGTGATTTTAAAATTAATCAATTAAATTGTCATGGACCAGAATTAAAACCAAATTTAAAATATGTCCAGACCTGATATTTAATCTTTAAAAATCACTTACAAACATGCCAAAATTGTTTTTACATTTAATATTTAAAACTAGTTGTTTAACTAACAATTAACATGCCAAATAGCACCTAGTTTTAATATTAACATGTACCATCAGGTATTATTAATTAAATCCGACCATTAACAGCTCCTTGAACATCTTAGGACAGTATATTAACATGTCATATTAATTATAATACCTATCTAATCATTTAAAATCGTTTTTACACCAAAACAATGCAAAAAACTCAAAACATAAAATTTCAGCATTGCATGTATTTAAAATAACGATTTTTGATTAATTATTTCATGCATCTAAAGCACTAAAATAAGCATGTTTAGGCTATGATACCACTGATGGAATATGACATGATATGTTCATGATAATCATACAGCGACAAAATGATAAAATCGATCATACATGCCAAACAATTCAATGACAAGAATCGAAACATGCAATTTTAGGGTTTTTAATTTAACTTACAACTTTAGATGCCTTTTAAAACTTGAATTTGGTGATGACCAGCAACTAAGATGAATTTATCCGCCTTAGATCTTGATCACCAATGCCAAGGAACAGCCTTTACGCCACTCCTCTCTATTCTCACACACACACTTGCAAAGATGGCTTAAAAATCGAGATTGCTAGCTCTCTTTTAAAGTATTGTGTAATGGCAATAGATTGAAGCTACAAGACTTGATCTTGCACTTCTTTTAAGTGCTATTAATGCCCAAGAACACAAGAAAGCAAGAAAGAATTCTTCCCCTTGTGTGTTTTGGCCAAGAGAGAAATGTGAGAGAGAGAGATAGGTTTCACGCCATCCACTTACCACTAGGGTTTTATTTCTTTACTAATATATATCCTTATCTTTTGGCAAGTGTTTGATTTGAATTTGACTACCTCAAGATAATTAATTCAACCTCAATCACTTCCTAAAAATAAGTAATATATATTGATTTAAACTACTTTGAATTTAAAATTCAAATTTGAAATAAAACACAAGACATTTAATTAAATAAAATCACTTAATATAAGTAATGTGTATGTGCCGAAATTCCTTGATTTTTATCTTGGAATTTCAGCCACTTCACCTTTTATTTAAATGATTTAATTTAATTTAAATTCTTTTAGGCTTTAATATTCAATTAACTTAATTAATACAAGATAATTAATTAATTGAAATTAAATCTTGTGGGCTGAATTTTTATCTCTCATGGACCAAGGTCCAATAGCAATTTTAATACCCATTATACACATTAATTTGACTTTAATTAAAAGCCCAAATTAATGTCCAATACTTTATTTAAATATTTTAAGTCCAATGCTTTGTGTGCGATCCTATAGGTCCATTTAATGTAGGCAATGAATTAATCCAAAGGCTATATATATATTCTCTAGCAAGATATTATAGCATTTCAAATTAAATGAAAATGCATATGGCATTTAGTGACCTAATGCAATTTTGCATAGTCCCTTACCCATAAATATCAGAATTAATATAAGGCATGGAACTAGTCATCCTTATATATATTAATTCCTTTCTTGATATTCCAGCGACACTGAACTCTCAAATAAATAATGATTACTCATTATTTCATCTCGGTATGGCCATACACTTCTCAGTTCACTGATCAAGTGGCCGATGATATTTTCTCTCTTATAGAGAGGGGTAATTCCTTCACTTCTCTCATGCTCTCTAACATGAATCAATGTATACCCAAGCATACCCGTACTTGTCACTCTATTACGAGCACGTTAGGTGTATGTCAAAGCACACAGTAATTCATAAAGAGTTTCATAGAGATTTTAGGTCTAAGAACTCCGATACAAAACTTGCATATGAGAAACACTTATGACTTGTACCATGTAGTGTTCTCATGAACGGATCTAATCCAAATACCATGTTCTAAACATGTATCTATGATCTCTGATTGACACTCTTGTCCTTATGATCCGTAAGACAGAACTCAACTTATAAGAGAGAGCATACTAGTCTTAATTCATTTGTTATTCCCATAACAATGATTGACTAGGGATATTTAGAATGAAGTCTCATTTGTTTCAAGGTCTTACAACCATGTGCCTCACACATGATAACTTAAACTGAAACAACATTCTTGGACAATTCTATCAATTGATATGCACAGGAATACAATAGATAAAACAAATGCCTCATTTATTAACTAAAGTGTTTTATTACAATGTATTTTGGCTAGGGCTTACACTAACAAATAGTGCCTATCTGCAACTCCTAGAAATGTGACAACTAGCTTAACTCCACCTGCTCTTACTATGGATCGTGGGTTGGGCTCTGATTTTCATCCTAAAATTGGGCCTTCTCAAACTTCTCCTTTCTTTCCCCCTTTGGGCTCCAACCTTGACCTTACTTTTTTTGACCCAAATTGCAACTTAGTGGAATTGGGTTCAAATGGGAAAATTTATGGATCTAAACCCAAAAAAAGAAAGCCAAAAAATTTAGATCCTTTAATGTCATAAACCAAAAAAAAATCCCTATTTATTCTCACATTTTTTCTAATAAAAAAAGAGGTAGAAAAACTAAAAAAGCCAAAAAATCCAAACTTGTCCAGCCCCTGTTACTGATACCCAGTGGCACCTTTGATGGGTTATGTGCAGATGAATCCTTGACTGATGGATACATTAAGAATTGAAACCTCTATCTTTCCTCCCCTACGGATAGAAAACCCTCTCCTTCCTTTACTTTTAAAGCTAAAAAAATTCTGAAGGTAGCTGATCTTCTTAGGATTGGTTTTCCAAATGGCAAAGAATCCTTCCTCAACTCGATTATGGAAATGGAAGATAAAGAGAATGCTGCTTGGATTGTAGATAATCTTAATCCTGTACAAGGTGCATAACTGTACTCTTTGAACTTAATTTAGTTTAGCTAATTGTGTGTTTATGAATTTTTTGTCT
This sequence comes from Excoecaria agallocha, assembly GCA_037975025.1. Taxonomy (NCBI): domain Eukaryota; kingdom Viridiplantae; phylum Streptophyta; class Magnoliopsida; order Malpighiales; family Euphorbiaceae; genus Excoecaria; species Excoecaria agallocha. The sequence continues at coordinate 121,768,267 of CM075806.1, read as the reverse complement.
TAAAATATTAGAGGCTTTAATAGTAGTATTAAAAGAAGGGCTGTTTGCTCGTGGATTAAAAAGAAAAAGATTGATATGGTCTTGATTCAGGAAATGAAAATAAAGGAAATAAATGATAAGGTAGCGAAATCAATTTGAGGAAAATATTGGGTGTAGTTGGAATTTTGTTGAATGTAACGGTAATAGTGGCGACATCCTTGTATCTTGGAAGACTAATTTTTTTTATGTTTCCTTCTTTGTCAAAGAGATTTAGTGGCTGTTGTTAAAAGGAATTCTTAAGTAGTTTATTTTAAAATATCTCATACTCTGTGTTTACGCCCCCCGTAATGAAGAACTCCAGTTATCCCTTTGGAATCAAATAAAAAGCTCTATCAATGTTGTACTACTTATACTGGTTGGAGGGGATTTTAATGCAGTTCTTAGTTCAGAAGATAGGTGGAGATATGATCTAAATTGAAAAGATGTTTCCTTCCAAGAATTTGTATCATTTGCAAATCTCATTAATCTCCCTCTAATTGGGAAGAAATTTACTTGGAGCAGTTCCATTAGTAGAAGTAGAATTGATCGATTCCTAATAAATGATTTATAGTTGCTAAAATTTAACCACCCTATTCAATTGAACCTACTAAAGGGTATCTCAGATCATTCATCAATTCTCCTAACTTTAGACTCCTTCAACCAGGGACCTAAACCTATTCGATTTCTAAATTGGTGTCTTTAAAAGCCAAACTTCTTGAAAAATATTGACAACTGGTGGCTAGAACTCGGTTCTAAATGAGTGATGAATATCTCCTCAAAATTCAAGATGTTAAAAAATAATCTGTCTGATTGGAACAAATTTGTATTTGGGAACCTAGACCTCACTATTGAAAAATTAGAGAGGGACATTGAAACTATTGATTGTGACCTTGAATGTGCAAATATCCACGAGACTATCAGGAAATTTATGTTAGAGAGGCATGGTGTTCTATTAAAAAATATTTGGGCAAAACTCAGAGCTAAAGAGTCCTTTTGGAGATAAAAATCCAGAGCAAAATGGGTCAAAGAAGGCGATAAAAATATGAAGTTTTTTCACTTATTGACTAAAATAAGATAGTCTTCCAATTATATCAGTGGCATTCAATCTGGAATGGGATTGGTTACTAATCTGAATTTGATTAGAAAGGAAGTTTTAGACTTTTATGAGAATCTTTTTTAGGAAAAAAATAATTCAAAACTTGTCCTCCCTCCAAACTTTTTCAAAAAGTTGAATTCTGATGTAGCTTCTGGTCTGGAGCTACCTTTCTCTTTAAAAGAAATCAAATTTGCAGTATGGAACTATGATAGTTCTAAATCGTAGGCCCCTGATGGTTTTAACTTTAGTTTTATTAAAGCATCTTGGAATTCTATTGGTATTGATATCTTCAACGTGGTTCAGTCCTTTTATAATACAGAAAAGTTATCGAAAGGCATCAACTCTTCTTTCATTACTTTGGTTCCCAAAGTTAAGGGCACAGTTAAGGTGAAAGAATTAAGGCTAATCAGTCAAATTGGGTGTTTTTACAAGATTATAGCAAAGCTGTTGGCCAACTGTCTAAAGACAGTGATAGGTGAAATCATTGAAGAAGAACATAGTGCCTTTGTCAAAGGCAGATACATCCTTAATGGGGTGTTGGTTGCTAATGAAGTAATTCATTCCTTGAGAAGCTCCAACAGTATCAAAATTATGTTGAAATTCAACTTCCATATAACGCATTCGACTCTATTTCTTGGAGTTACCTAGATTTTTTAATGGAGCTGATAAATTTTGGGGTTCGATGGAGATCTTAGATTAAAGAATGTACATATATTGTGAGGTTTCTTTTCTCATTAATGGTAGTCCCACAAAGGAAATTACCCTCTCCAGGGGTCTTAGACAAGGTGACCCTTTGTCACCCTTTCTTTTCCTAATTGTGGCGGAAGGCCTTTCTAGACTTTTAAAAAAACCTCTCATCTGAATCTTTTCTCGGGTTTACTATCAAATCTAAAGAATCAACCTAGTCCAGTTATTACACACTTGCAGTATGCAGATGACATAATTATTTTCATCAAACCTATCCAAAAAATAGTTCTCAATGTGAAAAGAGTCCTCAGAATTTTTGAAGCAGTTTATGGCTTCTTAATAAATTTTTTGAAGAGTTCCTTGCTGGGGATCAATGTAGATTCTTGCTGGCTTACAAGCTATGCTGATGCAGTGAAATGTCGTATCCAGACTTTTCTTTATAATTACTTAGGTTTTCCCTTAGGGGCCAATCCTAGAAGGATCCAGACTTGGCAGCCACTTATTTAGAACATTGACTTAAAATTATAAAATTAGAAAAGTTCCCACTTATGCTTCGTTAAAAGGATAACATTAATCAAGGTATCTCTCTTCAATCTTCCTCTCTATTATCTCTCTCTCTTTAAGATATCGATTAGTATTCTGAACTCTATTACCAACATTATAAGGAGGTTATCAACATTATAAGGAGGTTTTTCAAGGCTGTTCAGTAGAAAAGAGGAGGATGTGTAGAGTTAACTGGAAATTGATTCAAAAACCAACAAAATTTGGGGGTCTAATGGTCGGCTCTTTGCTGTTGAAAAATAAAAGTCTCCTATATAAATGGTTGTGGCATTTCGACCCTTATAACAACTCATTATGGAAAAAATCATCAAGAAAAAAATACAATTATAGACTCTTATTGTCTTCAGATTTTGGAAACACCAGCTCCATAAGTGCAGTCTCGGCTATCTGCAACGACATTGTCTGAACTGGCACTTTGTAACCTTTTTCGAATGAAACCAGAATTAAAGTGGTAAATAGAGAACTATGTTATTTTTGGCATGATTTATGGATCACCCAGGCACTTCTTAAATGCTCTTTCAAGAGATTATTTTCTTTATCTCTACAAAGAGATGCTTATATAAAAGATTACAGCTTTTGGCAAAATAATGTTTGGATGTGGAATCTTATGTGGTCTAAACCTTTGGGGCTTTGGGAATGTCAGAAACTATCTGAACTCATGGGCATCTTGAATTCTTCCATTTTCTTACAAAAGAGAGAGGATAAAAAAATTTGGATTTATGATGCCAAAGGAGTTTTCTTGATCAAATTAGCTTGTGCGTAAGCCTTGATCAGATTTTAACAAGTGTACTAGATCAGCTAGTAATATAAGAAAATATAATTAAAACTTTAAGAATATCAAACCCAAGGGAACATGGATTTCCAAGTAAAATATCAATCTAATTTAATTTGATTAATCTAAGTTTATTTCCCAAGTTTTTAGTTGAAAGGAATAACTGAGATAAATGGACAATTAAGCAAATCAAAAACTAAGACTGGAGTAACATAAATTAAAACACATATACTAAATGAACTATTCACCTCAACTTTCATTACAATGACTCAATAAAAAAATAACATAAGTGATTATGAAAAACCAGTTAAATATAAATATATATTTTATTCAAAATATCATTCTAAGTACTAAATTCTTTATTTAGGAACAATCTAAAACTTAGCATAATAATCCGATTTTAAACTCCTAAACCTTTATTAGATCTTCTCGAGAGAGATCTAACTCTAGCCCATTCTCAATTTAACATTCTTAAATTTAAATCAACTCATGAATAACAAATCACTGCCTCAATTCTCAGAATGTAACAATACATCGACATGAGAAGAATAAGTTAAGAACATGCATACCCTCAATTAAAGTTTGAATTAACATTCAACCATCTATTTAATATGTAAAACAACAATCCAACCATAACCAAAGATAAGATTTAGCCTAAGAATTAAGAAATAACATACTTATATTGAAAATTAAACTCAAATCAAAGTCATTACAATAAAAGAATGAGGTTCAAGTTTCCCTTAGCAAAAGTAAGGAATTACTCACTGAACATGATTAAAATGAAAGAAAAATTCACATAAAGAGATACAATACTCATGAAGCTTTGAAGTTGCTCTTGATGACTTCTTAGCACAACGGTAGAAAGCTTGAATCTTTAAAAGAATTGAAAACTAAGAAGAAAAGAAAAACTAAGTCTAAACTACTGTACAATTAACTAATGAAAACTAGGGCTAAAATAATGAAGAAAATTCATCTCTTTTTCTCTCCCCTAATTCTGGTGTTTTGTCTTGCTTGTATACCTTAGAGAGAAGAGATTTGGTGCCTTTGAACTTTTTATTCCATAAATAAAATAGAATTATATCGTGTTTTGGACACATCCCTCAGTAGAGGGATTTTTCCATTAAGAAAGGGATTATTTCTCCTCTATCAACTTATGCCTTCCCTCGGAAGAGGAATTTTCTCCCTTAGGTGAGGAACTAATCCCCTCAAGAGAGGGAAATTCCCCTCGGATGAGGGACTTGCTTCTGTACTCAACATGCACTTCTCTTCAAAAATTCCTAAATTGCTCTAATTTCCTTTTTTCTCCAACTAACTTCCTTCGTTCTTTAATTAAGCACCTAAAAAAAAAATACCAAAATGAGATTAAAATTATATAATCAGAGATTTAAGAAATTAAATACTCAATTAACTAAATCAATATTAAAATAACATCCTACACACCTAAAAATATACTAATAATATAGTTATAATTCACAACTATCAAGCCTTATCCTTATCTCCTGTTCTTATCAATCCTGCTTTTATTATTTCTCTCTTTGGAATAACTTAGTTCTACCAAAGGTTGAAATTTTTTTATGGATGGCATTCTCAAATAGACTTCGCATGAAATCGTTTTTAGCCAATATAGGTATCTTATTGCCTTATTGTGTTTCTTATCCATCTGTACATAATTTTAGGAATCTATGGACCATATATCGATGTTTTGCTCTTTCTCCTTAAGTGTTTGGTATTATTTTGCTAACTGGTGGGGTGTTGTCTTTTGTCTGCCTAGCTCTTTTTGAAACTTGGCAATCCAATAGGTTAATCTTAGTAAAAGAAAGCTTCAAAATAAAATCTTTTTAATATTTTTTCTGCTTTAGCTTGGAATCTGTGGTTAGAAAGAAATTTGAGAGTGTTTGAAGGTGTTTCCACTTTAAAAGAGCATATTTTCCATTTGTTGTTAGTAAGAGCAAATTTTTGGATTAAATTTAACAAGGACTTGAACTTCCTATATAATCAGCCTCTGTTATTAGCTGTAGATGACAACAATTCCTATCAAGTATATGTGCTAGTTAAAACTCCAATTAAAATACCCTCCTCTTGGTCTCTACCTCCCTCTGGCTCTTTGAAATATAACATTGATAGGTTTTCTCATTGGAAATGGGGTCCTTTCGGTATTGGTGAAGTTCCAATTAATTCAAATGGTTCTTTCCTTTATATTTTCTCTTACAAGATGAATAATATGGAGTCAAATGTAGTAAAATTAATGGCGATGGAAAAGGCTATTTCTATATCCTATAAGTATTTGCTTAGAAACAAAACAAATGTGATATTTGAGCTAGACTCGGTTAATGTTGTTACTTTGTTGTCAAACCCCTTAGAAGCTAGACCTTGGAAATTTGCTTATATTTTTAATAGTATTGATAACAAAATTGCCTTCATTAGAACTTACTCCTTCCAGTAGAATGCTCGCTCATGTAATCAAGTAGCTGACATCTTAGCAAAATCTGGGGTTGAAAGGACCCAAGACCTCATTGCTTGGCTTTAGTCCAATTCTGTGGATAGGACACTTTTCTAGGTGATATGTTTCTTATTTGAGGGGTCTACAGATGTTGTGGTTGATAGCTTGCCATTTATGTATTAAGCAGGGCTACAAAGCCTTGACATTCTTACTGGTATTGTCCAGCTTATTGGGTGCCGAAGTCCATTACTCTTTTGCTGTGTTTTGATCCTACAGGTGTAATGCAGGGTTGGTTGTGTTTCCAGTTCAGAATTTTTTGTAGATTGGTTATAGTTTTGGTATTTTAGCAGTAGGGGTGTGTTTTTTATATCAACACAGAAATAATCTAAAGCAATACTGCTCTGTTTTTTCAACTATTGATGTTCTTATTATTGTAGATTTATCTTTTATATCTATTCGGTTGTACTATTCTCAAGGATCTTTATTTTTTCCTGTTCATCTTGTTGTTTTGTTAGTAGAGGCTGGGGCAACATCTCTTCTGATGTACGCAGCTTGGATTATGATGGGTTCTAAGATTTTTGGGGGTTTGGCTTTATATACTGGGATTTTAATTTATGTTTCAGCCTTCAAGCATTTTCTTAGCTCCCCTGTTAACTTTCTTTCATTAATAAATTCCATAGTTTATAAAAAATCATATAAGCTTTCAACTAACTTTATGAATAGGTAATATTAAGTAATTCGATAATTACTACTCTTATAGCTAAAATTTTGACATTTTTTTTGTTTTTAGACTTCTAATCCAAATATTTTGTACGAGTCTAGTTTAATTAGTATGGATTGTGCCTTTTTTGCTGGTCATCTTCATATCAACTTTTGATAATTAGATACTCATATTTATTACATTGTCAACAATAATTATCATCAATTTTCATATAATTTATATAGTTTACCACTAATAGAACTACTTTTGGCCTTATTTTTTTAGAAATATGGAGTTGTTGATCGGTATTACTTTTTATCTTTTCTAAAGTATCACTTTGGAAACTTTCATTTCATTTTCTTTTAAAGATTGATATCTTCCCCATTAAAAGATTTGTAATACTTCTGGCAGACTTTAAAATTATTGATAATATTAAAAAAGTCTAACATGGACAATAATTGTTTGCCTTTTCCATTTGATAAGTCATGTTATTAATCTTAAGGGGTTATGAACATTTATAATCATGGGATTTATAGTATATACTTTCCCTTTAATGTCCATTAATATATATTTTGTCTTATTAAAAATCTACTAGCAAAAATCCTGTGGGATAAAAATCCAGTAAAGAAAAATAGAGTACATAATATTTTTAATATACATCATAAGTTGTCTTATTAAAAATTTAATTGGAAAATCCAGTGAAAAAAAACTTTAGTTAAGGAAAAAATAGTACAACATGTATTTTTCTTCCCTTTATAATAATATCGGTACATAATGATCTAATGAGGCTTCAAATGAAGGCGTTGCTTGCTGAAAAATCAAGACTAGCAAATGAAAATGCAAATCTTATTAGGGAAAATCGATGCCTTCACCAGCTTGTAGAATACCACCAACTCACTTCGCATGATCTCTCTACATCATATGAATAACTTATTCAAGGAATGTGTTTAGACTTCTCTTCTCCATCACAAACCATAGATGATGAGGTTGACAAAGAAATTGAGCCAACCCCAGGAACAAATATTTTTACTTTTTCCACTAATCTCGATGAGTGCTTTCAATAAGAGCAGCTGTAAGTAGAAGGTGGATGCTAATGCTAGAGAAATGGGATACGACCTAATTTTGTCAACTTGATTTGGTTCTTCAACTTCAGTTTCTCTGGAACTGTAAATTTGATGTTCATGGGTTATATTTAGCCGAGGTTTTTTGACATAACAAGAATTAGTTGGTTTGGGTTTTACTTTGAAATTCTGGGTGATAATGTAATTTTGAATGGTATAATATTATTCCAAGTTCTAAGAATAAGAAGTAAGTGATTTATCAAAAACAAACTTTAAATTTGTACATGTAGAATTTTGATGCGTAATATTATAAAGTTCTTTTTCTAAAAATGAGCCACATATCTTTTGGATATGCTTATTATATATCTTTTGGATATATTATGCATGAACTAAAAAATAACAACTAAAACTTATTTTATAAAATTACATGTTGTACATTTACAGGCATGTACAATTTATTTATACATCTCCCATTTCTTTAAGATGAGAAATTTTAAAAATTTTAATAATATAGTTATACATACAAATGGTACATGACCAATGTACTTTTATACCATATCATAAATAAGTTATCCATTCTCAAATGATTTTCTTAACCATTTCTATTCTTTCTCTTAATTATCAACCACTTATGATGGTAAAAATTAATTATACAATAGTAATACTTATTATTTCTTGAATATATTGTTTTTATTACCATAATTATATATTGCTTCATTCATTTCAAGGAATGAAAAAAATGCAATAAAATAATTTTATGATATATATACAATATAATCATATAATAGATATAATAAATCAATGCATTTAACAACTTAATTCAAATATTTCTAAAGTATTACTTAATTAAATTATCCAAATAAAATATATATGATTATATAGAAAACTAAAATCTTTAAAAGAATATGTAATTTTAAGTAACAATTTGACAATTATCATGTAATGCATGATTACATAATGCATTAATAGCAATAATATATGATCATTAAATATATCATATCTAGTAACTTTACAACCATTGCAATACTCAATGGAAGATAGTTTATAAATATATCAATCAAATAGTACTCGATATTTAAGTCGAGATAAAATTTAGTTTACAAAATTCATTAAAGCATTTTGTACTCTTCAAGAGTTTTAGTAATTAAAATCATAAATAATCATGACAATAAGTAAACTATAACATTTCAAAATAATATGCATAAAATTCAATGCATATATTTGTATTAAATAAAATTTTTCAAAAATATTTATATACTTCAAGTATGATAACTTTTTAGAAATTATATGTAATTTATTATCAAATAGGCAAATAGTATCAATTAGTTACATACTAATTTATTACCGAATTGGCAAATAGAAAAAACTTATTGCATTCATTATAAGAAAATATGTATTTTTACAATCAATGCCATTCATAATACAAATCATATTTTACGACTTCATTGCTTATTGCATGAATATTAATTATACTCTTTTTGCATCATATTTTTCAATATTTTGAATTGTAGGTCCAAAAATTTATAAATGCAATTAATATCTGTATTTTTCAACAAATTTAATTTTAAGATTCTCACTATGTTGAAAAATCAACATCAATATTTTATATAGAAATGTTTTCAACAACTTTATCTTTTTTAGTTATTTTTAATGACAAATGACCTATTGATATCTCTTATTTAATTTCAGGTATCTGAAC
>CM075806.1:121572781-121759033 GCA_037975025.1 Excoecaria agallocha | reverse complement strand
TTATCCCTTTGGAATCAAATAAAAAGCTCTATCAATGTTGTACTACTTATATTGGTTGGAGGGGATTTTAATGCATTTCTTAGTTCAGAAGATAGCTGGAGATCTGATCTAAATTAAAAAGATATTGCCTTCTAAGAATTTGTATCATCTGTAAATCTCATTAATCTCCCTCTAATTGGGAAGAAATTTACTTGGAGCAATTTCATTAGTAGAAGTAGAATTGATCAATTCCTAATAATTGATCTATAGTTGCTAAAATTTAACCACCCTATTCAATTGAACCTACTAAAGGGTATCTCCGATCATTCACCCATTCTCCTAACTTTAGACTCCTTCAACTGGGGACCTAAACCTTTTCGATTTCTAAATTGGTGGCTTTAAAAGCCAAACTTCTTGAAAAATATTGACAACTGGTGGCTAGAACTCGGTTCTAAAGGAGTGATGAATATCTCCTCAAAATTTAAGATGTTAAAAAATAATCTATCTGATTGGAACAAATCTGTATTTGGGAACCTAGACCTCACTATTAAAAAATTAGAGAGGGGCATTGAAACTATTGATTGTGACCTTGAATGTGCAGATATCCATGAGACTATCAGGAAATTTATGTTGGAGAGTCATAGTGTTCTTTTAAAAAATCTTTGGGCAAAACTCAGAGCTAAAGAGTCCTTTTGGAGATAAAAATCCAGAGCAAAATGGTTAAAGAAGGTGATAAAAATATGAAGTTTTTTTCACTTATCGACTAAAATAAGATAGTCTTCCAATTATATCAGCGGCATTCAATCTGGAATGGGATTGGTTACTGATCCGAATTTGATTAGAAAGGAAGTTTTAGACTTTTATGAGAATCTTTTTTAGGAAAAAAATAATTCAAAACCTGTCTTCCCTCCAAACTTTTTCAAAAAGTTGAATTCTGATGTAGCTTCTAGTCTGGAGCTACCTTTCTCTTTAGAAGAGATCAAATTTGCAGTATGGAACTATGACAGTTCTAAATCGCCGGCCCTGATGGTTTTATTAAAGCATCTTGGAGTTCTATTGGTATTGATATCTTCAACATGGTTCAGTCCTTTTATAATACATGAAAGTTATTGAAAGGAATCAACTCTTCTTTCATTACTTTGGTTCCCAAAGTTAAGGGGGCAGTTAAGGTGAAAGACTTAAGGCCAATCAGTCTAATTGGGTGTTTTTACAAGATTATAGCAAAGTTGTTGGCCAACCATCTAAAGACAGTGATAGGTGAAATCATTGAAGAAGAATATAGCGCCTTTGTCAAAGGCAGATACATCCTTGATGGGGTGTTGGTGGCTAATGAAGTAATTAATTCCTTGAGAAGCTCCAACAGTATCAAAATTATGTTGAAAATCAATTTTCATATAAGGCATTCGACTCTATTTCTTGGAGTTACCTAGGTTTTTTAATCGAGCTGATAAATTTTGGGGTTCGATAGAGATCCTAGATTAAAGAATGTACATATATTGCGAGGTTTCTTTTCTCATTAATGGTAGTCCTATAACCCTCTCCAGGGGTCTTAGACAAGGTGACCCTTTGTCACCATTTCTCTTCCTAATTGTGGCGAAAGGCCTTTCTAAACTTTTAAAAAAAGTCTCTCATCTGAATCTTTTCTCGAGTTTACTATCAAATCTAAAGAATCAATCTAGTCCAATTATTACACACTTGTAGTATGCAGATGACATAATTATTTTCATCCAACCTATCCAAAAAATGGTTCTCAATGTGAAAAGAGTCCTCAGAATTTTTGAAGCAGTTTATGGCTTCTTAATAAATTTTTTGAAGAGTTCCTTGCTGGGGATCAATGTAGATTCTCGTTGGCTTACAAGCTATGCTGATGCAGTGAAATGTTGTATTCGGACTTTTCTTTATAATTACTTGGGTTTTCCCTCAGGGGCCAATCCTAGAAGGATCCAAACTTAGCAGCCTCTTATTTAGAACATCGACTTAAAATTATAAAATTAGAAAACTTCCCACTTATCCTTTGTTAAAAGGATAACATTAATCAAGGTATCTCTCTCTGATCTTCTTCTTTATTATCTCTCTCTTTTCAAGATATCGATTAGTGTTCTGAACTCTATTACCACCATTATAAGGAGGTTATCACCATTATAAGGAGGTTTTTCTGGGGCTGTTTAATAGAAAAGAGGAGGATGTGTAGAGTTAACTGGGAATTGATTCAAAAACCAAAAAAAATTAAGGGTCTAGGGGTCGGCTCTTTGCTGTTGAAAAATAAAAGTCTCCTATATAAATGGTTGTGGCATTTCGACCCTTATACCAACTCATTATGGAAAAAAATACAATTATAGACTCTCATTGTCTCCAGATTTTGGAAACACCAGCTCCACAAGTGCAGTCTCGACTATCTGGAACGATATTGTCTGAACTGGTACTTTGTAACCTTTTTCGAATGAAACCAAAATTGAAGTGGTAAATGGAGAACTATGTTATTTTTGGCATGATTTATGGATCACCCAGGCACTTCTTAAATGCTCTTTCAAGCGATTATTTTCTTTATCTCTACAAAGAGATGCTTATATAAAAGATTACAGCTTTTGGCAAAATAATGTTTGGATGTGGAATCTTATGTGGTCTCTACCTTTGGGCTTTTGGGAATGTCAGAAACTATATGATCTCATGGGCATCTTGAATTCTTCCATTTTCTTACAAAAGAGAGAGGATAAAAAAATTTGGATTTATGATGCCAAAGGAGTTTTCTTGATCAAATTAGCTTGTGCGTAAGCCTTGATCAGATTCTAACAAGTGTATTAGATCAGCTAGTAATATAAGAAAATATAATTAAAACGTTAAGAATATCAAACCCAAAGGAACATGGATTTCCAAGTAAAATATCAATCTAATTTAATTTGATTAATCTAAGATTATTTCCCAAGTTTTTAGTTGAAAGCAATAACTGAGATAAATGGACAATTAAGCAAATCAAAAACTAAGACTAGACTAACATAAATTAAAACACTTATACTAAAGGAACTATCCACCTCAACTTTCATTACAATGACTCAATAAAAAAATAACATAAGTGATTATGAAAAATCAGTTAAATATAAATATATATTTTATTCAGAATATCATTCTAAGTACTAAATCCTCTATTTAGGAACAATCTAAAACTTAGCATAATAATCTGATTTTAAACTTTTAAACCATCATTAGACCTTCTCGAGAGAAATCTAACTCTAGCCTATTCTCAATTTAGCATTCTTAAATTTAAATCAACTCATGAATAACAAATCACTGCCTCAATTCTCAGAATGCAACAATACATCGACATGAGAAGAATAAGTTAATAACATGCATACCATCAATTAAAGTTTGAATTAACATTCAACCATCTATTTGATATGTAAAACAACAATCCAACCATAACCAAAGATAAGATTTAGCCCAAGCATTATGAAATAACATACTTATATTGAAAATTAAACTCAAATCAAAGTCATTAGAATAAAAGAATGAGGTTCAAGTTTCCCTTAGCAAAAGTAAGGAATTATTCACTGAACATGATTAAAATAAAAGAAAAATTCACATAAAGAGATACAATACTCATGAAGCTTTGAACTTGCTCTTGATGACTTCTTAGCACAACAGTAGAAATATTGAATCTTTAAAAGAATTGAAAACTAAGAAGAAAAGAAAAACTAAGTCTAAACTACTGTACAATTAACTAAAGAAAACTAGGGCTAAAATAATGAAGAATATTCATCTCTTTTTCTCTCCCCTAATTCTGGTGTTTTGTCTTGCTTGTATACCTTGGAGAGAAGAGATTTGGTGCCTTTGAACTTTATATTCCATAAATAAAATAGAATTTCATCGTGTTTTGGACACATCCCTCGGTAGAGGGATTTTTCCATTAAGAGAGGGATTATTTCTCCTCTTTCAACTTATGCCTTCCCTCGGAAGAGGAACTTTCTCCCTTAGGTGAGGGTCTAATCCCCTCAAGAGAGGGAAATTCCCCTCGGATGAGGGACTTGCTTCTGTACTCAATGTGCACTTCTCTTTAAAAATTCCTAAATTGCTCTAATTTCCTTTTTTCTCCAACTAACTTCCTTTGTTCTTTAATTAAGCACCTAAAAAAAATACCAAAATGAGATTAAAATTATATAATCAGAGACTTAAGAAATTAAATACTCAATTAACTAAATTAATATTAAAATAACATCCTAAACACCTAAAAATATACTAATAATATAGTTATAATTTACAACTATCAAGCCTTATCCTTATCTCCTGTTCTTATCAATCCTGCTCTTATTATTTCTCTCTCTCTTTGGAATAACTTAGTTCTACCAAAGGTTGAAATTTTTTTATGGATGGTATTCTTGAATAGACTTTGCATGAAATCGTTTCTAGCCAATATGGGTATCTTATTGCCTTGTTGTGTTTCTTATCCATCTGTACATAATTTCAGGAATCTATGGACCATATACCCATGCTTTGCTCTTTCTCCTTAAGTGTTTGGTATTATATTGCTAACTGGTGGGGTGTTGCCTTTTGTCTTCCTAGCTCCTTTTGAAACTTGGCAATCCAATAGGTTAATCTTACTAAAAGGAAGCTTTAAAATAAAATCTTTTTAATATTTTTTTCTGCTTTAGCTTGGAATCTGTGGTTAGAAAGAAATTTGAGAGTGTTTGAAGGTGTTTCCACTTTAAAAGAGCATATTTTCCATTTGTTGTTAGTAAGAGCAGATTTTTGGATTAAATCTAACAAGGACTTGAACTTCCTATATAATCAGCCTCTGTTATTAGCTGTAGATGACATCAATTCCTATCAAGTATATGTGCTAGTTAAAACTCCAATTAAAATACCCTCCTCCTGGTCTCCACCTCCCTCTGGCTCTTTGAAATGGAATATTGATAGGTTTTCTCATTGGAAATGGGGTTCTTTCGGTATTGGTGAAGTTCTAATTAATTCAGATGGTGCTTTCCTTTATGTTTTCTCTTGCAAGATGAATAATATGGAGTCAAATGTAGTAAAATTAATGGCGATGAAAAAGGCTATTTCTATATCCTGTGAGTATTTGCTTAGAAACAAAGCAAATGTGATATTTGAGCTAGACTCGGTTAATGTTGTTACTTTGTTGTCAAACCCCTTGGAAGCTAGACCTTGGAAATTTGCTTATATTTTTAGTAGTATTGATAACAAAATTGCCTTCATTGGAACTTACTCCTTCCAGTAGAATCCTCGGTCATGTAATCAAGTAGCTGACATCTTAGCAAAATCTGGGATTGAAAGGACCCAAGACCTCATTGCTTGGCTTTAGTCCAATTCTGTGGATAGGACACTTTTTCTAGGTGATATGTTTCTTATTTGAGGGGTTTGCAGATGTTGTGGTTGATAGCTTGCCATTTATGTATTAAGCAGGGCTACAAAGCCTTGACAGTCTTACTGGTACTGTCCAGCTTATTGGGTGCCGAAGTCTACTACTCTTTTGTTGTGTTTTGATCCTACAGGTGGAGTGCAGGGTTGGTTGTGTTTTCAATTCAGAATTTTCTGTAGATTGGTTATAGTTTTGGTATTTTAGCAGTAGGGGTGTGTTTTTTTATATCAACACAGAAATAATCTAAAGCAATGTTGCTCTGGTTTTTCAACTATTGATGTTCTTATTATTGTAGATTTATCTTTTATATCTATTCGGTTGTATTGTTCTCAAGGATCTTTATTTTTTCCCGTTCATCTTGTTGTTCTGTTAGTAAAGGCTGGGGCAGCATCTCTTCCGATGTATGCAGCTTGGATTATGATGGGTTCTAAGATTTTTGGGGGTTTGGCTTTATATATGGGGATTTTAATTTATGTTTCAGCCTTCAAGCATTTTTCTTAGGTCCCTTGTTAACTTTCTTTCATTAATATATTCCATAGCTTATTAAAAAACCATATAAGCTTTCAACTAACTTCATGAATAACTAATATTAAGTAATTCGATAATTACTACTCTTATAGCTAAAATATTTGACTTTTTTTTTGGACTTCTAATCCAAATATTTTGTACGAGTTTAGTTTAATTAGTATGGATTGTGCCTTTTTTTGCTGGTCATCTTGATATCGACTTTTGATAATTAGATACTCATACTTATTACATTGTCAACAATAATTATCATCAATTTTCATATAATTTATATAGTTTACCACTAATAGAACTACTTTTGGCCTTATTTTTCTAGAAATATGGAGTTGTTAATCGGTATTACTTTTTATCTCTTCTAAAGTATCACTTTGGAATTTTTCATTTCATTTTATTTTAAAGATTGATATCTTCCCCATTAAAAGATCTGTAATACTTCTGGCAGACTTTAAAATTATTGATAATATTAAAAAAAGTCCTACATGGACAATAATTATTTGTCTTTTCCATTTGATAAGTCATGTTATTAATCTTAAGGGGTTATGGACATTTATAATCATGGAATTTATAGTATATACTTTTCCTTTAATGTCCATTAATATATATTTTGTCTCATTAAAAATCTTCTAGCAAAAATATTATGGGATAAAAATCCAGTAGAGGGAAAAAGAGTACATAATATTTTTAATACACATCATAAGTTATTTTATTAAAAATTTTAATAGGAAAATCCAGTCAAAAAAATTTAGTTAAGGAAAAAATAGTGCAACATGTATTTTTCTTCCCTTTATAATAATATCGGTACATAATGATCTAATAAGGCTTCAAATGAAGGCGTTGCTTGCTGAAAAATCAAGACTGGCAAATGAAAATGCAAATCTTATTAGGGAAAATCGATGCCTTCACCAGCTTGTAGAATACCACCAACTCACTTCGCAGGATCTCTCTACATCATATGAACAACTTATTCAAGGAACTTTTTAGACTTCTCTTTTCCATCACAAACCATAGATGATGAGGATGACAAAGAAATTGAGCCAACCCCAGGAACAAATATTTTTACTTTTTCCACTAATCTCGATAAGTGCTTTCACTAAGAGCAGCTGTAAGTAGAAGGTGGATGCTAATGCTCGAGAAATGGGATACGACCTAATTTTGTCAACTTGATTTGGTTCTTTTCAACTTAAGTTTCTCTGGAATTGTAAATTTGATGTTCATGGGTTATATTTAGCCGAGGTTTTTTTGACATAACAAGCATTAGTTGGTTTGGGTTTTACTTTGAAATTCTGGGTGATAATGTAATTTTGAATGGTATAATATTATTCCAAGTTCTAAGAATAAGAAATAAGTGATTTATCAAAAACAAACTTTAAATTTGTATATGTAGAATTTTGATGCATAATATTATAAATTTTTTTTTCTAAAAATGAGCCACATATCTTCTGGATATGCTTACTATATATCTTCTTGATATATTATGCATGAACTAAAAAATAACAATTAAAACTTATTTTATAAAATTACATATTGTACATTTACAAGCATGTGCAAATTTATTTATACATCTCTCATTTCTTTAAGATGAGAAATTTTAAAAAATTTAATAATATAGTTATACATACAAATGGTACATGACCAATGTACTTTTATACCATATCATAAATAAGTTATCCATTCTCAAATGATTTTCTTAACCATTTCTATTCTTTCTCTTAATTATCAACCACTTATGATGGTAAAAATTAATTATACAATAGTAATAATTATCATTTCTTGAATATACCATTTTTATGACCATAATTATATATTGCTTCATTCATTTCAAGGAATGAAACAAATGCAATAAAATAATTTTATGATATGTATACAATATAATCATATAATAGATATAACAAATCAATAAATTTAACAACTTAATTCAAATATTTCTAAAGTATTACTTAATTAAATTATCCAAATAAAATATATATGATTATATAAAAAACTAAAATCTTTAAAAGAATATGTAATTTTAAGTAACAATTTGACACTTATCATGTAATGCATGATTACATAATGCATCAATAGCAATAATATATGATCATTAAATATATCATATCTAGTAACTTTACAACCATTGCAGTACTCAATGGAAGATAGTTTATAAATATATAATCATATTATAAAAAAAATTTCTTTCAATCAAATAGTACTCGATATTTAAGTCGAGATAACATTTAATTTACAAAATTCGTTAAAGCATTTTGTACTCTTTAAGAGTTTTAGTAATTAAAATCATAAATAATCATGACAATAAGTAAACTATAATATTTCAAAATAATATGCATAAAATTCAATGCATATATTTGTATTAAATAAAATTTTTCAAAAATATTTATATACTTCAGGCATGATAACTTTTCAGAAATTATATGTAATTTTATTATCAAATAGGCAAATAGTATCAATTAGTTACATACTAATTTATTACCAAATTGGCAAATAGAAAAAACTTATTACATTCATTATAAGAAAATATGTATTTTTACAATCAATGCCAATCCATTGCGATAAATATAATAATACAAATCATATTTTGTAACTTCATTTTTATTGCATGAATATTAATTATATTCTTTTGGCATCATATTTTTCAATATTTTGAATTGCAGGTCCAAAAATTCATGAATGCAATTAATATCTATATTTTTCAACAAATTTATTTTTAAGATTCTCACTATGTTGAAAAAATCAACATCAATATTTTTATATAAAAATGTTGTCAACAACTTTATCTTTTTTAGTTCCTTTTAATGACAAATGACCTATTGATATCTCTTATTTAATTTTAGGTACTTGAACCACTTTTATGATTTAAAAATTAGTTATGTCATAGGTCTCTTTAGGATTACCTGCCATTTAAATATTTAATTTTTATTTGAAACTGAATAATTTACCCTACAAGGCAATTTGTTTTGCTGGGATATTGTTCTTAATTGAAGCATTTGCAGCTAATACGTATGAGATTTAATAAATCTCTACTTACTAACAAATACATTGGCATCATAATTAACTAATCTTTTGAAGTTCAGGTTCATATATACGGATCTAAATTACATACAATGTATTTATTATTTTATTTTATTTTTTTAGCTATTTTCCATCCCTTGATATTAGCAAAGCTGTTAATCAAAATGCAATTTTCAATTAAAAATTTAAATAGAGGAATTTTTTGATATTTATTGGCATAATCTATGTAAGTATTGCTTACATTAATATTATATATCCATACATAAAAATAGTACTATTGTTCTTATAAAAATGTCTAGCAATTAATAAAAGGCATTTAGTAAACATTTTTATTAGACCTTGGAGTATGAACATGTACAAATGACTTATAACAATCTTTTACTGCCATGACATATGATCACTAGCATTATGAAGAAAAATGTCTTGATTGCATAATCTGAAAGTTGTGCACTTAATTTGAATAATCTCAAAAATTACATGTTTGTGAGTTGATAATAAACACACATGTAACAATTTTATTAATCCATCTTTCAAAAATTATAAATTATTTGAGTGCTTCACATGGTGGATAGTGGATCTACATAAATTATCTTTATTTATTCCATAATAAAGGGAATTCAATCCTTTTATTAGCCAGTGATACTTTAAATGAATTTTCGATAATTTATGCATTATAATCGATCTGGAATGGTCAAATCAGTCATGCTAAGCGATTATTGTTAATTAGTAAACTTCAGATTTGCTATTTTTATTATATCAATATTTGTATCAATTGATAAATATCAAGTTTCTTAATATTAATATCAAATAGTTAGTAAACTTTGGATTTATTAATATTTGTGATATGTAGTATTTGTATCGATTTTCAAGTTTATTACAATCAATAAACATCAAGTTTACTGATATTAGCATCAATTAATCAACAAATTACAGATTTATTGATATTTGAATAATTAGTCAACTGAAGGTTGCTACTATTTGTATAATAGTTAGTAAACTTTATGTTTACTAATATTTGTATCAAAATAAAATAAAATCATCTTTTGAAAAATATATTACTCATGTATTTCTCTCTCAGTATCAAAATTAATGATATCCATTCCAACGAATATCTTTTAAAAATAAATTTTTGTGTGACATATTGGAGAAATAATATATTTCATAATAAATAGTATGTGAATAATTGTATTATAACTCTTAAGGAGCATTCAAATAACTGTATTACACATAATAAAAATATACATATAGTAAATTGAAAACCAAAATATGGCTTTAAATAAAATATATTCATCATATATATAATATAAGGATCAAAATATAATTAAGCAAGGATCAACTTGTAATTATGCAAAATAAATCACTAAAATGAATGGCAATGGAAAATGCTATTCTCATTTTTTTCTTAATAATTTCGTATATTGAAGTTTTTAAAATTTATTGTAGAGTACAATTACCAAACCTTTAATTAATCTCATTAACTCATAAGAATTAAAATAATTCAATGTTTACGAATTAAATTTACTTAGCATTTAATCTTGTAAATTATAATTCTTGATTTCTTCAAGCCGAGTTGTCGTAAATCATCGACTTTCAATAATCAATTGGGGCAATCGTGCTGATAATGTATTATAAAAAAATTAAATTAAAAATATATATAATATGAATAGAGAATTTTTTATTATTAATTATCACAACTGAATAAACAAACACTACAAAAAAAATACAGAATAGCGATGAAAATTAGCGAGGACAATAAAATTTGTTGCTAAATGCACAATTTAGCGACAACATTGCGACGAAAAATTATTTTTGTCGCAAATGTTGTTAGCTGTGAGTGGGAAAACAGATTTTGCGACGATTTAGCGAGCAATAATTTTTTTTGTAGCTAATTTTGGGCGCCAAATTTTTGGCGCAAAAAATAGAGACAACTTTGCGAGCAAAGACCCCTCGCTAAATCTTAATTCACGGCTAGAATGATAAATTAACCATTTAGCGAGGACTTAATCCTCGCTAATTTTGCGAGGAACAAATCCTCGCTAAATTAGCGAGGACAATTTCCTCGCTAAAGGTTTAATAGTTTAGCATTTGATATATTAACAATTTAGCGAGGACTTAATCCTCGCTAATTTTGCGAGGAACAAATCCTCGCTAAATTAGCGAGGACAATTTCCTCGCTAACGGTTTAATAATTTAGCATTTGGTATATTAACAATTTAGCGAGGACTTAATCCTCGCTAAATTAGCGAGGACAATTTCCTCGCTAACGGTTTAATAGTTTAGCATTTGATATATTAACAATTTAGCGAGGACTTAATCCTCGCTAATTTTGCGAGGAACGAATCCTCGCTAATTTTGCGAGGAATAAATCCTCGCTAAATTAGCGAGGACAATTTCCTCGCTAACGGTTTAATAGTTTAGCATTTGATATATTAACCATTTAGCGAGGACTTAATCCTCGCTAATTTTGCGAGGAATAAATCCTCGCTAATTTTGCGAGGAAAAAATACTCGCTAAATTAGCGAGGACAATTTCCTCGCTAATGGTTAAATAGTTTAGCATCTGATATATTAACCATTTAGCGAGGAACAAATCCTCGCTAAATTAGCGAGGAAAAAATCCTCGCTAAATTAGCGAGGAACAAATCCCTCGCTAATGGGTAAAGAGATTGCCATTTGACATATGAACCTAATTTTACGAGGACTAAATGAACCTAATTTTGCGAGGACTTAATCCTCGCTAATTTTGCGAGGAAGAAATCATCGCTAAATTAGCGAGGATAAAATCCTCGCTAATGGATAAATAGGTTGCCATTTAATAGTGGGGTGAGTTTTAACCATTTAGCGAGGAAATAGTCCTCGTTAATTTAGCTTGGAGTGTAGTCCTCGCCAATTTAGTGAGGGAATGTCCCTCGCTATTCCCTTGCTATTTTACCGGGATCAATAAATAAATTTAGCGGGAAATTTCCCTCGAGGAAATTTCATGAACCTAGTCTCTTTTTAGTAAAACCCTAGTCTCTTTTTCTCTTTCATGTTTTATAACCTTTGTCTCTTTCGCTGCTATCTCGGCTTATAGACCTTCAGATCTTCAAACCTCTCTTCATTTGTGTTCTCTATTTCTTGACCTTCAGATCTTCGAACCTCTCTTCATTTTCGTTCTTGATTTCTTCAACTTTAGATCCTCGAACCTCTAACCCATTTGAAGATTTGTGTTTCTATTCAGGATTTCGGTCTCCGGCGAGGATGCCAGCAGAGCTCTAGCCAAGATGAGCTAGAACGAAGAAGACATCTCTCCTTCTTTGGAAGGCCTTACCGACAAAGAAATTGGCGTTCTTAATGACTGGGAGAAGAAATTTGAAGCTAAGTATCCCATCTTTGGTCGGTGTGTCTCTTGAATTTGCTTCCTTTCTGTGGTTTGTTTCCAAATCTGATTCGAAAGAGGTCTCGCATTGAAATTCTTGCCATTCATTTGAAACTTTGGTTACATTGATTATTGAAGTTGATTTTATCTGAGCCATTAAAGCATACTACTGCACTTTGACTTGGGATTCAAATTTGGGCATCTGTCCATGGCAGAAATACTTTTATTGTTATGCGTCGCAGGCGATGGAGGATTGAAGGGAAAAGAGCAAACTTGGGAACAAAAGCGACGTCGTGTCCAAATCTAAAAGCGGTGCGTTTTGAGTATCTACACGTTTTATGCTGGCTTATTGCTGGGTATTTTTCTAATCAAAATTTTGGGGAAGAAATGTTCAGGTTGAGCAGAGCTCTGTTGAAAGAAGCTGGAAATGGAATCAGTAAGACTCTCTCAGAAATCCTGGTCTGTCCTCTCTCCAAGCGGCCGTTAAGGTGATCCATTACTTGATTTTCTTTTATTTATTTATTTTTTTAAGAATTCCGTTTTTGTGAAATTGTTGAAGTGATTTTGAGGTTTGAAGTTGAATTGTGTAGGTATTGCGTAGAAACGAATTCTCTTTAAGCGATGCTCTTGACCATTCTCTGTTATGTTCTGTTCTTTGTCTGTAGGTTTTTGAAGGAACATATGGTATTGACAACAAATTTACAACTGTGCAGTTCACAAGAGAGGTATAAAGTTCATTCATGGTTCTCTCGGTAGCTATGTGATTGTAACAAATGTGAGCAGTGATTCCATTTGTTGATTGAGGTTGGCCTTGACAGTTTGGTAGTTGTTTGATTGAAGTAAGGAGGAATAAAATATATTTTATTACTTGTTTCATTCGTGAATATCCTGCTTATTTTTCTTCCTATTCTGTGAGTAATGGTGGAAAAGGGCGCTGCTGGTCTCCTCATGTCACTTGCAAAATTGATGTTATTGCTTGCAGTATGATGAAGCTGAGAGGAGGCGAGAAATGGCAAAAAAATCTTTGGAGAGATACACTCATTATTATGAACGATGGGCAAGCAATCAATCGGTATATACTATTAACTTTGTTCTCTTTCTTTCTCTGCTTTATTTTCATCTTTTATTTTCATTTTCATTTTTTGTTTTTGAACAAAAAAAATATATCATTGTTCAATATTTTATAGTTTATTATGCATAACAAAGAGTGTTAGTTTAGACGCGTAGCAGAGATGTCAATTCTGTATTATGTTGAGAACTGATGAACTGACGTGACATTGACTTCACTTTTAAATTGTATAATTGCAATTAGTTTTTCCTAGTTACTTATTTATCTGGATTCTGATTCTTTAGGCTTTCCTGTTCTATTTATATGGAAATTTAGGATTACAATTTATTTAGGAATTTTCTTGTATCTAGGGCTATTGTAATTGTTAATTTATTTCTGTACTATTGAGTATGGTTTAGAATTTTCCTGTTCCAGAATTCTTAATCTAGGTAGTAATGGGATTTGTCCAAGTCTTAATTTTATGAACTATCAACAATTCTTTCCCTTCTAAAATGATTTTTAACTGCAAATAGGTTCTTGCTATGAAGTGAAACTGCGTGATAATCACTTGTGTGTTGAAAACTCCATGAAGAATTATTGCCCTGTCTGTGATGAGGTTTGTAATTCAGTCATTGCAAGTCCTGTACATTGAGCAAAGATTCGGTGTTATAACAGCCTTTTTATTGTGCCCACAGTATCTGTTTGACTCACTTAAAGGCGCAACAGTTATGAAGTGTGGACATACCATGCATTTGGATTGCTTTCAACAAATGGGAGAACAAAAACAGTAACTTTTCTAGTTGCTTGTCTTTCTTATTTAGTTTTGACAAGTGAACAAGTAATAAATTGGATTCTTTACTCAGGTTATGTTGTCCGATCTGCTCTAAGACTGTAATGACAATGTCACACGGGTGGGAAGTGCTAGATCAGGAGGTATTTAAGACTTCTTCCTGCCATAAGAGTATTGATGAAATTTTGAGACTAGACTATAAAGTTGCATGAAGTCTAGTCCATAAAATTATTTGAAGTCAGTGAAAACATGTTCTATGCACATAATGATTAACTGTCATGGCAAAAATCCTTAAGCCGTACTTTAGTTTGGTAGGACTCTGAAATTCTTGAAAGAGTTGGTACTGGACCTTCAGATGTATGGATTCTCTCGGTGTGTGTGTTTTTTCCTTTCAAATAAACTTGTTATGTTTATTTATTCGTTGAGTTGATTTGGTAGAATCAGGGTAAGTATATTGGCATGCCAGAAAAAGTTAGAAATTTAAGTAGGTTCAATGCTAGAAAGCCTTTTTTTTTTCATGAGTTGCCATGACAGAGCATATACCAAGCTGGTGGATTTGGGGTTTCTGGGCCTCTCCGTTGGTGTATGCTCAAAATGCAGCTTCAGTAAATGAATTCCTTGGGAACTCTTGGAATACGGTTGTCAATCATCTGTCCATTTGCTTTTTAAAGTTTTTCAATTGCTAATGGTAATGGTAAAGCAAGGTAATCATATAAAAATTGCTGTAAGCAATTATCTGTTTTCCCGTTAAATGATACTAGAGAGAGCTAAAAAGTATCTCTTATTGCCTAAATGAATCCTTCCCTGTTAATCATATATGCTGCTGCTAGTGAAATCATTTAGACTTTGTGACATGGCAGTTACATTTTGTTCTTATGGAGCTCCAAAACCCATGCTTGGTTTAGAATCCAATGCTTAAATTGTAAGCTTGTCTTACTTTTTTATCGTCATACTTCTGTTTTGAAACTTATTGTTCTTTGTTCCTCTGCTTTCTGTATAAGAACTATTATCTTTTCTTTTGGTTTATGCTAGCTAATTAATTGTTACTTTTGACAGGCTTCTTAATCCAAGCACATTTGCAGGATGGTTTGGACGATCTCTGTTTCACGTGAGTACTGTCTTGTGGCTTTTTCTACTGATGCTTTTAAGTATTCTAACTGGCTATACGTTTCCTATGATTTCATAGACAAAAATATATGATGATCAAGTTCTAATAATGACATTGGATGGAGTTCTTCGTTATCTGCAATCAATCACTACACAACTATAGGAACTAAAAGCAACTGGCATTTTATGAGCTATTTATGATTTTTAATTGTTACTGTTATATATGAATGTATTATTTTGGATATATTATTAGCAATAATATACACTTGTAAATAACAATTTATTCATTAATATATATATGTTTTTATATTAAATATTGAGTGAATATAAATTTATTATTTTTCAGATTATTATTTAAATAATAAAATTTTCATATTAAATTAAGAAAAAAAATTCATATGAACATTTAGCAAGGATAAATCTCATGCTAAATTTAGCAAGAACAATTTTTATCACAAAATGCATGTTAAATTTTAGCGAGAAACTCGTCCTAGCTAAAATTTAGCGAGGACTTTAATCCTCGCTAACTTTAGCGAGGACTAAATCCTCGCAAAACTTAGCGAGGACTAAATCCTCGCAAAACTTAGCGAGGACTTTAATCCTCGCTAAAATTAGCGAGGATTAAATCCTCGCAAAACTTAGCGAGGACGAAAATTCTCGCTAAAATCAGCTAGGACGACTTTTGTTACAGAATTTTTATCCTCGCTAAATCGTCGCTAAACTAATTTAGCGACGAAAAATTATCATTTAGCGAGGAATTTTGTCCTCGCTATTTTGCGTTTTTCTTGTAGTGAAAGTAGAGTTTTTATAGATACAAAATAAAAGAGATATACTTTTGCTATAATTAGAAGAAAGATAGAGTTTGATAGCCATTCAAATACCTTTGTAATTATCATAATAAAAAAACAAATAATTACTTATTGGTGACTTACTGTCCTAATTATGAAAATTTACAAATAATAAAATTTAGAGCCACAAAATCAACACTATGTTTCCGAGTTATGAAAATCAATAGCGAAAAAGTCTTAAATTTTATTAAAAATTTGATGTTTTTTGACTTTTTATTGCAATATATATATAATTGTCCACTACTATTTTGGCTTTTGAGAGCTCTGACCCATATTAGACATGTATTTAATATTCAAAGCGAAAAACAAAAAATCAAAGTAAGAGAAATAATTCATATCAATGCATAATAAGATATTTACATTTGAATTATTAATTTATTTCAATAACTATTTTAATTTTCAATATATATTAAATTTTAATTTGAATAAATGATTTTTTTTTAAAAAGTATTTGAATACATGATTAAGATGGATGAAGTTTTGTTAATTTTATTGAATGGCGAAGCCAGCTCATGAATTAATGATCAATCGTACATGATAATTCAAATTTTGAATATATTTTCAAATTTTGAAAACTTATTTTTTTAAAATAAATCCAAATTTAGCAATAGCAAATCCATTTAATCTAGTGTAATGTTGAGATATACATCATCATCGACTTTCTTAGGGCATGTTCCATTTATTCGAGAGATTAATACCATGGAAATATCAAGGTTGACAATCAACCGACCTTAGGCAAATATATAAGGAGCTGGACTCCATAAATTAGTTGTGTGTGTGAGAGCAAGAGAGAGTACCTTGTGTGGGTGAGTAAATTACATTGTGCTAGTGTGTGCAAATAGCTGTGTAAGAATATGCGTGGTAGAGGAGAAATTATATAGTGTAAGGTGTGTTTTTGTGTAAAATGAATAGTTGGGTTGTGACTATAAAATATTACAATTAATATATAAAATTTTGTGTTTATTTAATTTAATTCTCTCTAATAAAATTTAACAAGTGGTATGAGAGACAAGTCGGTTAGGAACCGAGGGATTGGAGTATTGGCGATCTGGGATTGCAGTGATACATCAAGACACCACAAGAAAATATGGAAATAGCAACGGAAAAATAGCAACGGAAATGATTCCGTTGCTAAATTAGCAACAGAAAATCAATTCCGTTGCTATGGTTTTCCGTTGCTAAAATTGATTAAACTTTGTAGATTTAGCAACGAAAAATTTTTTGGTTATCTTCCGTTGCTAAAAGAGGAAATTTTTGGTGCCAAAATTTAGCAACGAAAATTAGCAACGGAATCACTATTCCGTTGCTAATTAAGGTGCCAATAGATTGCAGACAAAAATTGGAACGAAAAATAGCAACGGAATATGATTTTCATTGCTAATTTAGCAACGGAATTTAATTTCCGTTGCTAAAATAAAAACGAAATAATTTATCGGTTGCTAAAATAGCAACCGAAATATATTTTCGTTGCTAAATAGCAACCGAAATAGAATTCCGTTGCTAATTTTCATTTTAAATGAAAAATAGTAACCGAATTAATTTTCGGTTGCTAAAATAGCAACGAAATTTATTTTCGGTTGCTATATTTCCGTTGCTAAATAGCAACCGAAATAGAATTCCGTTGCTAATTTTCATTTTCAATGAAAAATAGCAACCAAATTAATTTTTGGTTGCTAAAATAGCAACGGAATTTATTTTAGCAACCGAAATAAATTTTCGTTGCTATTTAGCAACCGAAATAGAATTTCGTTGCTAAATAGCAACCGAATTTATTTTCGGTTGCTAAAATAGCAACGGAATATAAATTCCGTTGGTAAATAAGGGGCATTTAAGTATTTTTTTTGTTTGTTAGAAATATAAAATAGAAATTAAGCTATTTATATATTTCTTTGTTTCTAATTAAATTAATATTATTTTTTACTTGAATGGGGAAACAAGTTGACAATGCTGGCCAAAGCAAGAGATCAACAAATTGTAAATTATGAATATCAAGTTATCAATATATTAGAGAGATTTTTTTTTTTTGCTTACATCATCGCAGAATGTATTTTAAGAAGTTCACAAAATTGATTTTTCTTTAACTGGATTTAGTTTAGATATTGTTAAATTAGTTTAAAAGTGGAGAAATATATGTTTTTTTTTGCTATAAATTAGTTTAAATGCAATGTCAATGATGTGGTTTTTTTATTAGGAGCAGAGCTAGTAATTAATTCAGTGTTCAGTGGACATTTTCGGTTGATTAGGAGTAGAATTTCATTTTTCTAATTTTCGGTTCTTTTTTACAAGCATAATTTTTAATTATGGCTATAAAAATTATTAAAAAAAAATTAAATTCAAAATGCATGATGCCTTCAAATTAGTATCAGTTATTTAACTAATTTCCTATAGTTTAATTTAGCAAATCTAGTTAGTATCCAGTCCATTATTCACATATATTTAAATAATAAATCTAAGTCCGGTCCATTACATAGCACTTTGGTCTAAATCAATACAAATGGAAATAACAGGCATCCTAAAGCGGCGTCGTTTATCCTCTCCACTTCTAGAAATCAAAGGGCTATTTTTTTAGTACCATTCCAAATCCAAATCAGCTATGGTATTAGGAGTTGAGCCCTAACAGGGGCAGAGAGCGACAGCAATGGCGTATGTTGCCGCCGGGCGCAACCTAGCATCTATCCTAACTCGAACCTTCAATTCTTCTTCTTCATTTTCTCCATCTTCTCCTTCTCGCTTCCTTTTCCCTATCCTATGCAAAAACCCACTATTCGAATTCGTCTCGGAGCTAGCTAAAATCCCGATCTAGTCCAAATCTTCTAGGTCCGGTTACTTGCCGTGTAATGACCCGTCGCTTAACTGGACCAACCGACCTCCAAAAGAAATGATTCTTCTCGATGGCTGCGACTATGAGCACTGGCTTATTGTTATGGAGTTCCCTAATTACCCTAAACCTACAGAAGAGGAAATGATGGACGCCTACGTCAAAACCCTCACTGCTGTTGTTGGCAGGTAACTAGATTAAGTTGGTTTCGATTTGGGTTTGTTTTTATTGGTGATTTTTTTAACGAATTTGTCTGCTTTTCTTTCAATTTTGTAGGTAGGTGAGAAGAGCATACAATGCTGTAAATATAGTTTCCTATTGTTTGTATCTTAGCTTTTGTCAAGTTTAAAGCTTATGTCTTCAATTTCTTATAACTGAATTCTTTATCTTGTTTGTTCTGTTTTTTAAGATTTTATTGACATGGGTTTTTTTTGTTGTTGTCACTTATCAAAAGTTACGATCTTTGTGTTGTTCCTAATTTTGCTTAAAATGATTCTCATTTCATAAGTATTAATTTTTTGCCTTAGCTATATCTAGTTTATTTGATGTTTCTCTGTTCAATTGTATTCTGGGAAATTTTTGTTAAAAAATCATATTACAGTGCTTCCGTTTCTTGTTCAAAATTTATGCCATATACATAAATCACACTAAATAAGTAGATCTGGAAAGGAAAATGGCTCTATATTGTAATTATTAAGATGCATTAATATGTATAAGCTTTGTAGAAATTTGAGTTTTCGGTTTGTTACTTGGCTATAATAATTTTTTAATCTGCAGTGGCTATAATTTGATGTGAGACCCCCACCATAATAAAGGGCTTGCTTTCACTGAGAAAGAGAGGGATGCTCATTACTTGCGCGGCCTTCTGCCCCCAGCGATCGTCACTCAGGAGCTCTAGGTTAGCTTAAACAAACATTAATCACAGTTGAAGTTCATATATATAATGACTCTTAATCACAGATTAGATGTTTTTAGTACTTATTCTGTATGGCTTTGGTTACTACTAGGAGAAAAAGTTGATGCACAATCTTTGTCAGTACAAAGTTCCCTTGCAACGATATGTTGCCATGATGGATCTTTAGGTAGCTTTAACCGGGCTTTTATATGTTTTACAGGAGAGGAATGAGAGGCTGTTTTATAAGCTTCTGATTGATAACGTTGAGGAGTTGTTGCCATTTGTGTACACTCCCACTGTTGGTGAAGCTTGCCAAAAGTACGGGAGCATTTTCAGGCGACCACAGGTCTCTACATCAGCTTGAAAGAGAAGTATGGCATTGTTATAGCATTTATAGTTCATGAATTGCTTAATATATCCAGGGAATGGGAATTCCTGTAGGAAAACTCTCTTTATTGATTTCACTTTGTGCTTAGCATTAGAGAAAGATCCACGAAATTGCTTGTAATAATTCCCTAAGCCTAACTCATTGTATTATATATATAGATCATCTGTAGTATATCTACATTTGTCAGCAGAGTATATCTTTCTTGAGTTTAGTTACTGACTTGCCACGTTTTTAACTTGATATTTTCAGTGTTCATTTTTGAATTGGTTTAGGAATATGCTGAACTTTTAGAGGAGTTCATGTCTGCCGTCAAGCAGAACTATGGAGAGAAGGTCCTTGTCCAGGTAAGTTATTAACAACTATATGCTACTTAGTTGCAAATTAGTCACTTTTATCAATCTGTTGTATGGTAATGTAAACATTCTTTTCAGTTTGAAGATTTTGCAAACCATAATGCCTTTGAGCTTCTGGCAAAATACAGCCCATCTCATCTCGTTTCAATGATGACATCCAGATAAAAATGTTATAGCTACTTATTTTATTAAGAATTTTTTTTTAAAATTTTATTCTTGATGGACTTCCTCTTATTGCAAATTTTCTCATCCATTGCAGGGTACAGCATCTGTGGTGCTAGCGGGACTTCTTGCAGCACTTAAAATAGTTGGTGGAACCTTGGCTGATCATAGATTCTTATTCCTTGGTGTTGGAGAGGTGAGCCTCAAATACCATATGCCATCAAAATTTTGTTTCTTGTTCTTATTTTTCATTTTTTATACTTTTATTTTCAGTAAATTTTGAATATTTACCATTTGAGAATTTGAAGTTCATGCAACTTTGCTGAGGTAATTAATTAGTTGTTGATTTCCTCTTTTCCCTATTACCATAGTGAAGCTATTAAATTGAATGGGGCAAATGCAACTTACTACAGCAACCGAGCAGCAGCTTATTTAGAATTAGGATGGTGTGATTTTTTATCTGGTTCTTAAAGTGTATTTTTCACTACATTGCTCTGTATTTCTTGGTTACATTAACGATTGATCTCAATTTGTGCAGCTTTTAGCAAGTTGAAGAAGACTGCACCAAAACAATATCACTTGATAAAAAGGTGATGAGTTTGTCTTGTAAGATTGTTTTTTCATTATTTTATTATGTCAGTTTTCTTATATCCTTTAAAATTGTAACCGACTTCAGAAAGGAAAGTACGTGAATAAAGAGTAGGATCTTGCCTTTTTTTTCATCTTATTATTTTCAAGTCTCTCCTTGTAATGTTCTTTTGATCGGTTGCTATCATCTGTTTGTCTTGTGAGCTCACATTTTTGGAATTTGGAAATCTTGGATGAATATTGCCTTTCCAATATATGGTCCGAAGTTCCATGAGTCTCCTGGCTGATGGCCTGCACCTGTACTTTAGGAGGTTTATTTATATCACTCTTGTATGATAGAATGTAGGAAGCATGAATAGATTGAATACTTTAATTTAATAGATAAGCATTGCTGAAGAAGAGAAAAGGTTAGAGGAGGTCTTGAATGGCAAATTTTGATAATGTTCTGTTGCTTAATTGTTAATTATAGTGGTTATTTTATTTATTTTTGCAGAATGTAAAGGCATATCTGAGGCGTGGAATAGCTAGAGAATGACTTCTTATCTATAAAGAGGCTTCTCTAGGTGAGTTTCCTTTTGTGTACAACTTTTTAACTGTCTGGTTGTGTGTGCTCCAAATCTCTCGCTAATTTGCACAAGATATGGCATGAAATATCCTGATGCGTCGTGTCTATTCTCTATTGTGTAAAATTAGTTCTTTACTCTTAGTTCTTCCCCCATTTTTTCCTTGCTAGTTGTTTGGAGTCCTTTTTAGGCAAGAAATTTTGGTTCTTTAATTTAAAGAGTCCTATGCACATCTTGAATTGAGAAGTAGAGCTATTTCAGTAGATTGTTCAATAAATAATTTCAGTTCTTCCTTTATCTACTAATTATAGGCAAATATAGGTTTTTGCATAAATTTTGTGTAAAGAATCAACAATAATTTAGTGATGGAATAACGACGATAATTCCGTCGCAATTTTTTTATAATACTGGCTGAATTTAGCAACGAAAATTGATTTCGGTTGCTAAAAATAGCAACGAAATTTCTGTTTCCGTTGGTAAAAATAGCAACGGAAATTGAAATCCGTTGCTAAATTTAGCAAAGAAAAAAATTTTCCGTTGCTAAAAATACCAACCGTCAAATTTGCAACCGAATGTTCCGTTGCTATTTTTATTAGCAACGAAAATTCAACAAATTTGGTTGCTAATTTCCGTTGCTATTTGCTAATTTTCTTGTAGTGAGATAGAAAGTCATTATTCATGTATAGTCTGGCACTATGAAACACGTTGGTCAGGGACAAAGCTTACTTGATAAAGTATGAGGAATTTATCAAGTAACAATGGCAGACTTCCAATTTTTGGGCACAATGAAAAAGTTGAATGCTCATTATTAATTATAGTACATGGCAAACTATTTTGTGGTTTTATTTAGAGAGTCAGGAATTATAGGAGATAGTTGGTGGCAATGAAACTACAACACCTGAAGCCATGGGAACACAAACATCATTGCTATAACACAAAAATGGAAGGCAAAAAATGGTAAGACTTATTCGCTCTCAAAATTTCTATTGAAGATGATATTTTAAAATATATAACATATGTGAGTACATCAAAGGAGGCATGTGATATTCTTGTATCCTGTTATTCAAAGAAAAATGAAATGAGGTTACAGTTTTTAGATAATGAATTAATGGCAATTAAGGAAGGAAAGATAACAATTAGTCAATACTTTTCTAAGGTAAAATCACTATGTAACAAAATTTTAGAATTAGATTCAGAGGCTGCAATTAGTGAGTCACGAAAGAGAAGAATTATTATCCATGGATTGAACCTCGAGTATCATGGGTTCATAGTAGCTATTCAAGGTTGGTCGACTCAAACAACACTAGAAGCATTGGAGAATTTATTGGCCAATCAAGAGAGTTTGGTGGTGCAAATGGTGAGGGTCTCTATAAAAAATGAGAAAGGGGCACTTTTTAGTGGTAAAAAAATATGGATCAAAAGGTTTAAAATATTCAAAATTCAAATTTTCAAGAAGAATGTCAAAAGAAGACAATAGTAGTGAGGAAAAAGCGACAGAGATAAGAGAGATGAGAAGTATAAATGAGAAAAGTCATCTTCAGGGTAAGCTTGACAAGGTCAAGGTCAAAAAGATAATCGATGTTATAAATCTTGTAAGCATAATGTTGAATGTTTTTAAGTGTGGAAAGAAAAGGCATTATACACGAGGTTGTTGGTACGAGAAAACCTCTAAGAAAAGAAATAAGGAAGCTATTAAGATTAGAAATTGTTCTACTTTCTTATCATGGTAAAAGAATATATATACAAGATATCAACGATTAGTACGTTACAACAACTAGAGGAAATGAAGCCTAAAACTAAGGAAACATAAAAAAGGTAAAAGAATAATAAAAAATACATATATATACAACTAATACTCCCCTTAAAGCTGAAGCATGTAAATTAAAAATGCCCAAATTATTTTGGAGCTTCACAAATTGGTTTTTGTTTAAAGATTTTGTAAAAATATCAGTAATTTGGTTATGTGTTGAAATTGGAAGAAGTTGAATTAATAAGCTTTTCACGAACTATATGACAATCAATCTCGATATGTTTTGTTTATTCTTGAAATACCGAATTTACAGTAATATGACAAGTAGCTTGGTTATCACAATAGAGCATAGTGATAGTGTGAAAAGTGATGCCAAGGTCTTGAAGAAGAGTACGAAGCCATATAATTTCACAAGTTGTCATAGCTATAAAATGGTATTCTGCTTCTGTGGATGAGTGAGAAACGGTAGATTATTTCTCACTTTTCCAAAATATTAGGCTATAATCAAGAAAAATGCAAAAAGCTGTAGTGGAGCATCGTGTCATCAATTAACTAGCCCAATTAAAATCATTACAAGCTGTGAGTTGTAAGGAACTCTGAGATGATAATAAAATTCCTTGACCTGAGGTGCTCTTTAGATAACATAGTAAATGCCCAACAACATCAAGGTGAGGCTTTTGAGGTTGATGCATAAATTGACTCAAAATATTAATAGAGAAAGTAATATCTAGTCTTATAATAGTGGGATAAATGAAGCGATTTGGTAATAGGTCACTACCTTCAGTAGTAAGCTTGAGAAGTTGTTCCACAGGAGTATCTGCAAGTCGAACACCAGTGAACTCATAATCATGGTGAAAATCAAAGACATTTTCGTTGGCTTAAATAAATTCTATTTTGAGGTAAACAATTTCAATGCCAAGGAAATATTTTAATAAACCCAAATCTTTGATGCAAAATTTGCTAAAGAGAAACTTGTTGAATTCAAAGATGAAAGTAGGATTATTACCTATAACAATAATGTCATCACCATATACTAAAAGAAAAAAGGGTTAGAGGCCCATTAATTATGTAAGATAAAAAGAGAATGATCAACATGAGATTGAATGAAACAAATAGAAATTAAAGTAGAAGAAAATTTTGCTAACCAATTATGAGGAGCTTGTTTCGAACCATAAAGAGATTAATTGAATTTGCAGACTAAAATTTTCTCCCCCTTTTGCGGATGAACATGTAGTAAAGACATGTATATATTTTCATGTAAACCACTATGTAAAAAGGCATTTTGAACATCAAATTAATATAAAGGCCAATTTCTTATATATGCTATAGCTAATAAAGTTCGAACAGTGACTAATTTGGCAATATGAGCAAACGTTTCATAATAATCAACACCTTTGGTTTGAGTATACCCCTTAGCAACAAGGCATGTTTTATAATACTGAATGCTACCGTCAGAATGACATTTGATCTTATAGACCCATTTGCAACCAATTAGCTTTTGATTAGCAAGTAAAGAAATTAAAAGCCAAGTGTTGGTATCTTCTAATGCCTTAAGCTCAATGTCCATTGCTTTGCACAATTCGAGATCTCTCACAGCCTGAGAAAAATTAGTAGGTTCTGCAATAAAAGATAAAGTTAAGGAAAGAAAAATAGGAACGAGAGAATTTACCATATGAAAGAAAATTATGTAAGGGAAAAATTGTACTTGATGAAGGAGATTGTGTACTTTAACAATAATAATCTTTATATTTTTTTTGTGGTCGTGTTTTCCTTAGTAGACAAGGTACGTAAAGAAGGGTTGGTGAGATCTTAAGGTAAAGTGCTGGTATTAGTAAAATCACTATTTGATGGAAAGGAAGGCACATTAGGGGATGGAGGATTTGATGAAGGTGAGGGATGATTTGATGAAGGAAAGGGATTAACATCAAGTAGAGGCACTAGATAAGGGAAGGAATTATTGGGTGATAAGGTGGTATCCAAAGATTGACAAAGAAATGTGCCTTCATGAAAAGTAATATTATGAGTAACATAAATCTTTTGAGTTTGAATATCAAAAATTTTATAACCTTTTTTAGCAAAAGGATATCCAATAAAAATACTTGGATGAGCATACCTGTCAAATTTACGTTGCATATGAATATTTTGGCCAAAACATAAGCAAACAAAAATATGCAAATGATGATAAGCAAGCATTTTATTAAATAAAAATTAATTAAATAAGCTGCAGTAAGAACACACTCACCCCAAAAATGTAAAGGTAAATGTGCCTAAAAATGAAGTGCTCGTGCAACAATAAGCAAGTGACGGTGTTTGTACTCTACTACACCATTTTGTTGTGGTGTGTAAGCACAACTATGCTGATGAATAACACCAAAAGCGGGAAAAAATTCATTAATATTTATATTAAGGAATTCAAGTCCATTATCACTACGTACTTGTCTAATAGAAACATTAAACTGAGTTTTGATTTTGGCAAAAAAAATTTAAGATAAAGAAAAGCTTGAGATTTTTGTTGCATCAAGTATATCCATATAGTACGAGAATAATCATCTATAATTGTTAAAAAAAACAAGCACCAGTAACAAAGGGTTTAATGTAAGGGCCCCAAACATCAATATGAATTAAATCAAAACAGGCATTAGATTTAGTATCATTAAAAGTAAAATGCAAGTGACATTGTTTAGCAAGTGGACATATGGTGCAAGGATATTTATTGGAAAAAGAAATAATATAATCTAGATTATAAAACTTAGATGACATACTGAAACTTGGATGACTAAAACACCAATGCTATAAATCCACATACGGATGAATAGCAGTAAAAAAGAAAAAATGTATAGACCCAATCGTAAGATAGTAAAGACCATTATGTTCTTTACCCATGCCAATCATTTTCTTTGTGTGTAGGTTTTGAAAGATGCAATAGTTAGGAAAAAAAATTAAACAGAACAATTAAGGTCCTTGGTGATTTCACTAACGAATAATAAATTAAATTTAAAATGAGGAACATATAAAACATCATTTAAAGTAATTATGTCTTTTGTGACTTTACATGAGCCTATATGTGTGAGAGAAACATTATCACCATTTGGCAAAGTAATTGGTGGACCATATGAGCTTTAATGGTAGTAAAAGCATCCAGATTATGTGTACATCTTGAATCTATAACCCATTTATCAATGTGACAAGGGAGATTTGAATTCATACCTGCAAAATTGACAAGAGGGTTATAAGAACTTGGTTGAATCAAGGCAAAAATTTGTTAAATCTGTTATGGCATAAAAGGTGAGCCTAAATTATTAGTCACACTTTCAGCCGTTGCAGCAATTGTCTTGTTACAATTATCACATTTAATTTGAACTCCGTTATGAAAATTTAGATTTCAAAATTTCTATCAACACCTTGATTTCGAATGCCCATCCAGTCCACTATAATCATAATGATATTGAACTCCATCTTGTCTAAAGTTTGGATTTCTAAGCTTCTAATTGCATCGTGATTCAAACTGCCCATCTAGACCATAATAATCATAGTGATATTTTGGCTTACCTCCATATGATTTATTTTGGACAACAACCAATGTAATAGCCTCAACACTGGATCAGCCATGGACAGTACTTTTCGATGGTGAATAGTAATTTTCGAATCGAAAAGTACACCCAAAAATCAAAATTATTTTATTGGACCATCGAAAAGTATTGGTAATGGTGAGTTCGGGGTTGAAATTGAAAGTGAAATTGAGGTTAAATGGGCCTCGAAAGGTAAAAAATACGAAAAAAGGTAGCGAGTCAAGTTCCCTAGTAGGGTAGGTGACTTAGTTTTGCATAAATTTTTCAAAATAATAAGTGAACTCCAAAAATTTTTAAATTTTTTATGTCTACATGAATTTTTATGTATAATATTTTGGTAGTAAAAATTGAATTTTTTGGTGATACCGGTAGCTGTCGAATCGAACCGACAATCGAATCGATAACGGATCTAATTGAGTCAAAAATTTGTGTACTACCTATTTCTGATGTAATAAGAGTGATGAAATTATTTTTAGAGTGATTTGAATGACAGAAGAGAAAGAACTTGGATTGGGTTTAAATTAGCCTAAAATAGGCCTTGGAAATTAATTGGGCAAAGCATATCTTTTCAGCCCATTTTTGGACCCAATTAGAGAGTATTTAAGAGCTGGAAATATTTGAGAAACACCCAAAAAATTTCAGCTCTCTTCGTCTCTCCCACAAGGCCGAATTACTCTCCCTCTCTCTTATTCTCTTCAGTCCACTCCAAATATCCCATAAATTCCAACATAGAAATTGTTATTCCATCTCTCTAGAACACAATAATAGCCTCAAACATCTGATTTGATCAAATGAAGGAAAGATATCAAGGTTACAAAGCTTAGGACTGTAAGGTAACCTTTGAATAATTAGTGTTTTTAATTAATTCTTTAGTGCGTTCCTATAGTTTTTGAGGTGTAAATTATGAATATAAGCTTAAATTCTGCATTTGAGGACAAAAATATAAGATTTACTAAGCTATTTATGCCGGCCATGGTAGGTGGGGAAGAAGAAGAAAGGCAATCAAGAGCTAAGGAAAAAGGTAAGGAAGTTTAGGCATCCTTAAGCAAGACAAATTGGTATGTGGCTAATAAATCTAAGTATTTTCTATTTAATTGAATTATTTTCCTTTATGTATTTAGAAAAAAAAAATTGCTAAATTGCTTAAATAATGCAATTGATGTGAGAAAAATGAATTAGATCATGTATGATGTTAATTGAATGTCTAGAAGAAAGTATTAAAATTTTTAAGGCTAAGATAGTGTGATGGCCGAAATTTCCCTTAGGGAAAAAATAGTGATTTTTGCATGAAATTGATACATAATAGCCTAAATCAATTATAAATAGTATAATTAAAATGTCCATGAATTTTTAAAAGATTTATAGAATTAATTTGGAAATTTTTAAGTTTAATAAATGGTTATGTAAGTAGTGAAATTGATCAATTAAAGAGAAATAATTCATAATTTA
Organism: Excoecaria agallocha; assembly: GCA_037975025.1. Lineage (NCBI taxonomy): Eukaryota > Viridiplantae > Streptophyta > Magnoliopsida > Malpighiales > Euphorbiaceae > Excoecaria > Excoecaria agallocha. The sequence continues at coordinate 121,730,470 of CM075806.1, read as the reverse complement.
AGTAAATATGGGTAGTAAATGTGAAATAATGTGTATATAAATTTTTAAGAAATTTATGTACATTATATGAATAAAAAAGAATTAAAATATTGAATATGTTCAATGGAAAATATTGAATTATATGAATATAATTCAATAAAATGAAAAAATAATGATAATAAATGTGAAAAGTGTGCATATAAATTTTTAAGAAATTTATGTGCAATATTAAAGTATTTTTGAAATAAGTTGTGTAATATGTATAAGTGAAGATTATTGAATTATGAAGGAATAATTCAATAAAAGGATGAAAAGTGATAAATTAATATGAATTAATTTACTATATTTGAAAAGTCAATGAAAAAGTCATTTGATGAAACTTCTGAAAATGAAAAAATTTATGAAGACTTTAAAATAATTGAAATTGAATAAAAGTATGTATAATAATGCCCTTAGATATAATCAGACAGTAAAAACTAGCTCAGTATATAATTAATTGGCCATAGGGATATCTCTGTACCGCGGTGCAAGTCATGGCGACTTGCTATGCTATGGATTGGATCTCTGATCACCATGGCTTTCCCTGTCTCTGTTCTCTGCTATGTGAGAAATGGTCCCTTGAGGGTTATTTCTCTCTCTGTTGTGGCCCTGTGGGATCCACATCCCGTGTATTCGGTTTGAAATTTTTTGCCAAATCTAAACTAGGGACATAATGAAAGTAAAATGTAGAAATGTGAAAAGAAAGTGAAAAATGCTAATTAAAAATGAAAAGGACTAATTTGAAAGAGAAAGGAAGTCTAGGGGCAAAATAGTTTTTTTTTTTAAATAGTAAAAATTAAGCAAATTAATTAAGAATTGCTTAATTAAGGATAAAACAGTTAATTGATGGTTAAATTATTTAAAAGTGAAGTTTTATAGTCAATAAGGACTAAAACGTAATTTTACATAAAAATGCCCAAATAAGTGTAATCGAAAGTTAAGTACCTTAATTAATAGCTTAAAGATTGAAAAAAATCATATTAAAATTAAATTCGTAATTAAACGATAAAAATGGACTGAATTGAAAAAAAAAGGGAAAAGTTTTAAATTAAATGTATTGTTTTATAAGAGATAAATATTATATGGATAAAATGTAATAAGATTAAAATGATATTTGAAAGGAAAAGTAAGGGCTTGTTAAGTTTTACTTTAAAAAGTTTAAGATGATAATTTTTGCATAATGAGCTATGTAAGATAATTGTAGGAAATGTTTAGATTGTTAGTCATCACTGGGCATGTCAAGTGCTCAGCGCGTAGTCATGATTGCGTGCAGGTATGCAAGAGCGGGAGCAAGAGTACACCTTGTAGGATTTCTTCTGATGGATTTAGGACTTATATTTTTATGGCATGTATATATATGAAATTTATACCTATGGCTCTGTATAATGTAAATATGTATGTAAGAGTTGATATTTTGGGATAATGATGAATGGTTTGTAATAGAGATTTGAGATTGGTGAATATAGTGATGTGTATATAATGGTAATATGAATGTGAGACAGATTAGATATTGAATGGAATGTTTATTTCTGATATTATTGTACCTCTGAGAGGCTGTGAAATTGTTTGCATTTCAGGGGGCTAGTAAGATATACAGCCGTTATATTGCCAAATTTTTATTAAGTGTATAGTAATTTAAACAGTTATAAGTCATCGGCGAACCTTTAAAGAAATTTTGAACTTAAGTTACCTTAAGATTTTAAAAGTTGGAATTTGAAGTTTAAGCAAAGGTTGAAAAAAAAATTCTGACTTATAGTATGTCGGTACAGTAACAAAAGTGATAAGGGTGTTACAACCAAAGCTGATTATTCTTGATGAGTGATAGAATTAATTTTAAGACTTAATCATCGTCTTTTTTCCTGTAACAAAAGAGAATAAGCTTTGAAAATATGAGATAATGGATTCATAAGAAGAATTTGACTTTTAATAGTATTGTATGATTCATTTAGGCCAATAAGAAATTGAATGAGATGGTCTTTTCTGATGGAGATTGTGGATCTCTAGGACATTGCCACATATTCATCCTATAATCCTTTAAGAGTTGTATAATTTGCAACAATTGAATCATTCCTTTGTGTATGGTTAGCAATAGCTCACTGAATTTCAAAGATGTGTGGAGTGTTTGCATGAAAAAATCTATCATGAAGATCATCCCAAAATCCCAAACTTTATAGGCCGTCTTTATATAAATAACACTATTGGCTATATCTCTGGTGACTGAATTGAGAAGCCATTGAAGTACCATATTGTTGTAGCGATTCTAATATGAAAAGGGATGAGAATTTTCATTTGGTTTTTTAGTGGTTCTATTGACAAAGCCTAGTTTTTGCTTGGCTTCCAAGGCTATGGAAATAGCATGGCTCCGTGTAGGATAGTTATCACCATTTAATTGTTGAGTGACTAAAGTGGTTCCCAGGTTATATGAATGGTGAATGTAATATGGTGACGAAGAATCAAGTTCCATGTTAGGTGTAGAAGAAGAAGAATTAGTAGAAAGAGTAACTTCCATTTGCAGAGGAAAAAATTAAGGCTCTGATACCATATTAAGATTGGAAATTATTCTACTTTTCTTGTTCATGGTAAAAGAATATATACACAAAATATCAACGACTAGTTACAACAGCTAGGAGGAAATGAAGCCTAAAACTAATTATGGAAACACAAAAAGGTAAAAGAATAATAAAAAAAATACAGATATATGTAGCTAATAATAAAAGCTTTGTAAAGTTGCAAAATAGATAGCGAGGAAGAATGGGACGTTCTAGTCATGTGTGTATTGCTTGGGCCAACATAAGAAAAGAAGATGTAATCAATTTCGACAGTCCTAAGGCTCCGAACGAGCCATGCTCATATCTAAATACGAAGTACATTGAAGCAAAAATTGAGAGTGAGGAAGAATAAGACTTAGAAGCTCCCGACTTCTTTGAAGAAGGAGAAATTAAAGTAAATATAAATAGAGATTATTCCACAAAAGGCGGCAAGGAGTTGGAAGAACATATAAATCAACTCCTATAGTAACTCTTTGCAAAGAAATTGATCATAATAAGGTAGAAAATATAATTGAAGAAGAATGGAAAAACAGTTGCAAGAGATCGGTAAGCAAGTTATAGGAAAAAAAGGCAAACAAGCAGTGATGTCAAAACACAAGGATAAGAGATTGAAGAGCAGTGTGAGAAGAAAATGTCGCATGTCAAATTGTTTGAAGAATTTTCAACTTCTGCAGATACTTGAAAAGAGATGACACAACAAGAGAGTCAATTTTACCCGTGATTACTGGACTTACGCCTAATCGTCCAAAAGTAACTGACTTATTTTTCATGACTTAAATATAACTGAACTTATCACATTTTTGCAGAAAAATCATCTCGACCGGTTTTCGACGATAATCCTTGCCGAAATGTTGACGTGGCATGTCACGTCATATGCCTGGACACACGTACCATGACATATCACCGGAAGAGGTCATATCACATGATAAGTCAGCATGCCACGTTATATGCCTGGATACACGTGGCCTCTTCCGATGATGTAGTTGCTGAAGTGTCATGTCACGTGTGTCCAGGCATATGACGTGACGTGCAACATCAATATTTCAGCAAAGATTATCGCCAAAAACCGATTAAGATGATTTTTTTGCAAAAAGGTGATAAGTTCAGTGATATTTAAATCACGAAAAATAAGTCAGTTACTTTTGGACGATTAGACATAAATCCAATGATCATATATGAAATTGATCCCACAACAAGGATGAGAGTAATAATGCATTGAAAAATTATTAAAAAGAAAAAGTGATTAACAAGTTCAAAAAATAAGTTATTAAATTTTGTGTTTATTTAATATTGTCTTTTATAATAAAATTCAACGTGTAAAGAATAAATATGCTAATTTTTTATCTGATCTGAAAATTCAATTCAAATTTATCAAAAAATTGTGATTTTAATTTAAATAAAATTCAAAAATTTTAAGATTGAATTTAAAATCCAAAAAATCTACTTATAATGTTTGAACTCGCGACTCGATTTTTTCATTTAAATTTTATTTTATTTATGTCATATTCTTTACAAATTGTAAAATGACAAATTGTTTTTGCAGTCACGCGTGAAATATGTGGGGCTTTATGTATTTATACCAACTTTCACTTTAATTAGTTGGTTTGTTTTTTGTTTTCTATATCTTCTTCCTCATCTTTCTCCTTAATAATTAATTACACACTTTCATTTTTCAATTCTATCCACCTTATCCTCCTTTTACTTTATTAATTCATATCAACCACTTGATATTATCAGCATATGCATTGAATAATTTAGTATAAATAGGCATTTTACAATGGATTAAAGCCCATTTTGTACCCTCCAAAGTTCTTAAAGTGGTCAGAAAATATTTTAAAAACAATGGTAGAACAATCAATTATAAAATGTCACATATTATTTATTTTAGAAAAAGAGATAAAATTAATTATTTTGAAAAGCATAAAAGCATTATAAACATATATAGCACTTCTACAAGAAGTCAATCATTTATATTTAAAATCAATACTCCATAGTACATCATATGAGACTAAGGATAACCAGTAAATATTTTAATTTTGCTTTTGTCCAAACTTAATTATTAAAGATAATGTCCAACTTTTTCCATTCGAATTTTGCTTTTGACATATAAATATATTTTAATTTTATTAGTGGCTAGTTTCTTTATTAAGCTACTAAATAATATATTGATGGGTTGTGAATTTGTGATTGTAACGTCAAGCACCCACTTTATATAAGGTTTTTTCATAGTGACTTTTGTTTTTTTATGCAATTTATGTTCCTGCTGCAAGCTCTGCCCAACAGCTTGATGAAGAAAAGAAACAAATTAAAAGGTCTTCAGTATTAGAAAAGTAATAAACAATAAAAATTGAGTAAAATGGGAATAATTCTTTGAACAGAAAAGGAAAAAAATTATATATATATATATATATATATATGTAATTCGGGAAATTCTCCACTGGCTTTTTTCCAATGGAAGAAATTATATTAAAATTGAATAAAGATTAGAGTAGCAATTCAATACATGTATATGTAGTCAGTTTGTATTTAGACTGTTCAATTGTGAATCTTTTGATCGAATGATCCAGATACGCGTATGCCTATTTCATCCCTAAACATTATTGTCTTTAATTTGTGGATTTTCGCCAGTGGCTTTTCTTTCCCCAGTGTGCATGAAATCCGATTTGCAATATAATTTAATTCTATATTTGCTCAGATATAATAAGTGATGATTATAAAGTTTGTATTACAAGTAGAGGTGACAAATTTGATCCAAACCCAAAATTCAACCCAAATCCATCCAAAAATATGATCCAAACTCAATCAATCCAAATAAATATCCACTGAATTAATCCAAAACTGACTCATCTTATTTTTCAACCCAACCCAATATCCATTTGATCAACCAAAAACTGATCAATTTTATTTTTCAACACATTGGATCTATACCCAATAATTTTTCTTTTTCAAAATCCCTCTTTCTTTCTCCTTCAGATGGATGTGACTTGATAAGCACTTAAGGCACAACTTGACATTCCACCAGCGAAAGCCATATTGCTCAAGCTCTTCTTCACGGCACCATTAGAATTAGCCTTCACCCACTCAATTGGAGGAGGCAGCCAATGCACCAACATAGGCAAACAAAACTTGCTGAGATTGTTAGCTTTCGGAAAGATTGTCAAATTTCTACTTAAAGCCAAGTTGTCGTCAACAACGGACCAGTAGCTCCTCTTCAAATTACTAAAAAAATAGGATCTTTGCGATACCTCTATAAATACAAAAGAAAGAATGAACTTTGGAAATTTCAAAAATTAATTATAAATTCTAATATGAAAAATAACGAAAATTAAAAAAAAAAAAGGCGAAAGGGCAGTAGAGTTCACTTTTGCACTTAAGCCACAACTTTGCATTTGAAATATATATAATTCAATATATTTATTATAACTTTATATATATTCAATATAAAAAAGCAATAAAATAGTTGATAGAATTCGAACTCACGGCATTCAATTTGAAATACATATTTAAGATATTAATTATAATCCACTGGTTATTAAAAAAAAAGATATATATATATATAAAAAGATATATAAATATATGGATTTTCTCAGAGCTTTAGACAAAAGGAAAAAAATGTAACAAGTATTGATAATCTAACAGCCTTAAGAGGAAGATTTTTTTTTTAAATTATCATATATGATAATAAATTATTATTTATATTATGTTTTGAATGTAATATTATTATTATCGGATTCATTAATTAATTAATAAAAATTTTTATAATAATTTACATTAAATCCATGGATCGATCCAAATCCGTCCAACATATTTAGATATTGACTTATTTATAATCCATATTTTTTTGATTTATTTATGATCCAATCCATTAGTAATTCACTCATTAATGATCAAACCCAAATCCGTCAATTTGCCACCTATAATTACAATTGTTGTGTTAAAAATTAGATGTGGCAAATGGGCGGGTTGGATGGATTTGGGTTGGGTCATTAATGGATGGGTCATTAATGGATTAGGTCATTAATGGGTCAAAAAATATGGGTCATTAATGGGTTGGGTTGATTTGGGTCGACCCATGAATTTGAGTTAATTTTAAATGTTTATTTTTAAAAACATATCCAATCGTAAACGTATTGAAAGTTTTTATTTAATATTTCGTCATGTTGAATTAAATGATTAGAATATACTATACTGTATAACAGTTGATCATTAAAAAGAGTAATATTTCGATTATAATTTAATTTTTTAATGCTATTAACTTTCAATACTTATTCTAATAATTGTTATTATTCAAAAAAATAAAATAAAATAAGAAGAATTGTTATTATGTATATATATAATGGGATCTTTAAATTATTTATTTGAAATACGATTATTTTTTGTATCAATTTTTTCTTTTTTTTTGTCTATTCTTAACATTAAAGTAAATTATTTAAAATATATTTTTCGTATTATGAACTCGCTACCTTTTTCGTATTTTGGACTTTTGAAAGCCTATTTGACCTCAAATTCACTTCAAATTTCAATCCTATGCTCACCTTGACTATTCCTTTCAAATAGTCCAATAAAAAATTTTTAACTTTCGGGTGTTATTTCGGGCCCGAAAAATACTATTCACTGCTGGAAAGTATTATTTAGGGCTGGCCCGGTGTTGATGTCATTACATACCCAATGGGTCAAGATCTTTGAATCTTGAAAACACCATTTGGTTAATACTCAATGACCCAATGGGTTGAAAAGTGAAATGGGTCAATTTTGGATTGACCCAATGGGTATTAGGTTGGGTTGGGTTGAAAAATAAAATGGATCAATTTTGGGTTGACCCAATGGGTATTTATATGGATTGGGTTGGGTTTGGGTCAAATTTTTTTTGGTAAATTTGGGTCAATTTTGCCAGGTCTATTAAAAATTGTGTTTAATTTGTTTTACAAATAGAAATTAGGTATTATATTCAAAAGAGAACTAGTATCTAATTGTAATTGTAAAAAAAAATAAGAATTTTAGCATTGTTAAATGTTATTATTAGATTTTAACATTAGTTATTATTAGAAAATAAAATTTTACGTTATTTTTTTTACATGGAAAACATCTCACAACAAAACTGTGTAGGTTTATATAGTCTTTAAAACATTCATCAGTTGGTTTCTTTCTTGTAAACATCTCTAACCCTATATTCTTCTCTGCAGAAACAATCACCCATGCCATATTCTGCAAAAATATAATAAGGTATTATATAGCATAACAGAATGTATAGAAAATGCTATGACAAGCAATATAGGTACCTGGAGCAACATAGCTGATAGATCCCTTGATTACTGCAGAACTACTTTGTGTACGGTTGATCCTCACCAGAAATTGTGGAGACAATTTCAGCCAATCCTAAATCTCCAATGTGTGCAGTCATATCATCATCCAAAATAACATTGCTTGGCTTTAGATTCATATATCACAATTATCTCTGGCAGAGTTTTCGTGTTTAATGTGGAATCCTCAGTTCAAGAAGATAATTAAAAAGGTCTCGTAGCTGGCTTCTCTTCTCTTTCCAAGAGCAGAGCTTAAGGATTTCTGCATTGCTAAAGACAAGGTATTTCATTGAACTTTTTTTCTCTCTTGAATTCGTTTATAATCTACTCAAATTCTTTTGCACCAAACATATGGTTTATATTTACACTTTTTGTGGTTCTCTTATGCTAGATGAGTACTAATTCTTCGGGTCGTGCGGAGTGGACAAAAGAAACACTTTTTGAACTCTTAGAACTGTATAAAACAGTAAAGGAGAAGGAACCCGGAGTTAGAACCAAAACTTATGGTGCTGCATCAACCCATTAAGAAGTTGCATATCTTCACTTTCATGTGGTTGATAAGTTTTTCTTGGTCGGCATATCGGCTCATGGAAAAAAGGTATTTCGCTTACCAAAATTTGGGAACCTACTTGCATATCTTCACATTCATGTGGTTGATAATCAAAACTTCAAAAAGAAAAATCCATCCTCAGAATTTTAAACTATAGAATTTTTTGGGCTTCTACACTTTAAGAATTTGACATTGAAATCTTAAACTTTTTAAATTACTCACATCGACTCTGAGTTAGTTGGATTTGATAGATACGCAATATTCAACTACTGTTAATCAACTTGAAATACATCTGATGGTGCGTATAAAATATTCAACTACTATAAAACACGATTTTATAGTTAAAAAGTAGAAATCATAGTATACTGCGGAGTATGCTAGCCAAGGCAGGATGTAAGAATGGATTGAATGAACACTTCTAACTATTGCTATATCCCCAGTGACAAACATCCTTTCAGCCACCACCACCAGTCGCCCATCACCAACCACCCTCTCGTTGCCATTGACGGCAGAGTACCACCAAGCCCATCACCATGATCTTTGAGCCACAACTATCATTATATATTATACTAGATAAACAAATTATAAAATCATCATGAGTTACGTTACAATATATATAATTTAAATTTTTGCAATCAAATAGAAGAACAGAATGGCAATTATTGCTTTACTCCCACTAACCACAGTCTAGAAATAATCATAGTTATTAAAACCAGACCGGCCGGTCGAACCGGTTTAAATGCGAACCGAAAGGTTAAATAGTTGGTTCAACTACTGAAAACCGGATTGAAAAAAAACCAAATTGAACCGAAAAAATTGGATAGAACCGGGTTTTTTGCTAAAAAATGTAAAAAATCAATTTTTTTTGAATTTTTTCACCCACCCACACACACACACACACACACACACACACACACACACACACACACACACACACACACACACACATATATATATATATATATATATATATATTTATTTATTTATTTATTTATTTGAAAAAATTAATATTTTAAATTTTAAGTATATCACTTAATAATTTAATATACTTATTATATTTTTGATTCATTATATATATATATATATATATATATATATATATATATATATATATATATATATATTAATTGAAAAAATTAGTATTTTAAATTCTAAATATATGTCACTTAATAATTTAATATACTTATTATTTATTTGGATCATTGTAATAGTATATTAAATTATTAAGTAATATCTTTAGAATTTAAAATACTAATTTTTTCCAAATAAATAAATAATGAAAATTTAAAATATACATATATATATATATTAAATTATTATTATTTATTTATTTGAAAAATTATTATTTTAAATTCTAAAAATGTCACTTAATAATTTAATATACTTATTATATTTTTGATTCATTATATATATATATATATATATATATATATATATATATATATATATATATATTAATTGAAAAAATTAGTATTTTAAATTCTAAATATATGTCACTTAATAATTTAATATACTTATTATTTATTTGGATCATTGTAATAGTATATTAAATTATTAAGTAATATCTTTAGAATTTAAAATACTAATTTTTTCCAAATAAATAAATAATGAAAATTTAAAATATACATATATATATATATTAAATTATTATTATTTATTTATTTGAAAAATTATTATTTTAAATTCTAAAAATGTCACTTAATAATTTAATATACTTATTATCTATTTAAATTTATTGTAATTAAATATAATTATACTCATATATGCAAGGTTAATATTTTTTGTGTTTACTTTATTAGTACTTCATCTAAACATGAAATTATTTTCATGATATGATTGTATTTTTATGTTTCTAACATATAATATTCAATAATCCATAATTAATCACTTGTAATAATAAAATTAAAATTATATTTTGTAACTTATTATTAAAATATTTGTGACATATATTTAATATTTGATGAATATTTTTTTAATTTTTATACAATAGTATTCAAAAAATTATAATAATTATAATATTTTAAAAATAAAAAACCCGATTGAACCCGGTTGAACCGGTCGAACCACGAACCCCAATCTTGCCGGTTCTTTATCCGGTCCGGTTTTAATAACATTGGAAATAATATAATTTCTGACAGCTTAATTAGCTAATGAAAATGTATAGTCGAAAAGCGAGCAGAATGATATTTAATTTGATGCAAACTTGACAAGCTTCAGTTAAACTAAATGATATTAGAAGTGATAATAGGCATTCCTTGGGTTTTGTGTGCGCAAGGCCTTCTGATAAGAGGCTTTGATCTTTTGCAATTCCCTTATGACATCTCCCATCTCCATTCTTTGTCCTGCTTGTTCCCTTGAGCATGCTACTCCAATTTTCAACACAGAGATTATACACTCCATAAATCTTCCTCCTTCATCTTCACACAAAATGCATGGATCCACAATCTCCATCACTCTATCATCCATACATCTCTGAACAAAACTGTGAAGGTTTAGATCATCACTAAAATATTCATCCGTTGGCTTCTTTCCTGTAAACATCTCTAGCAACACAATCCCATAGCTATATACATCTCCCTCTATTGAAATTAAGTCCCCCATGCCATATTCTGCGGAAAAAAAAATTCAATAGCAAATATGATATCTTTCAAATAATATGATTGATAAACTAATGATAATTTCTTTAAAAACACATATGTCACTACCTGGAGCAACATAGCCAATAGTACCCTTGATTGCTACAGAACTACTTGGAATGTGTTGAACATCAGCAGACATTGTAGACATAATCTTAGCCAATCCAAAATCTCCAATGTGTGCAGTCATCTCAGCATCTAGAAGAATATTGCTTGGCTTTAGATCGCCATGTATAATTGTTGATGTGTGACCTCTATGGAGATACTCTATTGTTGAAGCAATGTCAATAGCAATATTCAGTCTTTGTGATAGTTTCAGAACACCTGATTGTGTGTGATGTTGATCTTCCTCTAAGCCACTGTTGTTGTGCAACCGTGTGTCCAAGTTCCCATTAGCCATGAATTCATAGATCAGCGCTTTGAAATCATTGCCTTGGAAGTCAATGCTAGAGCAGACACTCAAAAGCTTCAGCAGATTCCGATGCCTAACGTTTCTAAGAGCTTGGCATTCTGACATGAAACTTCTTGAAGCTCCTCTTTGCTGCAGATTTAGCACTTTCACTGCAACTTCTATCCCCGATTGCTCAAGAATTCCTTTATAGACAGAGCCATAGCTACCGGCACCAATTATGTTAGCCGCAGAGAATCCATTTGTAGCCTTGAAGAGTTCAGCATAGGATATTCTCAGAAACTCAGGCTCCATTACTGGCTCAGAAGTAATATTCTTCTTGCCGAAAATTTTTTTGATATGCCTGAAAATGAAGAAACATACCAACAAACCCAATATTATAGGAGCAACAACTATTGGAATCATTAGTCTTAATGGAAGGGAGTGGTTGTGTCTCTTGGAGTTAGTGGAAGGACACGAAGGTAGCTTCAGTTCTGTGATTCCTCCGCAGAGACCATTATTTCCCAACAATGAAACTCTGCTAGAATTTAAAAAGATACCCCTTTTTGGTACTTCCCCTTGAAGGTGATTAAAAGATAAATTCAAATAGCTAAGCCCATCAAGCTCGGCTAAAGAACTCGCAATTTTTCCAGAAAAATTGTTGCTGGAGATATCAAGCTCTACTAAACCTTGTAAAACACCGAAATACTCGGGTATGTTTCCTTGAAGTGAATTTCCCTCAAGTCGAAGATGCTCCAAACTCAAGCACTTGGCAATGGAGCTAGGAATGATACCAGATAATTTGTTGTCAGATAAATCAAGTAGTGCTAGATTTCTTAGTGACCCAACTTCTGATGGAATAGGACCAGTAAATGCATTAGAAGCTACACTAAAGAAATCTGAAAGTGAGGAAAGGCCAATGACTTGTGCTGGTATTGAACCAGTGAGATTATTATAAGAGAGATCCAAGCCGATCAAGTTATGACAACTACCAAGACTTGGAGGTATCCTTCCATGTAGATTGTTGTCCTCCAGGTAGAGAACACTCAGCCAAGATAAATTTCTAATTGATGATGGAATTGATCCAGTAAATTTGTTGGTGCTCAATGCTAACATCTGCAAATGTATAAGCCTGCTGAAATTAATATCTATTGAACCAGAGAGATAATTTTGGTCCAATAATAGGAATCTCAAATTAAAGAGGGTTTCAATACCCAAAGGAATGTAACCATGCAACTGATTACCGGACAACTGGAGACCAATCATTTGCTTTGAGAGATTGGCTACAGAGCTGGGTATAGACCCTCTCAGAAAATTATATCCTGCACCGATGCCAATTAATTTGGAGCAATTGGTCAAAGAGTCAAAGAAACTTAAGTCATCTCGTACATGATTTTCATCAAATCCTATTAATCGAAGATTAGGCAGATTTCCAAGATCTTTTGGAATCTTCCCACTGAAGGAGTTTTCTGAGAAAAAAACTGCGTCAAGTGCAGAAGCGTTTGATAATGAAAGTGGAATCTTCCCATTGAACATGTTAAATGAAAGAAAAAGTGAGGTAAGTTTTGGAAAGGCGAGGCCTATATCGGAGGGGATACTGCCATTGAGTTGGTTATTATCCGCTTCAAATACTTCAAGGTCTGAAATATTGTAGATGCCCCTGGGAATTTCACCAATTAGATTGTTTTCTGAAAGTACAAGACTGCTTAAGCTCCTAAGATGGGAGAATTCTTGAGGAATATGTCCTGTTAAGTTGTTTGTTAGCAAGGAGATCTTTACAAGAGATGAAAGGTTCCCAAGAGAAGAAGGAATACTTCCTGTAAGACTATTTTTAGACAATATTAGAGATTGAAGCTTTTGAAGAGAGCTTAACTGGGGAGGTATGTTCCCAACTAAGTGATTGTTGTAGAGATGAAGAAGAACAAGGTTTAAGCAATTAGAAAAGTTGGTGGGCATTTTACCAGAAAATGTGTTGTTTGCCAGGGAAATGATTTGTAAGCGACGCAGACGAACAATCTGTTGGGGGATATGGCCATGGAAGCTATTGTTTTCGAGATCAATGATCCTGAGGAAGGAAAGGTTTCCAATATGAGGAGAAAGTGATCCCAGTAAGCCTCGCGAGCTCAGGTTCAAAGCCACCACCCTGTGAGGATGCCTTCTACCGCATGAAACGCCTTGCCAATTGCAATAGTGCACAGAATCATTCCAAGAATTCAAGACTTGAAATGGGTCTTTTTGTATGGAATGTTTGAATGACAGCAAAGAAAGTCGATCAGTCTCGTTTTGCAAGCAACTTGTTGGAGTGAATGAGCACAATAAGCAGCAGAACATGAGAGGAATGTGAACACACCACCAGCACCTCATTGCCATTGCCTCAACTAGATTGATAAAATTTGCTATTGCTATTTTTTACAAGACACAATGTATAAATATATGTCTGATACATGGCTTTAGGCCCCATGAATGCAAAAGTCAAGCTGACTGTCCAACCTGTTAGAATAAATTCTTTATAAGACTAGGAAGTAGAAACTTATGTATTTGAATTTTTCGATTGAATAATACTTAAAACTTTATGCAAGTGTTATTATTTTTTTTTTCTTTTTAGTTTTGTGAATCTTTTTATTTAATAATTAGTTTGGTTTTCTGAGTTAAAAATCAAATAGATGAACCAACCAAATTTTATATAATTTTATATAATATAATATAATTAGTAGTTAATCAATTTAGTATTTATATTTAAATTAAATTTGAGTTTTTAGTTATAATTATTTATAATATAATGTGTAATTATTTTATTATAATCATGTAATATTTGAATTAATTAGTTTATCTATAATATTTTATTAAAAGTTGTATTAGAATTTTAAATTTGTTGTATAATGAATATTCAACCAAAATAGCTCAAATATTAATATTCTATAGTTTATTATTTGAAAATTTTGAATTTTATTGTAATTTTGTTGTCAAAAATGTATATAAAATTCCAAAAGGCCAAAACCAAAATAATCGATCGAAGTATTACTCAGTCGGTTCGATTAGAGTTTGTGGACGGTTATACAATTTGATAAGAATGGAACAGTCTGCTTTACACTCCAAACTAAAAATAAATTTGTTAAAAATAAATAATTACTTAGAAAAATTTACGTCTAATAAAATTCATTTAAATTCACAGCAACAAAATAAAAACTATGTATGTATATATTTGAAAAAATTGAATCCCTTTTATTCTTCCGAGTTATGAAGATCAATAGCATAATAATTCTTATTAATGCATAATAATATATTTAAATTTGAATTAGCAATTTATTTCAATAACTATTTTAATTTTCAATCAATATTAATTTTTAATTTGAGTAAATAATTAAGATTAGACTTAGAAATTTTTTATCCGACTTGAAAATTCAACCCAAATCCATCCGAAAATATAACATGAATCCAAATTCAAAGAAAATCCGAATAACTCGAAAAATTTAGGGTCAAACCCAACCCAAATTCAAAAAAAACTGCCCGAAAAAACTTAGAATTCAATCCGAACCCGTGATTCAAATTTTGTCAATTAAATTTAATTTTTTCTTATTTATTTATAAATTATACTTAAATTATAGTTCATATATATATATATATATATATATATATATATATATATATATATATATATATATATATATATATATATATATATATATATATATCCCATTTTATTAATATTAATGGAAAATGAACAAAAAAATGTAAAAGGAAATCGATAAAAGTCCATTACGACATCATTTGGATATATATATACATAGGAATCTCACATTTCTAAACTCTCGACTTCTTATTTTAACTATTGTTCATCCCCTTATTCTACTAACTTTTTTTTATCTCACTTTATCTGTCGATGTGGCTAAAACATTCATCAGTTGGTGGCTAAACATCTCTAACAATAAGATTTTCAATTTTTGTTCTGTATTTTTTACGTTTGAGTTTGTAATTTCTATACTGTTCTGTATTTTGTAACTATACTGAAAGAATACCAGAAGTACTATGTGGTTTTAATAACAATGCTCCTAACGAACGTCGTTTCAGCCACCACCGTTAGCTGCCCATCATCAACCACCAGACCCACTAGTGGCCATTGATAGTGAAATACACCAAGTGCACCACTGTTGACATCATTGGAACGAAATATTCTATTGCTAAATTATACAGGTCAAGAAGTCGCAGTCCTTGGGGAAGGTCTCTGTTTATTCAAATATATAGTGCTGGTTATTCATATAAAATATTTAAAACTGATTCTTATTCTAGGTTTGGATAATGGGAGATGTGAATGCAATCAAATATAAAAATGGAAACGCAATTGCATTGCGTCCGCCTAACCACAGTCTATAAATAATATCTTTTTGCAATCAAGTATAATAATGGAATCGCAATTTTATTTTGCCCCACTACTCTGTTAACCTATGTATTTTATTTATGTGATACATAGTGCCGTGGAACTCGGGTTAATTTCCACTAATACTAACAAATTTAGCATGTATAATATTGTACAATTGAATAGAATGTGAACGATTATACTGAAAATCACATGTAAATTTTAAAAAACGAGTGAAATGGTCACAAACGAGCCCCACTTAATATCCACACTCATTAGATAGAATTTTCTAAACATGTAATTTAATAACACAATAATTCACTACAACTATATCCTATATATAATAGCTATTAAAAAGATAAAATGTATACCTACTTCATCGGACATTACCAAATTAATATTTCACTATTTCATAAAAATTGTAATTCAGTACAACTATACCCGATAATAGCTATTAAAAAGACAAAATCGGACATTACCAAATTAATATTTCACTATTTCATAAAAATTATAATGTGAAATATTACAAAAAAGAGAGAAAAATTACCACAAAGGGAGGAGCAATTTTTGGGATAGATTCAACTAAAGGAGGGCAGTTCCATTTATAAGAGAATAAACCTCTTACAAATCCAAGCAAATCCGATTCCACCTTGGCCGATTCCACATGTTCAAATCTCTCACAAAGCCAATATTCAATAGTATCTTCAAATGAGCTTCAAAGTGCCCATCTTCAACCTTTAGCAATATTGATCAACTCCGAACAATGTTGAAACTTGACTGCAATGGCTACCCTTGTCATCATATCAGCAAGATTCTCAATGGTCAAAATCTTTTGGATTGCTGCTACACCTTCTTCCAGAACCTCTCGTATAAAGTGATATCGAACATCAATGTGCTTCGTTTTTACATGATAAACTTGATTCTTTGCTAAATGAATAGCACTTTGACTGCCAAAATTCACTTTGGAGGGCTTCACTCTAATCCCCAATTCACCTAGCAATCCTTAAAGCCAAATTGCCTCTTTCACAGCCTCTGTAACTACCATATACTTTGTCTCTGTATTAGACAAAGCAATTGTTAAATATAAGGTAGCACTACAAGAAAAATGCAATTTAGCAACGGAAAATTAGCAACGGAAATTGATATTTTCCGTTGCTAATAAAAAATAGCAATGAAAATTATTCCGTTGCTAATCCGGCGGTTGCTATTTTTAGCAACGGAATTTCATTTCCGTTGCTAAATTTAGCAACGAAAAATGAATTCCATTGCTAAATTCAACCAACTCATTTTCGGTGAATTGGTAATTTTTAGCAACGGAAATAAAATTCCATTGCTAATTTTAACAACCAAAAGTCAATTTTTTTTTTATAAGCTGCAAACCCAACTTATTGTTATTGACCCATATGTTAAATTAACAACATAACTTGGCATAAAAAACACTAAAAGTTTATGTCAACAAACACATATAATTCAATAAATTATGGATAAAATCAACAATTACCAACAATTTATCATCAGAAATATAGATAATAAAAACCCTAAATTAAATTAGAATTTGAGAAGAAATGAAGAAATCTAACATAAAAGCTAAATGGATTATTTTTACGGTACAGACTATTTTGGTCATAACTTTTGCTACAAGTGTCAGATTTCTTATTATAATATGTTTTTAGAAAGCTCGTTTCGAGACGGTCATTTGGTATCAAGCAAAGCTTTTGTATCGACATTTTTCGGGCCCAAAAAATGACGTTTAGATTGTCGTTTTTCAGTTTAAAGTTTTTAGGGTTTTTCAAGGATATTTGGTCTTTTCTTGTTTTCACTCATATAAATTATTTTCTTTCCCTAATTCAAGTGAAAGGAATCCATATCTTAATCACATAATTTAATAATAAATTTAAATATAAATATTTATTATTTTTAATTAAATCTATGGAAAATGCTAACCACTATCTTTTATATACCAAAACTATGGACAATTCCGTATCACAAAACATAATCTTTGGCAATACCCAATATGCATGAAGCCATAAAATGCTCAGAAAGTATTGTAATTACTTATTTTAATTATAATAATATTTAAAGATATTTTTTCTAATGTGCAGTAAAAGAAGTAAAAGAAGGCAAATACATCAAATCGTGTATAATAGTTGAAGATGGAGTGTTCAATTAAAATGTTTCATTAACAGTTGAATTAATTTGTTTATTAAAAAGATTAATCAATCCACTTTTGAAATCTGGTCGTAACTATGCAAAAGAGGGCAAAAATATGATTACCTTTGAAGATTTCTCATTAGGATTCTCCAGAGATGTTAATACCTGAAAACATAACATGATGTTATATGGTTATGCTAAACCACATACACCAGTATTCTGTCTTCACTTACACAGCCAAGAAAAAATACTCACAGCCTCAATCGATGAACCATTCCAATTTCCATTGTCAAGTGCAGAAGCTCTTGGAGGTAATTCTTCCTCAGATTCCTCTGGGACAGGCGAGGGAGGATTTGCAGGGATCTACACAACACGAAATTTGAACTCCTTGAAGACCTTACCATCCTCCTTATTAAACTGCAGAAACAGTAAATTATAAGATCCATGAAGGAAAAAGTAAAAACAAAACTTCAAAAATTATGAAGGGGAATGAAGGGAGACAAAGCCACCATCTCACCATTTCCGGAGTTATATCTTTTGAAGTTGCTCCATCAGGCACAGCAATGCTCTGAAGGAGGAATTTGTCCTTGCATTGCATATCAGGAGGTGCCTCTTTTTGGGCTTGCATAGTTACTACCAGATTTTAAAATAAGCTAATTCGTTATAGACAAAATATAAACAGCAGATTAAAGAGTAAATTCATGGAACCCACAAAACAGAGGAATACACATTAAAAATTTCACAGAACTAAAAACAAGGAAAAACAAGCAGCTCTTTACTTCAACAAAATTAGGGAATTTATCATCAGATTAAGAGCTAAAAATATACAAGAACCGAATGTGAAGAAGAAAGGCAGGTGAAAAAAATACAAGAAACCCATTAAGGAGCACTTTATCGTCCACATAAAATGAATTTTCCTATCAAATTACCTGTAACATTGCAAGAGGTCCCGGGCAAAATGATACCAGTGTTGGGTCGAACGCAGTATTTCTTAGGGCTGGTCGTTTTAACCTATTCGATTGCAAAGTTCAATAAGCTGCATTTGCAACTATAACTAAACCAAATAAACTTTTGACCAAGAAAAGAAAATGAGAAAATAAGTCACCTTAAAATGGCAGATTGTGAACAGCATAAAAAAATAAAAACGAAAGGAAGAATGGCAAATCTAAGGAAGAATACTTACCAGTCACCGGAAATGGTAGATCTGAGGGAGAAAGGACGGCCACAGAAAATGGCTGAGTGTGGAGAGAAGAAGAACTATGCCAGATCGTGAAGAGAAGAACAGAAATGAAAGAAATAGGGTTTTTTCCTATATATATATTATTTTTTAGCAACGGAATTTAATTCTGTTGCTATTATAACAACGATTTCAAATTTAGCAACAAAAATTAGATTTCGTTGCTATTTTAGCAATGAAAATTAGATTTCGTTGCTATTTTAGCAATGAAATTTAATTTTCGTTGCTAAATTTCGGCCTAAAAATTTTCCGCTATTAAATGCTGCTATATTTAGCAACGAAAATTAGATTTCGTTGCTATTTTAGCAACGAAATTTAATTTATGTTGCTAAATTTCATCCCAAAAATTTTTCGCTATTAAATGCCGCTATATTTAGCAATGAAAATTAGATTTCGTTGCTATTTTAGCAACGAAAATTATATTCCGTTGTTAAATTTCATCTATAATTTTTTCTGTAGCCATATTTAGCAACAGAACTTAGATTCCGTTGCTATTTTAGCAACGAAATTTAATTTCCGTTGCTAAATTTCATCCCAAATTTTTTCTGCTGCCATATTTAGCAATAAAAAATTTATTCCGTTGCTAATTTTCGTTGCTATATGTTGGCGCTAAAATCTTTCTCCCTTTTTAGCAACGGAATACAACCATTTTGTATTTCGTTACTAAATCCCTAAAACTTCACCCAATTTTAGCAACAGAATTGATTTTCCATTGCTAAATAGCAATGGAATTGGTATTTCGTTGCTAATTTAGCAACGTAATGAATTTCGTTGCTATTTTTCTGTTGCTATTTTGATATTTTCTTGTAGTGTAGCCCTCCAACTGACCGGTTCCTTTGCAAGAGTAAACACATATCTAGTAGTTGATCCACGCTTGTCCAAATCATCGCATATATAGTCGAAATCACAATATCCAACTACATATTGACCGTCTTGCTTATCATGCTGAAATACCAAACCAACATCTTTGGTGTTCAAAATGTACCATAAAATTCATTTCACAGCTTGCCAATATTCCTTTCTAGGATCATGCATATACTTGCTTACAACCTTAAGGGCTTGTGAATTGTTCGGCCTCGTACATACCATAGAATACATCAAGTTACCTACAACATTTTCATATGGTACTTTTGACATGTATTCCCTTTCTGCTTCATTCTTTGGAGATAAGCATGTACTGGGCTTGGAATGAAGAGTAAGTGGATTACTAATAGGTATTGACTTCACATTCATGCCAAAATGTTTTAGTACCATTTTGAGATATTATTTCTGAGTCAAACAAAAGTTTCCCTAATTTTCTATCTCTACTTAATTATCACCATGTTGAGAATTAATCTTCTTAATTTGCTTCATCTAAATCCATCATTTCAAACTCCCTATTCAACTGAGTTTTTAACTTCTCAAACTCTTTCAGGCTCTTAAAAGTTATCAACATATCATCAACATAAAGAAGAAGATATATGTAACATCCATCTTGTAGGTTGCACAAATACATACAATTATCAGTTTTGCTTCTTATGTACTTCTGCCCAATCACAAACTTGTCAAATTGTTATACCACTAACTCGGAGATTGTTTCAATTTGTACAATGGTTTTTCAAGCTTGCCTACCATATTCTCATTTTTTAGCAACTTTAAAACCTTCAAGCTGAACCATATATATTTTCTCTTTCAAGTCTCCCTGTAAAAATGCAATTTTTGCATCCAACTGAACTAGTTCCATATCATATTGTGCTACCAAAGACAACAAAATTCGAATAGAGAAATGTTTTACAACTGGAGAAAAAACTTTATTATAAGTAATTCCCTTCTTCTGAGTATAGCCTTTAGCTACCAGCCTTGCTTTGAAGTGAACATAATCCTTTGGGAGACTAGCTAGCTTCCACATCCAATTTGTATTAAGGGATTGTATTTCTTCATTCATGGCTATCCTCTGCTTATCTTTTTTTGAACTTTGGACTACTAAACTATAGGAATGTCATCAATTTTAATTAGAGATGCATAAGCCACCATAACAAGCAGGTACTTGAGTGTTCCTCTTTGGCTTTGTTAATGCAATTGCACTACAAAAAAACTGTCAATTAGCGACGGTCATATTTTCGTCGCAAATTTAGCGACGGATTCGCAACTGTTTTACAATTCCGTCGTGGGAAGGTCATTTTCCTTTTTTTACGACAAAATAGCGACGGAATTAATAAACAATCGCTAATTATTGGCGGGAAAATTACGCGCCGTGTTTAGCGACGAAATTACCGTCGCTAATTTTTTTAATTTATTATTTTGAAAATTAGTACTAGAAAATTTAGTGACGAATATTTTACTCGCTAATTTTGGAGGGAAAAAACCGAGCCACTTTTTGCGACGATTTAGCGACGAAAACATTTGTCGCTAATTGTATTAGATCTCAGTTAAAAATATTAGCGACGAAATATGTGGTCGCTAATCCGTCGCAAATAAAATAAAAAATAGTTTTTACTATTTTATGTATTTTTGATATAGATCATATGAAATTGATATTTTATTTTGAAACAAAAATTTGTAAATTATATTATAATTTGGTAATAATTTTTTATCAATTATTTCAAAATTTAAATTATTTATTTAGTAAATTTATATTTTTTATAATAATAAACTACTTGTTATAATTATTATATTATCACATTATGAAAATTAATAAAATTCAATATTTATAAAATAGTAATATAAAATTTATTATCTCATTTAAAATAATAATAAAAAAATTTGTAATTAATTTTTATTTTATAAAATTTAAATCAAATATTAAATTATTAGGAATTCTATTGATTTTTTATCAATTATCCCCAAATATAAACTTATTTATTTAAAAAAATTACATTTTAATAATAATAATAAAGTAATTGTTATAAGTATTATATAGTCATATTATGAAAAATAATAAATATAAATATTTATATAATAATAATATAAAAATAAAATTTTCTATTCCCTCACATCTCTCCACCGTTTCAATTTAATGCGTATATGATTTTAAACTTAATTTATTATTTAGTTGAATAAGACAATAGAGTTCAATCCAAGACTTAAACTCATATAAGTCAAAATGAATAAATTTTCTAATTTAATTTCTTCAATTTAATTTCTATTATTTTTCTAAATGAATAAATTTTCTAATATACACACACACACACACACACACACATTGAAAGCTTTTATACGGAATAGTGTAAGTAAAGATTCAACGGTTAAGTATTTGCCGTTAGATCGGCCTGATTTTTGGTGAGTACGTTTGAAACTCCTTGTTGTTAATTTTGAACGGTAAAGATTAGTTTTTAAGGTCTGTAAGTTTAATTTTTGTTGCAAAAAAGAAGCTGTTGTCATGTATTTTTTACGTAATGACCAGTTTTGTATACAAAAATGATTGGAAAGTCATTTGCCGTTAGATTGGCCTGATTTTTGGTCAGTACATTCGAAACTCTTTGTTGTTAATTTTGGATGGTGAAGATTAGTTTTTATGATCTGTGAGTTAGGTTTTTGTTGCAAAAAAGAGGTTATTTCTGGATTTTTTACTTAATAACCAGTTTTGTATACGAAGGCGATCGAAAAATTATTTGCCGTTAGATTTGCCTGATTTTTAGTGAGTACGTTCAAAACTCCTTGTTGTTAATTTTCAACGGTGAAGATTAGTTTTTAAGGTCTGTAAGTTCCATTTTTGTTGCAAAAAAAAGGCTGTTTTCTGGATTTTTTACGTAATGACCAGTTTTGTATACGAAGACGATCGGAAAATCATTTACCGTTAGATTGGCCTGATTTTTAGGGGTTAATTTCACCGGTGGTCATCAAAGTTTAGCCATTGTAACGATATGGTCATTAAACTTTAATTTGTAACGAAAAAAATCATCCATCTTTTATTTTGTAACTTAAAAGTCAGTTTAATCAGAAAAATTAAAATCCGACATCGGCGCGTGTAATACACGCGTAATATCAATGCACGTTAGCAAAAAGTGACAAATCACCCTCCAACTCACTGCTTACGTGGCACAATTTTTAAAAAAAAATTACAATGTGATTTTTTTACTCTTCCCGCCCCCCTCTCTCTCCTCTACCTATTCTCTCTCCTCGTCCAAAGCCTTTATGCTCCGTTCAAAAAAATCATTAATCAACCGATCCAATGGCTATTTATAAACATGCAACAGAAGAAACAATCAAGAAGCTTTCAGATCCATGAAAGTGAAAGCAAATCATCTAACCTAACCGAGGAAAGATCTATGAAGCAGTTCGCAACATGCCTTTAAAAGGGTTCCAGCTCCAGCTCATGATTGGAGGCCTCGTGTGTAGATTCCACTGTAAAAAGTGTTTAAGAATTTTTATTGAGTCCCGATTGCTTCAGCAGCTAATCTTCGCTCTTCTCTTGGGATGTAGGAGATTTCTTTATGCTTTTGTTGCTGCTCTTTTTTTCTTCGCTGTCCTCTTGTTGCTTTGTTGTTGTTGGTTGGCTGTTTTTTAAGCTCTGTTTCAATCGATTTATTAACTGGCAAGGCAGTTTTTGGGATTTTTGTTTTCAGCAGTGCCTTTAAAGCTTTGCTTTTAAGGGTTGTAGGGAACAACATTCTAGTTTGGTTGTTTGGGTGGCTTTTCGATGATTGCAGGCTTCTTTTTTAGCAGAGGTTGAGATCTCTTTTTTTTTAGGGTTCGGGCTATCTCTGTATGTGGATACACTAGGCTCACCATTTAGGAATAGAGTGTATACTGTTGTCCAAAGTGAATGTGGTATACTCCCTCTTTCGCGATTAGGATAGAGATTATATTTAAAAGTAAATATACAGTATTAAACAAAGCAAGCGAATACAACATATTCAAAAGTGAAATCACCGTATTTACTCCCTGTATCTATTGCACTCAAAGTTTTAACGCAATAGTAAAATCTAATTCATACGTTACGTTGAATCAGCGTTTGACAAAATTCATTTCAATTTATTCGATTTGCATTTAATGGTACATTATATGATCGTTTTGAAAGCTTTAGAAAATATTAAGAAAATTAGAAGATTGTTAAAAATTTTAACTTTGACTCAAATGATTACAGTTTTATTTTACTTTGGCAAACTAAATTCACAATACTTACATTTTGTTTGGATTGCATATAGTGCATTTGTCCATTACAATAGTGAATATAATTTATTGATTATGTTATAACATAATACATTGTATTAAATAAATTGAATACTGATACGTTGGATTAGCGTTGAACAAAATTTTATTAACCGCCTTCGAATTATATAAAATAATGCATTATTTTATAATTTCCATAATATATTAA
Organism: Excoecaria agallocha; assembly: GCA_037975025.1. Lineage (NCBI taxonomy): Eukaryota > Viridiplantae > Streptophyta > Magnoliopsida > Malpighiales > Euphorbiaceae > Excoecaria > Excoecaria agallocha. The sequence goes on along the minus strand of CM075806.1, from coordinate 121,705,988 downwards.
TATAAATAGTTAGAAAATAATAAAAGAATTAAAGATTATTGAAAAATTAAAATTTCCCTAATATACTAATAAAAATAGTTAGAAAATAATAAAAATTTTAAAGATTATTGGAAAATTAACTTCGTTATGGAATAGTTATTTTTAGGTTCGATCATTGCATTAGCGAATGATCCACCAAATTAAAGCTACAAATCTTTTTAGTTTGTTTTGGACTAATTGGGCGAACGAAATATAGAGTATTTTCATATTGTTGGACTTGCATACAGTGCAATCGATAATTGCATTATCGAATATAACTAATTTATTATGTGTTAACAGAATACAATGTAATAAAGAAAATAAATAAGGATAACGTTGAATTAAATAATACATTATATTAATTAATAATACATATTAATTAATAAGAAGGTTTATTAATTATTAAGTGTATGCAATTTATACAGTAATTAATGTTCTGTATACATTACATAAGTGTATACATGCCATAAGAGTATACAATATACAATTTATTAATTAATAAGTGTATACAGTGTACTACATCTCTTTTGTCCAAACTTAATAAACTGTATACAGTATAATATTAACTTTTTCGAATTTAATAAATTGTATTCACTTTCAATGCTGCATTCTAATATTATTTTCAAAATTCTTGTTTAATACGTAATGTAGATATTGAATCAATTTATTTACTTCCTTTCTTATTAGATGTGATAGTTTGTCATGAGAAAATTTATAGTTTCAATGTACTTTAATGACTTGATGACCTTTTTATGAGCCCAATGTGGCTTAAAATAAAGATGGCTAAATTTTGATGACCACCAGTAAAACCTTTACAAAAGTAGAGTATTTGAAGCCATTTTAAACCAACTTTAAGCCATCTTTATTTTAAGCCACATTGGGCTCATAAAAAGGTCATAAAGTCATTAAAGTACATTGAAACTATAAATTTTCTCATGACAAACTATCACATCTAATAAGAAAGGAAGCAAATAAACTGATTCAATATCTACATTACGTATTAAACAAGAATTCTGAAAATAATATTAGAATGTAGCATTGAAAGTGAATACAATTTATTAAATTCGAAAAAGTTAATATTATACTGTATACAGTTTATTAAGTTTGGACAAAAAAAATGTAGTACACTATATACACTTATTAATTAATAAATTGTATATTGTATACTCTTATTGCATGTATACACTTATGTAATGTATACAGAACATTAATTACTGTATAAATTGTATACACTTAATAATTAATAAACCTTCTTATTAATTAATATGTATTATTAATTAATATAATGTATTATTTAATTCAACGTTATTCTTATTTATTTTCTTTGTTACATTATATTCTGTTAACACATAATAAATTAGTTATATTCGATAATACAATTTGTCGATTGCACTGTATGCAAGTCCAACAATATGAAAATACTCTGTATTTTGTTCGCCCAATTAGTCCAAAACAAACTAAAAAGATTTGTAGCTTTAATTTGGTGGATCATTCGCTAATGCAATGATCAAACCTAAAAATAACTATTCCATAACGAAGTTAATTTTCCAATAATCTTTAAAATTTTTATTATTTTCTAACTATTTTTATTAGTATATTAGGGAAATTTTAATTTTCCAATAACCTTTAATTCTTTTATTATTTTCTAACTATTTATATTAATATATTAGGGAAATTATAAAATAATGCATTATTTTATATAATTTGAAGGAGGTTAATAAAATTTTGTTCAACGCTAATCCAACGTATCAGTATTCAATTTATTTAATACAATGTATTATGTTATAACATAATCAATAAATTATATTCACTACTGCAATGGACAAATGCACTATAAGCAATCCAAAAAAAATGTAAGTATTGTGAATTTAGTTTGCCAAAGTAAAATAAAACTATAATCATTTGAGTCAAAGTTAAAATTTTTAACAATCTTCTAATTTTCTTAATATTTTCTAAAGCTTTCAAAACGATCATATAATGTACCATTAAATGCAAATCGAATACATTGAAATGAATTTTGTCAAACGCTGATTCAATGTAACGTATGAACTAAATTTTGCTATTGCGTTAAAACTTTGAGTGCAATAGATACAGGGAGTAAATACGGTGATTTCACTTTTGAATATGTTGTATTCGCTTGCTTTGTTTAATACTGTATATTTACTTTTAAATATAATACTCTATCCTAATCGTGAAAGAGGGAGTATACCGCATTCACTTTGGACAACAGTATACACTCTATTCCTAAATGGCGAGCCTAGTGTATCCACCTACAGAGACAGCCCGAACCCCCAAAAAAAGGAGATCTCAACCTCTGCTAAAAAAAAGCCTGCAATCACCGAAAAGACACCCAAACAACCAAACCAAAATGTTGTTCCCTACAACCCTTAAAAGCAAAGCTTTAAAGGCACTGCTGAAAACAAAAATCACAAAAACTGCCTTGCCAGTTAATAACCCGACTGAAACAGAGCTTAAAAAGCAGCCAACCAACAACAACAAAGCAACAAGAGTACAACGAAGAAAAAGAGAGTAGCAACAAAAGCATAAAGAAATCTCCTACATCCCAAGAGAAGAGCGAAGATCAACTGCTGAAGCAATCGGGACTCAATAAAAATTCTTAAACACTTTTTACAGTGGAGTCTACATATGAGGCCTCCAATAATAAGCTGGAGCTGGAACCTTTTCAAAGGCATGTTGCGAACTGCTTCATAGATCTTTCCTCGGTTGGGTCAGATGATTTGCTTTCACTTTCATGGATTTGAAAGCTTCTTGATTGTTTCCTCTGTTGCATGTTTATAAATAGCCATTGGATCGGTTGATTAATGATTTTTTTTAACGGAGCGTGAAAGCTTTGGACGAGGAGAGAGAGGGGACGAGGAGAGAGAATGGGGAGAGGAGAGAGAGGGGGTCGGGAAGAGTAAAAAAATCACATTGTAATTTTTTTTAAAAATTGTGCCACGTAACCAGTGAGTTGAAGGGTGATTTGTCACTTTTTGCTAACGTGCATAGATATTACGCATGTATTACACGCGCCGATGTCGGATTTTAATTTTTCCGATCAAACTGATTTTTAAGTTACAAAATAAAAGATGGATGATTTTTTCGTTACAAATTAAAGTTTAATGACCATATCATTATAATGGCTAAACTTTGATGACCACCGGTGAAATTAACCCGATTTTTGGTGAGTACATTCGAAACTCCTTGTTGTTAATTTTGAACGGTGAAGATTAGTTTTTAAGGTCTGTAAGTTCAGTTTTTGTTGCAAAAAAGAGGTTATTGATTCTTTTTGGGTAAATTTTATTTTTATTTGGAGTATAAGTAAAGACGTTTCTATTCCTATACTTTATAGAAGCTTTGGTTTTCTATAATTTTTGTTAATCTAAAACATGGATTATTATACCAGTGATGTATTTTTTAGTAGAGCATAATCAAGAGAGATTTGAAGTGAGTTCAATATGTGAATACTTGATCTATTTTTTGAACTTATTTATTTAGAAAATTTACATTTTTAATAATTCTTTGTCAATTATTCCAAAATCTAAACTTATTTATGTGGAAGATTTACATTTTTTATAATAATAATAAATTAATTGTTATATTTATTTTATATCGAGAACTTAGATTGACTAAGAAATTAATTGTAAATTGATTTGAATTAGTGGTGTTAAATTAAGATACATTTTTAATTTTCAAAACTACAATTAAGATTAAATAAATAATAATAACAATAATAATAATAATAATAGGTAAATATCTTGGTAGATTCCTAGGGTTTCTAGAAGAATTAGTTAGACCACATGAAAATAAATTGGAATTATAAAAAGTGGTGGCCACAAAATAAAAGAAGGAAAGAAGTTTAAAAAAAAAGGGGGGGAACGTGGGAGCAGATCGGGAAGGGAACGGAAAGGGAAAACGGGGCTGGCACCACAGTTCAGCCACCGCCCCGCGCGACGCTGGTGAGGAGACTCGGACCGCCGCTGCCACGCCACCTCCGATCTCTGCAGCCGCCGTTCGTCGGTGGCTTCATTCCGATTTTCTTTTCTCCACCACCACCGAGCTTCCTTCCCTCTTTTCGGCGGTTCCCGACGGCAGATGACGGTAGGAATAGCACTGGTGAGTTCCTTAGGGTGAGGCATCCACCCCAGCACCCTGCATCTATCCCCAATCGCAGGTGATGCTCAAATTGGAAATGGGTTTGTTGAGTAGCTTCGGTGCAGATCTCGACTAAACCGTGACTTCTTTAGGCGCGTAACTATTGTAGGTAAACCCCTCTTGACGGCAGCTACCTCCTGGTGTGCTCGGTTTCACGCCGGCGAAGCTCCGACTAGGTACCGACGATCGGTCCAGCGAGCTATAGGACGGCAGAATATGAAAATAAAATAAAATACAGAAATTCGACACCAAACAAGTAAGTGACTACCAATCTTATTTCAAAAAGATTTATTTAAATAAATTCTAAATTTTCTTCAGAGTTTTTAATTTGTTTGAATCAAATGATTGGCTCATGTGTGTTCTAAGCTATATCATATATTTATGGTTATATACTGGTGTTTGAATTGTTCTTTGAATGCTGATTTATGATGGTTGTAGTGATTGCAAATTTTATTGTTTGTGGAAGATTGTAGGTTTTACTTGTTAACCTTTCATTGTATTATTATTTAACCGGGAATAGTAAAAGGCATAAAAATGTATGAAAACATGAATGTTAAAGATGCAATAAGGGACCTCTAATAATTTTGAACTAAATAGGATTAAATTTAAATACTTTAAATTGTTATATTATGATATATGTGATAAACTTATAGTTGTAACATTAGAAAATTAGTACTATGAATTACTCAAAGTAATAATATGACTTGAAATCCTTGACCACACTAAAAGAATAATATCCTACCTTGACTACTATTAATAAATGGAGAATTGAGTAGGCTGTTACTTATAGAAATGTTAGATGAAAATTATATATATATACATGTTCGAAATTAGAAGGTACCTTGTAGGACATAATGATAAATATAGGAAAACGTGTGACTAAATGATTCTAAATATCGATTATGAATGCAACTCAAAGATAAAGAAAGTAAAATTTGCTTTAGTTTTAGCGTGTAAATAAACTATGAGATTAAATCAATTGAATTTCATCTCAGTAAAATAATTTCTTACTACTTATGTGATTAGTTGTGTAGTTTAAAAAGATGGTATTGCTCAAATTATAAGGAAGTTTTATGTTCTACTTAGCACTAATACATTCACGTGCACACTGTTGAAATTGAATTCAACAAGTTAATTCACTTAGCACTAATACATTCAACAAGTATAATAAAGATTAGGCAATTCAATAACTAGCCTTTAATTCATGAGAATTGCACTGCAATCTAATAAGCTAGCATTCACTTATGACAGTTGCACTATGTAATTATTCTTTTCCTTTTAGACATGTGATTGCCCACTATTAAATTATCTCACAAATATTGCTTCTGATAGTTTTGTCCTATACTTTTAACATTTTGTAATCATAATTTCCTTGCACAGGACATGTACTACTGTTTCATGGACATTTCAGGGGTTTTATGAGAAGGTAATTCAAAATGACAGATTGTGCATGTATTCCGTTTTTTCTTTTATTTACTGATCTTATATCGTTTATTTCTTATGTTTGTGCTTCATATGGTTCACATAATAGCTTTTATTGGTTATATTTGTGCTTATGTGTTTTTGTTTTATGAATTTGAGAAATTATACATACATGTGCATAATATGTGTGTGCATGTGTTAGCTTGTATATGAAACTTCCACCAAACTTAAGATTATGGAATAGCTCCTCAAATAGCCGCATGTTGGACTTCTTATTCCAGCTATATCTATTTCAGCTCATTACTTCTATCGAGGACACCCCTTAGGCCCCAATTTTCTCAACTCTTTGATGTGTTTTGCACTTTAGGCATCTCTTTTATGTCACCATTAGGTTTGTATATGGGAAACCAGATGTCCCAAAAGCCTGTATACTTTTACATATTAGAGGAAATATGCTGACTTTCAAAAACGGTTTGGCTGCCGTATGTTTTTCAATTTGTCTCTTGTGTTGATTTTTCTTCTTTGTTTTGCAGTGTGAATTGATGCAAGTGCAGCTTGGCTGAGATTGCAGTTAAAGCAGTCCTTGCTGTTGCAGGGATGCTGTCATGCTCCATTTTTGTTAGAAATTTGTTTAAAAAAAATAGATGGCTTAGTTTAACTGCACTTTGTTTTATATATTATTTTTTTTGTGTTGACTATATTTGTAATGAATTCATTATAAATTATATATATATGAAAATATTATTATTTTCATTTGTATCTATTCTATATGAATTTTATAATATAAGATTATTATTTATATTGTGTACAGGATGAAAATTTTAAAAAACAATAAAAGGAAAAAATTAAATTATGCAATAATTTAGCGACGGATTCGTGACAGCAACTGTCGCTACTGGGCAAACGTTAGAATTTGAGAAATAATTAGCGACCATATTAGCGACAAAAATATTCGTCGCTAAATTTTACAGTAAATTTTTATAATAATGCAATAATTATAAAAATAATTAGCGACGAAACTGTAGTCGCTAAATATTATTATTATAATTCGAAGACTAATTAGGTATATAAATTAGCGACAAAAAAAAATTAGAGATGAAATTTTCATCGCTAAATTTGCGACTGATTTTAAATTCCGTCGCTAATATATTAGCAACTGGCCTATTAGCGACTATTCGTCGCAGCGTCGCTAATTAACATTAGCGACGGAATTGTCCGTCGCTAATTAACATTAGCGACGGAAGGTTTTTTGTAGTGTTGGTAGTTGTTGTTGTGGAGGTTCCTGGGTCTTTTTCATTTGACTCTCCTTCTACCTTAGGAGTTTCTGCATATGTTTCATCATTTACTAGAAAAACAATTCTTCTTTCAAACTCCACCTATTTTAAAGTACCATTTGTCTACTTATCATTTTCAGGTAATATCCCTGTTGAAAATTATTTTCTTTGACTCTAGGCACTAAAGATGATATCCTTTCACACCAAAGATGAACCTCATAAAAATTGCTTTAATTCGGTTGCTATAAATAGCAACGAAATTTCTATTTGGTTGCTAAATATAACAACGGAAATTGATTTCAGTTGGTAAATATAGCAACAAAAATCTAATTCCGTTGGTAAAAATAGCAATTGAAATTGAAAATAATTTCGATGGCAAAAAATACCAACCATCAAATTTGCAACCAAATGTTCTGTTGCTATTTTCCGTTGCTAATTTTTATTAGCAACGGAAATTCAACAAATTCGGTTGCTAATTTCCGTTATTTGCTAATTTTCTTATAGTGGAATATATTCTTTCAAAGACCAAAGATCAAGGTCAATTAGAAAAATTTTATAAAATCAAAATAAGGACATACACACACAAATCATTACGCATCCATTCCCATATTTTTTCCAAAATTAAAATGGTTTTAACTTAACCAAATTAAATTGATTTATTTCCTAAAATTTTTTTTTCTAAACGTTTAAAAAAAATTGGAAGAAAATATGTTTTTATCTTAACAGCTATGCATAAATATTTTTAAGGAAATCAAATAAGTTTTCTGATCACAATAAAAATAAAATTGATTTTGGAAAAGGTTTCATACTTAAATGCTACTTTATTTTGAATTATAAAAAGGATTTTATTTTTAAGTGTCGAGACATAAGATAAAAGTTGAAACACAATTGTTTTTTAGCATCTCAATTGTTGTAAGTTACATTTCATCATAGACTTTCACGATTACATATCCTTAAAATAACTATAGTTTATATTGTAATCATGTTAGTGAGTTATTATTTTGGAGATTAGATTATTAGGATATAATGAAAGAAACTAGCAAGTGTTTGTATCTTTTTATTTTGTGAAAAATAGTTAAGCTTTTAGTTTTTTTTTTTGAAAAAAAAACTTTGATAGATTCATTGTAATCGGAGAAAAACTTTTAAAATGAATTGTTTTAGAACAGAATGTCAACAAAGGCCGCTCTATAAATAGTTGTATCATTTTCTCTAATAAGATGTGGACAAAGGCCACTCTATAAATCGTTGTATCATTATTTCTATCTTTTTACTCTCTTAATTTCATTTTCTGTAAGCTGTTCCACATAAGTATTGTTCTACAATATGTGCTGTTGTTGCCTGCTACTCTATATTTGCTCATAGTGCTCCATCACGTAATTATTTGGCATATTTTAGTGAATCAGTTTTAATTAAGTTGATTTCGTCCACACGAGCTAAAAATTTTTGGAAAAAAGATTTGATCAAATTTCTTAAAGAAAATATATTTGAGTGATCTAATTTTTTTTGTTGCTCTACTGTGTATTCATGACCATTCTACATTCTTCTAGTTTGTAATTCAAGAAAAAAAAAATCAATCCCTTTTAGAGTATATTTGGAACTCACATTTGCAACCATGAAAAATTCTCGAGGTCAAATAAATATATATAGAGCCACAAAGATAATTGTTGTCTAATAGGAAGAATCTCAGAATAAGGCCTTCAATCGCCAAGGTAATGGTACCAGATAGCTGATTACGGGACAAAGCAATGTAGATCATTCTCTTTGAGAGATTGGCTATGGAATGAGGCACAGTCCCTTTGAAAGAACTGCACGCTAAATCAACCATTCGTAAACTTGAGCAATTTGTTAAAGAATCAATGAAACTAAAGCCACCTTTTACCTGATTTTCGAAAATGACAATAACCTGAAGATTTGTCAGCATTCCTGTGGCATTGCGAACTCCATAAAAATCATTAGAAAAGAGAGTTAATTGTTGGAGCGCAGAAGCATTCGACAATGAAATTAGGATTGGTCCAATAAACCTGTGGGATGAAAGCTGAAGGAAGGTTAGTTTGGGAAGAGTAAGACCTACATCAGAAGGGATACCTGTTGCCAGCAAATTTGATGCTTAAAAATTATTTAAAATGCACAAATTTACAGATAAATGTTATCTCAAATTTCATTTTTATGAATATTGGAGCAACCTGATAGTGTGGCTCTAATTTTTTTTGTAATTCATGGATTACATGACTTCTCTTGATTCTTCGTTTAGTCAAATACGGATGAACCAATTAAACCACAAATCTTTAATCAAACCACAAATTTTTAGTCTTTTCGATTGTTTATTAAGTTCGATTTTAATAACATTATTTTTAACTATTGGTCCCACCATTCTTGGTAAGTTATAGTTTTTTCTTTTAATTTTTGTGTATACTAAAGTAATTATTGATTTTTCTCATACTATTAATATTATATTAAAATATCACAACTTTTTTTATATTTAATGAAGATACTGAAAATGTGTAAAAATAATAAAGGTTAATAAAAATATTAATATAGTGTTGATATTAATAAAATAATAAAATCGAAATATATATAATAAATGTTATCTTGATTTTATAAAATTACATGGAATAAATTTTTACTTAAAAACGTGATAACTAACTAGAGCGGGTATAATTTTATTATATCACCACCAACGAACATCGTCTCAGCCACCCACTAGTGGCCCCTGACAGCGAAATACCATGAAGTGCGCCACTGTTGACCTCATAATTAAACCTCCACTATCTTAGTGCTACAACTATCATGACATATTATACTATATAAACAAATAAGAAAAAATCATAATCACGTTATATTAGCGACCAATTATTGATCTCTATTTAGCGACCGAAATAGGATCAATTTATCAATTAGTCACCCAAGAGAAGAAATGCCTAATATATTTAATATAGCGACGGATTAATGACCAAATTCCCTTGGATTTCAAAATTTGCATGTCAAGGGATTCGGTCTGTCACAAAAGAGAAGAAATGCTTAATATGTTTAATAAACTGTCCTTTTTTTTTTTTGTTGATAATGTTACATTGTATATAATTTAAATTTTTGCAATCAAATATAAGAAAGGAATCGCAATTCCAGTCTAGAAATAATATCTTTTTGGACAGCTTAAAAAGCATGCAAAATGAAATTTAATTTGATACAAACTTAACAAGCTTATGTAAAACTAAAAGATGCTAAAGGTGATGATAGGCATTCCTTGGGTTTTGTGCGAGTAAGGCCTTCTGATAGGAAGCTTTGATCTTTTGCAATTCACTTATGACATCTCCCATCTCCATTCTTTCTCCAACTTGTTCCATTGAGCATGCTACTCCAATTTTCAATACAGATATTATGCATTCTGTAAATCTCCCTCCTTCATCTTCATGCAAAATGCATGGATCCACAATCTCCATCACTCTATCACCCGTACATCTCTCAACAAAACTATGAAGGTTTAGGTCATCTCTAAAATATTCATCCGTCGGTTTCTTTCCTGTAAACATCTCTAGTAACACAATCCCATAGCTATATACATCTCCTTCTATTGAAATTAAGTCACCCATGCCGTATTCTGAGAATAAGAAGCGCATTTTTTAGAGCAAATGTGATGCACCTCAAATATCAGACTAATGATAATTTCTTTAAAACAAATGTATGCCAATAGCTGGAGCAACGTAACCAATGGTACCCTTGATTGCTGTAGAACTGCTTGGAATGTGTTGAACATCACTAGACAATGCAGAGACAATCTTAGCCAATCCAAAATCTCCAATGTGTGCAGTCATCTCACCATCTAGAAGAACATTGCTTGGCTTTAGATCTCCATGTATAATTGTTGACGAGTGACCCCTATGGAGATACTCTATTGCTGAAGCAATGTCCGTAGCAATATTCAATCTGTGTGATAGTTTCAGAACACCTGGTTGTGTGTGACGTTGGTCTTCCTCTAAGCTATCGCTGTCATGTAACCATTTGTCCAAGCTCCCATTAGCCATGAGTTCATAAATCAGAGCTTTGAAATCATTCCCTTGGAAGTCGATGCTAGAGCAGACACTCAAAAGCTTCAGCAGATTTCGGTGCCTAATGCTTCTCAGAGCTCGGCATTCTGATAAGAAACTACTTGAAGCTCCTCTTTGCTGCAAATTCAGTACTTTCACTGCAACTTGTAGCCCTGATTGCTCAAGAATTCCTTTATAGACAGAACCATAGCTACCAACACCAATTATGTTTGTCGCAGAGAATCCATCGGTAGCCTTGAAGAGTTCAGCGTAGGATATTCTCAGAAAGTGAGGCTCGATTCCCGGTGCAGAAATAATATTCTTCTTGCTAAACGTGTTTTTGAAGTGCCTGAAAATGAAGAAACACACTAACAAACCCAATAATGTAGCAGCAACAACTATTGGAATCACTAATCTTAATGGAAAGGAGTGGTTGTTTCTTATGGAGTTAGTGGGGGGACAAGAAGGTAGCTTCAGTTCTGTGATACCTCCGCAAAGACCATCATTTCCCAATAATGAAACTCTGCTAGCATTTAAAAAGATTCCCCGTTTTGGTATTTCCCCTTGAATGTGATTGAAAGATAAATTCAAATATCTAAGCCCATGAAGCTGGGCTAAAGAACTCGGAATTTGGCCCGAAAAGTTGTTGCTTGAGATATCAAGCTCTACTAAACCTTGTAAAACACCAAGATTCTGAGGTATGTTTCCTTGAAGTGAATTTCCCCGAAGGCGAAGATGTTCCAAACTCAAGCACTTGGCAATGGAGGTAGGAATGATGCCAAATAATTTGTTGTCAGATAAATCGAGTAGGGCTAGATTTTGCAGCAACCCAACTTCTGATGGAATAGGACCTGTAAGTGCATTAGAAGCTACATTGAAGGCAGTTGAAAGTGAGGAAAGGCCAATGACTTGTGCTGGTATTGAACCAGTGAGATTATTATTAGAGAGATCCAAGTCGATCAAGTTATGACAACTACCAAGACTTGGAGGTATGCTTCCATGTAGATTGTTGTCCCCCAAGTAGAGAACACTCAGCCAAGACAAATTACCAATTGATGATGGAATTATTCCCGTAAGTCTGTTGGTGTTCAATTGTAAGATCTCCAGACGTATAAGCTTGCTGAAATTAATATCGATTGAACCAGAGAGATAATTTTGGTCCAACGATAAGAATCTCAAATTAAAGAGGTTTTCAATACCCAAAGGAATGTAACCGCGCAACTGATTATCAGACAAATTAATATCCTTTATTTGTTTGGAGATATTTGCTACAGAGCTGGGTATAGACCCTCTCAGAAAATTTTCTGCTGCACCGATGCCAATTAAATTGGAGCAATTGGCCAAAGAATCAAAGAAACTTAAGTCATCTCGTACCTGATTGACATAAAATTCTATAATTTCAAGATTAGGCAGCTTTCCGAGATCCTTTGGAATCAACCCGGTGAAGAAGTTATTAGAGAAAATAACTTGTTCAAGTGCAGAAGCATTTGATAATGAAAGTGGAATCTGCCCATTTAACATGTTGGATGAAATAAATAGTGATGTAAGTTTGGGAAAGGCGAGGCCTATATCGGAGGAGATACTGCCGTTGAGTTGTTACTGTACACTTCAAATGATTGTAGGTTTGAAATATTGTAGATGCCACTAGGAATTTCACCAATTAGATTGTTCTCTACAATTAGAAGAACGCTTAAGCTCCTAAGTTGGGAGAATTCTTGAGGAATATGTCCAGTCAAGTTGTTCCTTCGCAAAAAGATCTGGACAAGAGATGAAAGGTTTCAAAGAGGAGGAGGAATACTTCCAACAAGACTATTTTTAGACAAATAAAGATATTGAAGGTTTTGAAGAGAGCCCAACTGGGGAGGTATGTTCCCAACTAAGTGATTATTGTAGAGACCAAGATACACAAGGTTTAAGCAATGGGAAAAGTTGGTGGGTATTTTACCAGAAAATGTGTTATTGCTTAGGGAAATCTTTCGTAAACGCAGCATACGACCGATCTCTTACGGGATACGGCCATGGAAGCTATTGTTTTCGAGATATATGTACCTTAGGAAGGAAAGGTTTCCAATATGAGGGGAAAGTGATCCCACTAAACCTCGCGAGCTCAATTCCAAAGCCACCACCCTGTGAGGATGCCTTCGACCGCATGAAACGCCTTGCCAATCGCAATAGTGCACAGAATCATTCCAAGAATTCAAGACTTGAAATGGGTCTTTCTGCATATAATGTTTGAATGACAAGAAAGAAAGTCGATCAGTCTCGTTTTGCAAGCAACTTGTTGGACTGAATGAGCACAATAAGCAGCAGAACATGACAGGATGAACAGACCACCACCACTTCATTGCCATCGCCAAGATTTATTCACTTTTTATCTTGCAAGATTTCTTCTCAACATGCAAAGCTCTTCTAAGTACTCCGCACACAGATAGGCTAATAACAATTTCCACAACAGAACTGTAGATTTTCATGATTTATTGTTTAATAATTTTTTTTTTATTGTAGGGGCATTTAGAATTCCTCTTGCCATTAAATGTTTGGTTCCCAGTTTCTTTCCATAAACTGTAGCGCACTTAAATTTAGTGAAAATAACATATGGACCACCTAAATTTTGCAAATTTCCTACAATATTCCCTAGCTTGAATTCAAGAAACTTTAGTTCATTAGTCAAGTTCAAGGGTTAATATGTTTACTCTTGTCAAATTTAAGTGAGTAATATGCATTTTTCCCCTTTGCATAGGTTTCAGATAAAATGATGATTTAATATATCCGAACATAATAAAAATGAATTTATTTCCTTTCTAATTGATTAAAAATCAGCACATATCAACTAAATATGAGCATATATCGGTTAATCAGTCCATTAATATGGAGCTTCTAGACATGATGACTTTTTTTTGCCAAACAGGAAGCTTCCAGACATGATGACTTTTTGGCATGGATTAACAAATTCTTTTGGTTAAACAAGGGGTCATTGTTCTGTTTACTTCTGTTTCTTTTATACTGGCTTTGTGGGTGTTTTGTTGAAATTAACATTGAATTGGGTGAAGTCCTGTTACTTATCACGGGTCTAGATGGTTGTGAGTTGTCTTGATGGATTGCTGCTGGTTGGATTGTAGATGTAACTAATGTTTTTAGCTAGGAGTTGTTATCGTGCCTGTATGTTTGTCTTTGCTGGCCCTGTTTAATCATCTCATTCAATAATAAATCTCATCAGCTTATCAAAAACAAAAAAAATCAGTTCATTAACAATTTTATTAATCAGTCCATTAATTTCTACTAACAGCTATATCAATTTTGATTTGTAACTAATTTTTTAGTATCAGTTTATTGATTAACTACTGAAAATTTTAACTTATAAAATTATATTTTAACTTAAACTCTAGAGTTTAAGAATATTACATTTAGAAAGGCTGGCAGCATGAAATGCCAAAAAAAGCTCTACATCCACTTTTCAAAAATCACTCTTAAACTTTTCTCTCCACTATTAACTCTTTTAAGGGCAAGATTCAAAATCAATATACAATCCAAGATATGTATATCTACCTACAATCTTTTTGTAAAATAAAAAATGTAAAACACTTACTAGAGATTTTCTTAAGGTTTTAGACAAGCCAGCTAACAATCTTTCACAATATATATAATTTTCCTTACAAACAATTACAACAAAAGCTATAATTAAATTGAGAATGTTATGTAAAGAATGAAGTGCAAAAGATGTGAAAAGTGAGATTGAAAAATATAAAACTTTACTCTCAAAGGGTAGAAATTCTTTCCAATAATTTTCTAACCTTCTAATAGGTGAAACAACATGTATTTATATCCAAAAACTTAGTTTTAGCTGTTAGAAACTGAAAATAACCATTTATAACCTTTGAAGGGCAAAACAAGAGAAACAAGTAAAAAATAGTCGTTATTTTATCTTGTAACGAAATCTAAATTTTTGTTCAAAAATTGACACCGTTAGAAATTCATTTTCTAATGTACCATTTTCTAGTAAAATATTTTCTGACAAAACATTTTCTGAAGAAACTAATTTTGGTCAAAAGCTCATTTTTCTAGTAAAATATTTTCTAATGAAACATTTTCTGAAGAAACCAATTTTGATCAAAAGCTCATTTTTTTACTTTAAAATATTTTTATGCAATTTTAAAGTTTATAATATGCATGCATGAATAAAATAATTTTCCTGAATTTGATTTCACAATTTAATATCCTATTTTCTTACATACTAAGGCATTCTTCAAATTTGATTTGTTGTACCCATGCTTGAAGTATTTTAATCCTTATTCTTTGATATTTGCATCAAAAAGTATATAAAAATTCTTGTAGAAATTACTTAGAACAAGATTCATAATAGAGTTTAAGGTTTAATTATCATCAAAATTAGGATGTTGCCTTTAACCAACAATCTCTCTCTTTTTTATAATGATAAAACCTTAATAAACTCCACTTAAAAGTTTATCTAGGCTGGTCTATAAAACTCCCCCTGAATATATGCATAAGGGAATTTACAGAAAAATAAAACATGTAATAATTAATATAAATTCCCTATATATCATGTTGCATCAAATTTCTTTAAAGTAAAAGACATGCTATTGAATTCTTTAAAAATGTAACTTGATTAATTATAAGAGATATTTTTAGAGAAATCATACATTTCTACTGAGGCAGCAACAAATTTTTAGCAAACTATCATGATATTATCATCATGTGAGCACAGATAGGTAATGACAACAAGCCATCATAACTATGCAATAACCAAACATATAACAATCCAAAAACATAAACGATCCAACAACATACATATTTCTACCCCTTTTTGTCATCGAACAAAAAAGGGAAGACCAGAATCAGCACAAAAATGTCCAAAATAACATAGCAAAAAGATATAAATACCTAACAGAATCTTTTAAGCAAGCAGAAAAAAACTAAAAAGAGTTTAAAAAGAGTTTGATAAAACAAAGGACTAAGGATCAATGTCTATAGGAAGTGAGCTACTACTATGTTGTCTAGGTTTAAGAGGATTTTTTATCCTTAAAATAACATTTTTAGCAGACTTACGCCTAGTAGAAATAGAAGGGGGGTCCTGAGAAATATCATGAGTAGGAATAAAAGGCTCAGCAAGTGCCACTTCTAGATCAGCCATGGTGGAAGAAAGAGAAAGGATCAAAGTAGGGATGATTGTTAAGCCAGTTGTTACACAAGCTAGAAACTCCACTGATCAAGGAACGACTTAGATAATGTTTTCAAATTCAAATTGTATTTTTAACTTCCTTGTACTTATCATTATCCTTTTTCTGTTATAGAAAAATCTACTACATCTCTGTAAAGTGCATATATAAACACTGAAGGAAATAAACGTGAATTAAGTTGTGCCTTTAAGTAAACTCTGTTTCTTTACATGGTATCAGAGCTATAAAGCTTCAAAGCTTTTCGATCTCATTTTTTTTCTCCTTCAAATGGCATCCTCTAGCACCACTAACTTCACTCATTTATCAGGAAAAACCTTAGTTGCTATCAATGCAGCACAACTTCCATTAAAACTCACTCCACAAAACTACCCCACATGGAGAGCTCAAATAACTCCAGTTCTTCGTGGACATAATCTTATTGGCTATATAGATGGTCCTCTCTCGCAACCAAGTCCAACTATTGAAAAAGAAGGAACTCAAACTTCCAATCCAGAATATGAGTTCTGGTGCTGTCAAGACCAATTAATATTGGCAACCATTTTTGCTTCTACAAGCTTCTCAACAATGCACACTATAGCTAACGCCACCACTGCTGCAGATGCCTGGGAGAAACTTCGGGTTTCCTATGCCAACCGATCAGCAACAAGAGTTTTATCTCTTAGAGAGAAGCTTGCAAATGCCAAACGGGAATCAAAACCCGTTGGAGAATATCTACAGCAGATAAAGGTTACAGCTGATGAACTTGCACTCTGTGGGAGCCCCATATCTGATGTTGATCTTGTTGTCCACACTTTAAATGGCATCGGCACTGAATTTCGGGACATTGCAGCAGCTGTTCATGCACGTGATACAGTCATCACTTTTGATGAATTACAAGACAAACTACTGGCACATGAGATGTTTCTAAAGCGCATTGATCCCATATATGACCCCGCCCCAATGACAGCAAATCACGCTAGAAAAAGCTCCTTCTCTCACCAAAAGTTCAAAAATTCACATCTAGGTAATCTCAGCACTTCAAATAATTTTGACACTAATGTATCTGGTTTTTCCTCTGCAAAGGTTTTAAGAACTCCGGTCATTCCAACAACACTTTCAACAAGAACAACTCATCATCCAAAGTTCAATGTCAAATATGTGATAAACTGGGGCACCATGCCAAACAATGTTTCAAGGCCAAAAACTATTTTCGGAATCTTCTTTCTCAACCTCAGATCAACTATGCCAATACTAGTTCGCCTTCAGATTCAAGTTGGCTTCTTGATACTGGTGCTTCGCACCATGTGACCAATGACTTAAGGAACTTATCATTGCATGCACCATATGAGGGCTTGGATGAACTTCAACTCACGGATGGTTCAGGTTTGAAAATAACACATATTGGCTCCAAATCATTGAAGTTTCCCTTAAAATCTTATTCTCTATCCAATGTTCTTTGTGCTCCCTCTGCTCAAACTAATCTCCTGTCTGTTTCTCAATTTTGTTATCATAATAATGTCTCAATTGAATTCTTTTCTGATTCCTTTGTTGTTAAGGATCGATCCACGGGGGAGATAATAACCAAAGGCCCAGTTGAGCAATCTCTTTACCGCCTACCATCGTCCTCTGTGTCATCACCTCTACCGTCTATCAATCACATTCGCACCTCCTCAGTCTCTTGGCATCAAAGACTTGGTCATCCATCATCAAAAGTTTTCAACTATGTTCTGTCTCACTTCAAGTTACCAGTGTCATCTTTAAAGAACTCAGTTTGTAATTCATGTTAGTGTAATAAAAGTCACAGACTTGCATTTGGCAATTCCACTCTTTCCAGCACTCGTCCTTTTGAATTACTATATTCTGATTTATGGGGACCTGCTCCTGTTAAATCCTTAAATGGGTTTCAATATTATTTAATCTTTGTGGACCATTTCTCCAAATATATATGGCTATATCCTTTAAAGGCTAAATCAGACGTACTCTCAATCTTTCCAGTATTCAAACGACTTGTTGAAAACACATTTAACACCAAAATTATCTCTGTGTACACAGATGGTGGAGGAGAATATCAAGCACTTAAAAACCTCTTTCGTTTGCATGGAATTAATCACCTTCAAACCCCACCACACACTCCTCAACACAATGGTGCTGCGGAACGCAAACACCGCCATCTTGTTGAAACCGGATTAACGTTACTTCATAATGCCTCGTTACCCACCACATACTGGTCTTTTGCCTTCCAAGCTGTTGCCTACCTCATAAATCGCCTTCCCACTCCAATTTTACACTTTTCATCCCCATTTTTTAAACTATTCCGCAAATCACCAAACTACCATAGCCTACGAGTATTTGGTTGTCTCTGTTATCCGTGTCTTAGACCATACCGTAAAAATAAATTTGATATCAAATCAGTTTCGTGTCTATTTCTAGGCTACTCTTTGACTCAAAGTGCTTATTTATGCTACAATCTGTTCACCAAAAGAATGTTTGTGTCCCGTCGTGTTGCCTTCATTGAATCTTCGTTCCCTGCTGCATCTATGTCTGCTGCACAACCTACTAATTCCTCTTGGTATGAGTGCTCGTTTCCCAGTTCAGACCCCCCAACCTCGACAGATCACACTCTCATTCCCTTCTCTACTTCGGAGTCGCCCTTGCACTCCTCTCCATCTTTATCATCTGAGTCTTCTCCATCTACACAGTTTCCCATCAACACCACTCCTTCATCTTCATCTCCACTACAAAATACAACCTCCGCTGTTAATGTCCCAGTCTCCCGCACTCACCCGATGTGTACTAGATCTCAAAATAATATATTTCGACCAAAAAGAACATTTCTCACCACTAAACATCCACTTCCCTCCTCCATTGAGCCAACATGTGTTACTCAAGCCTTAGCTACCCCTAAATGGAGATCTGCCATGTCTTCAGAATTCAATGCATTGATTAAAAATGGTACATGGGTGTTAGTTCCTCCTAGTCCCCATCACAATCTAATTGGATGCAAGTGGTTGTTTCGAATTAAGAAAAATGCAGATGGTTCCATCTCAAAGTACAAGGCTCGATTGGTGGCCAAAGGCTACAACCAACGCCCTGGTATTGACTATGGTGACACATTCAGTCCTGTATTAAAACCAGTCACAATTAGAGTGGTTCTCACAATTGCGGTTACTCACAACTGGAGCATTTTGCAACTTGATGTTAATAATGCCTTCCTACATGGGCCAATTCACGAAGAGGTATTTATGAAACAACCCCCCGATTTCACTGATTCGACCAGGCCACAGTATGTTTGTAAACTTCAGAAGGCTCTATATGGTCTTAAACAAGCCCCACGTGCTTGGTATCAGGCTCTTAAAACTTTTGCTCTTGCCTATGGTTTTCATCAAGCTAAAAGTGATCATTCTCTATTTATTTATCGTGAAGCCCAAGTTACTTGTTATTTTCTGGTCTATGTGGATGATCTACTTCTCACAGGCAATAATCAATCTTTTATTAATCAATTCATTCAAGCATTAACTCAGAGGTTTTCTCTTAAGGATCCGTCTCCGATCAGTTTGTTTCTTGGTATTGATGTGAAGTCCACTAGAAATGGTCTGTTCTTGTCACAACATCACCATGTTCGCCGTCTTCTTGAGCAGAATAACATGGAAGGTGCTAAACCGATATCCACTCCGACTACTCCTGCTACTGTGTTTGGTTCTTCGTCCTCGCCACATCTGGTTCTTGAAGCCACCAAATATCGTCAAACAGTTGGTGCTCTGCAGTACTTAACATGGACTCGTCCAGATATTTCCTACACAGTTAATAAACTATCACAGTTCTTGCATTGTCCACTGCAGGTTCATTGGGATGCATTGAAACGACTGCTGCGGTACCTAAAATGCACCCTGTTCTTTGGAATCCACATCACTCCACAACCATCGTTTGTCTTCCATGCCTTTTCTGATGCTGACTGGGCCGGTAATCCTATTTATCACACGTCCACTTCAGGTTTTCTAGTATACCTCTGTACTGTCCCTGTTTCATGGAGCTCTCGCAAACAAAGAACAATAGCTCGATCTTCCACGGAGGCAGAGTACCGTGCAGTTGCCTCCACAGCCGCTGAGGTGCTTTGGATCAACTCTTTGCTCACTGAACTTGGTATTAAAGCTTCTCTTCCATATATTTACTGTGACAACATCTCCACTACTTATACATGTCAAAATCCGGTGTTCCACTCCAAGATGAAACATATAGAGATTGATATTCACTTTGTTCGTGATCGTGTACAAAAGGGTCAACTGCAGGTTTCTCATGTGTCTTCAAAAGATCAACTAGCTGATCTCCTTACAAAACCGTTATCCAAGAATTTGTTTCTACTTAATCGATCCAAGATTGGTCTCCTTGATGGGACCTCAATCTTGCGGGGGAGTGTTAAGCCAACTGTTAAGCCAGCTGTTACACAAGCTGGAAACTCCACTGATCAAGGAACGACTTAGATAATGTTTTCAAATTCAAATTGTATTTTTAACTTCCTTGTACTTATCATTATCCTTTTTCTGTTATAGAAAAATCTACTACATCTCTGTAAAGTGTATATATAAACACTGAAGGAAATAAACGTGAATTAAGTTGTGCCTTCAAGTAAACTCTGTTTCTTTACAATGATATCATCCATTTTACCAAAGATTTGACCCAATTGCCCAAATAGTGCAAATGCTGACACAAATGGAGATTAAAAGTCCTAGAGCTTCTGCCGATTTACAAAAAAATAGGGTGTAGGGTCAGATTCTTTAAGTTCTGATATAGGGGAATGAGTTATGTGGGGAGGAGATGTAGTGGCGAGAATTGAGGACTGAATTTCTAGGTTCATAGAAAAAGGGTCATCATATTTGGTTAAAGTCTAAGAGCTAAAGGATTTCTCAACTGAGAGTGTAAAAGGACTTGCAAGCACTTGCTCACTAGATGATTATCTAGACTTGGACACGGTGATAGAGCTAGATGAACTCGTAGAAATCTTACTAGAATTATGACTGGATTGTTCCCTAGATTTAGCTTTAGATTTCTCAATAGAACGGTCATTAGAATTCTCAGAGTATTCAGAGCGTTCAATAAATTTTTGAACAGATACAGATTTTTCTTTATTGGATTCATACACAGACTTATCATCACCAGATTTTTAAACTGGTATCTCATCTTTAGGCTTATTGATTGATATACCAAAAGTTGATTTCATCTAAGCAATAAATTGCAAATACTTAAATTTCATATTTTCATCCAGTTTTAGAAAATCAATATATACTAACTCTTTTTCTTTGATGGGTTCACTTAAAGAGGGTTGATCATTAGCAGATTATCCCATAATTTATTTAACAAATTTTCTTTTGCTAGTCTTAATCTTTTTATTAACATCTTTGTAAAGCACAAAATTAACCTTCTCATTCATGAAAACCTCAGATTCAGTATCATCATCAATTATCTTCTAGTGCTCAAAGAGTTTGGTCAAAATTAACCTATAGGGTTTTTTTCATCAACGGATCTTATGGCCATATGATTAAAAACCAAATGAGGTAGGTTAAATGGTTTTCCAATGTTAAAGTGCCAAAAAATACAATATCAAAATCTGACAGATACGACATGCTTTGTGTTCTACGGGTAATAAATTGGCTAACACACTTAACAAAAATCCTATATTGAGACAGCAAATTTAAGGCCATTGGACA
The DNA here is from genome assembly GCA_037975025.1 of Excoecaria agallocha. Classification (NCBI taxonomy): domain Eukaryota; kingdom Viridiplantae; phylum Streptophyta; class Magnoliopsida; order Malpighiales; family Euphorbiaceae; genus Excoecaria; species Excoecaria agallocha. The sequence goes on along the minus strand of CM075806.1, from coordinate 121,684,221 downwards.
TTTAGAGGCACCACTACCAGAATTTGAAATCTTACTTAAAAATTTAACTTTGTTTAAATCAGCAAGCTCAAAGGTTTTACTCTCACAACGTGTGCATACAAAACCTTTTACGTTCATAGAAAATATCTTAGCAAAGAGAGATGGACTTACAGTATAAATCGATCCATTGAAAACATCTTTGAAACTTTCAGATTCAACTTCAAGTCTCGAAAGGTAAAATTTACAAACCAAATTTGGATAGAACATGATAAGTGTGAATTTAACTATATTTTTAACGTGTGTTTAATGTGTTTTTAGGTTGTTTTTATATTAATTTAGTTGCTTTATTAGTTAATTTCTTTAATTGAGATCTTAATTATTTAATTGTGTGCTTTGGTGTTTTTAGGGATTTAATTGAATAAAAAAAATAAACTTGAATGACTTAATTGAAACTTGGCTTTAGGAAGGTTTTACATGAGAAGAGTTTTTGATCGTTGAATACAGAGAGTAGGTACTCCATGGAGTGACTTTCCACTTCGTGGAGTGGGTTTTAAGGCAAAGTAATCAGTAGAGTGAAAAATCACTCTACTGAGCAAGGCAATTCATCTTAGCTTGACTCGGCCATTTCAAATCTTACTCCACCGATTTTAGCAAATCCTATCTACGATTGGATTCTATTTTTCACTAAACAGGAAATTTTTTGCTGGAATAAGAAGGCTTGTGCTAAACAGGAAATTTTTGTTACAATTGGAAGTCTTGCAAAAATAGGAAGTAGAAGTTGGTTTTGATTGTTCTTTTCAAGCTATAAAAGGAGCAAGGAACACCAAGAAAAGGGGAGGTCAATTTTTTACGTAATTCATAGTCTTTTAGTTTAGTTTTTCACTTAGAATTTGAAGGCTAGGATTGAAGAATTCTGAGGAAACTTCAAGAATAGCTGAAGGATTTTATGTATATCATTCCTTTATCTTATTTTTATTTATGTTTTATGACAATAAGTTTCATTTTCTTTTGCTGAGGAAAACTTGAACTCTCATATTTCTTTATGTGATGATTTAGTTTGTTCTTTAATTAAATGTCAGCTTGTTATTTTTTAATTCTTGAGCAAAAATCCTTATCTTGAGCAATGTTTACTTTGATTATTGATTTGTTGAGAAATGGTTAATGATCAAATGTAATATTGGCTTAAGGTATGCATGTTTATAGTTTAGCTCATTTAATTTGATGCATGGTTATTTTTTGAAAAACGTGTAAATTAAGTCTATGAAGAGGTGAATTAAGAATGAATTGAAGTGAGATTTCTTGAGAAAGGGTCTAATAGATATTTAGGAGTTTATGACCTGGATTTTTATGCTGAGTATTAAATTGTTCTGAGTATGAAAATTCGATACTTAGAAAGATATTTTGAGAAGTTATCTAAATTCATTGCTAGTTTTCCATAATCAACTGCATTATCTTTAACTAAATTATATACATAAGAAATTGAGATGGAAAGTCCTTCAATAAAAGTGTTTTAGTTATTGTCTTTAATTAATGTTAGTCTAATTTTAGTTTTCATTTTGCTTTATTGTTAGTTTACATTTAAGTTTAGTTCTTGTATTTTAAAATAAAAAATTTGGGAAATAATCTCATATTAATTTCACTCACTTATAGATATTTGGCTTAGCAATCCATGTTCCCTTGGATTCGAAATTCAGGATCTTAATCTTATTTTTCTATATTACTAGCCAATCTAATACACTTGATAGATACCGATCAAGTTTTTGGCACCGTTATTGGGAAATGACAATGTTGTTTGTTTAATTTCTTTAATTGAGTTATTCTGGGATTTTAATTTTAATTTTGTTTTTGATTTGGTGATTGTTCTTTACAGGAAAATTTAAAGATAATCCTCAAAATAATGCAAGATGATGTCTAAGATTATAAATTATTCCTTTTACAACAGCAAATGAATGATTTAATGAGAGAAAGGAAGGAATTGAAGCTCTTTCTTTCACATTCATAAATTCCTTATTCACCGCCTTTTGATGATTCTTTGAGAGCACAAATGAAAGATTTGATAAGAGAGAATCAAGAACTCTAATATTCATTGCAATATTCACAAGAAACTAGTAACTCAACAATTCAACGTCTTCATAACTTGCTTATAAGTAAGGAGACACAATTTTAGGCTGAAAAAGATGGATGGAGGGCCAAGCAAAAGGCTATTATCTCCAAAACTCAAGATATGTGTGACTTGCTTATAAGGAAGGAAAAAAATTTTATGCTAAAAAAGAGGAGTTGGAGGTACATTAAAGAATTAAGAGGAAAAGTTTAGAATTCAAAAAGAGAAATTAAGGATTCAAGAGGAAATAATCAAGCATCAAGAGAATTTATTAAACGATAAAAAGGAAGGAATTGAAAGGTTGGAATTTAAACTAGAACTTTTGAGTGTTTCTATGAAATTTCAATGTGATGGTGGTAAGGAGAAGGAAACAAATCATTCATTAATGGTGGATAAGGAAGAAAAAGAACAATTCGTATATTAAAACAAGTACTGTATTTATTTAGAAGGTATATTGGAACCTCTTGTGAAGAATTTATCACCAAAGAAGCAAGAAGGGAAAAATTATCTAGTGGAGACATTGAACTCAATCCATTTGAAGAATTTATTTAGGCTATAAGAGCCGGTAGAGTTTATAATTGAAGAGCCAAAGGAGGATTCATATTTTATTGAGGATGTGGAGTTTTCAGCTTTGGTGAACTATGATAAGTTTCTTCTACTAATAAGAGAAAATGAAGAGTAAAGTTTGAAAAAATCCGCATTTGGATTACAAGCTCGACCTTCCGAGAGTAATATAAGTAGAGTTGGGACTCAATAAATTAGAACTTCTTTAACCCTTCTCGTTAAATTTTCATAATTTTTTTTATTATTAGTCGTGTTTTATTTTTAATAGTTTGCTATCCTAGCTTTAGTTTAATTTAATAGACTTTTATAGTTCAATACATGTGTTTTGTATTTTTTTGAGTTTATTGTGCTTATGTCTGTCAATTTATGAGAGGTTAAAAAAAGAAGCTACTTCTAATGAAGTTGTCCTTAATTGTTATAACTTAAATTAGCATGTGCTTCTAGGATCATTAAAGAGCTCATATTGATTTTGGGATGTCAATAAAAGGGATATACAATTTACTTGAACCTATTTTATGAGTGTTGTATAGTGCTTAAGTGTTTCATGAATGAAAGAAAAAGGGAATTAAGATTTAAGGTTGAAAATAAGGCTTAAGCAATTGTACAGGAAAGCTAAATTCATGCATAACAGGCACTAACAATTTTCTTGAAAATAATGGCACATTTCTTAATTAATTTAACACATTTAGAAGCATGAGTTAAGGGAGCTTTGATCTTAATTTAAGGGAAAAGTATTGGTCATTTAGTGTTAATTAAGTGAATTTTTAAGTATTTGTGCATGTTTTGCAGTTAAAAAAAATTGTTTCATAGTGTTTTGTTTTTGCTTGTTTTAATCTAGAGAATTGTCACTCTATGGAGTCAAATTCCACTCCACCGAGTGGAATCCCAATTGGTGGAGTGGGTTTTTTTCCCACCGAGTGTCTTAAGAAAAAATAATTACCGTGACCATCTAGAGAACAATCACTCTTTAGAGTGATGGGTCACTCCACTGAGTGGCCTATCACTCCACCGAGTGATGCTTTTTAAATAGTGGCTTGCTCATTTGCACACTCACACACTCCACCGATTATTGCATTTTCACATGGTTTTTGTGCTTTATCTTATCCTATTGCAAATCCACTCCACCGAGTGCTTCAATTACTATTAAGAACCTCATTGTACATCAACAAATTAATCAAGTCAGTTTAATTTTGCCTTTTATGTCTTTAATCTCATTGCTATTTATATGATTTCTTTTATAAAAAATGTGAATATGCAGTTACTTTTGCTTAATGGTTTGCATTGTTTATGATTCTTTTTCTACTTTCTATGATCATAGATGCATTAGGTGCAAGTAATAGATCATATTTATACCAATTTGGGTTTAAGATAATTAAAATTGCATTAGTTATAGTTTAGCAAAGTTGTGCACACAATATGTTCGGTGCAATGCCTCAAAGACTAAGTTTAATTATATGTTCAATTTTAATTCATCGGTTCAATTTCATTTCACTTGTTCTTCTCAACCCATCATTTATGCACTTAATTAGCATCTATTTCCCATCTCATTCATTGCATTTGTACATGGAAAAAAATTGATGATTAATTGCTTTGTTTCTTTTCAAGAGAATATAATGAGCTTTAATTTACATCTAAATTGAATTGAAAATTTTATGTTTTTGCAGTGGCACCTAAGAAGGCACGAATTGATGAGGTAACCACTTCTTCAGGGAAACATCTTCCTGCATATATTGATGAAGATAATGCTGAATTGTACGAATATTTCAAGGAAATAGAGTTTTTGAAGCCAGCTTACCTATGGGATTTTTACTTAGAAATCGGAGATGGCAACTTATGAGCTGAAATTTTTCCATTAATTCAAAACATTGGATGGGAGCATTTCATTCTAAAGAAGCCAAAAGTTTACCCATTTGTAGCTATACAACTTTTCACCTCTTTTAAGCTGACTTTTGAAGATGAACAATATTGGCGAACTGTGAGTGATAATGGTGATTTATATAGTATTTTTAGTATGTTTTTAGGCATTTAATTAAGTTAATTTTGTGTTAATTAGGTTTAATTTGAGTTTAATTGGTTAATTTTATGTTTTTGAGGTTAATTGAAAATTTTGGTGTTTTTTAGGGTTAATTTGCAAGAAAAATGACTTAATTGCAAGAAGGCAAGAAAATTTGGGCTAAATTTGTGAATTTGGAAAATTCATGTGAAGAAAAGCTAAAACTAACACATGGCCACATGAGAATAAGCTTAAAGGAACACATGGCCATGTGTTTCAAAGAAGAAAACAACACATGGCCACATTAAAAGAAGAAATAAGGGATGAGTGGCCACGTGAAACATTTCAAAGGAGGATGAGTGGCCACGTGAAGGGTAACTAAGAAGCACACGTGACCATGTGCACATTAACAAGGGAAGAACCATGGCCACGTGCAGGCAATTTCCAGTTGACGAAGGATTTTTTGATTTTTCCAATTCAATGAGGATTTGCTTCCTATTTTATTTTTGGAGTTTGAGAAGGATTCTACCACTGATTTGGCCTATAAATAGACAACTCTAACACCAAAGAAGAAAAATCAATTAAGGAATCAATTAGGGGATTAATTGGAAGATTGATGGGGGAATTAGAGGAATCAATTAGAAGAACTAGTAGAGTTCTTTAGTTTTAGTTTTACTTTTTTTTTCTAGTTTTTTTGTTTTTATTTTTCTTTTCAACTTTGTTTTAGTTTTTAAATATGTTTAGTAAATAGTTTTTCTTCTTTTGCTAATGGATTCTTGAAAACTTATATTTTCATTGTTATGACTTTATTTTGAGCTTAATTTCAATCTCGGTTGATTATTTCTTGATTTTAATCATATTCTTATCTTTGATTGTGTTGAGATTGATTATTGATTCATTGAATAAATAACTAAAAATTAGTTTTGACATAGTTAATGATTTGCATGTTCTTAGATTGGTTCTTTAATTTTTATGCATGATTATTATCCGAAATATGAGATAATTATGTGTGAATTTTATTGATTAATACTAAGAGAGGATGAATTAAGAATAAATTGGAGTTTAATTACTTGAGAAAGGCTTCAATGAATATTTAAGAAGTTAAAACTAGATTTTCATGCTAAGTATTAGATTTATCTATGAGTTTAATACTAAGAATGATATACTTGAATAAAGATATCTTGCTTTATTACTAGTTTTTCCATAATCACTTGTGTTTATATTGAATTTAAGTCATTACAATAAAAGTTAAGGTGGATAGTTCATTTAGCAAGAGAATTCCAGTTATTATTTTGTTTTTAATTCATGTTAATTTAATTTTAGCTTTTGTTTTGTTTCGTTGTTTATTTTGATTATTTTTTCTTTTAAATCAAAAACATTTGGGAAACAATCTCGAATTAATTTAATTTATACATAGATATTATTCTTAGCAATCCATGTTCCCTTGAATACGATATTTTGGGGTCTTAATCTATATTTTTCTATATTACTAGCCGATCTAGTACACTTGCTAGACACCGGTCAGTGAGCTTTAAGCTTCGGAGAAGTCATCATCAAATGCTCTTCCCAAAATTTGCTAAAAAGTTAGGTTTTCCAGATAATGCAATAGGCGAGTTATCGAATGCCATTGTACAAGAAAATTAAGAATTCATCCGGGATCCCATCAATTCAAAGAATTACAAGCTTAGTAAAATGAAAGCACATGCATTAGGTAGCCATGCTTTGAGAGTTTTGCACAGATTTTTATCTATTACTTTCTTTAGTTGTTTTGGCAGTGTAGGTGCTATCAATGCTGAGAGATATATGTTATTGAGATGCATAGTTGAAGGCATCTGAATCAATGGTGTTGTTCTCTTATGTCAAAAAATTAAGGGGTTGCAGAAGATGATTAAGAAAATTAAAAAGACTTTTCTAGGATGGATAGCAAAAATTATGGCTAACCATGTCAATCACATGGATATGAGGCAATCTCTTGGTAAGGTACGATATAATTTTGATATGTTGACCAGGATGAAAGTTTTGGTGAAGGAGCCTCAGAGGCATTGGTCGACTAAAGGTGAGTATTATAATTTGGTAACCATTGGACGAAATCGGGATGAAGAATTGGAGGATGATGCACCAGAGCCAGCTGACACAACACAGGCACCTCCAGCACCCGTCCAGCCGGAGATCCCTCAAGTCATACTAACCTTTATGAATCAAGTGATCTGGAGAATGAATACTATGAGGGATGAAATTGGTAAGCTAAGGAAAGACTGTGAGAAGTTTAATGATGAATTTTGGAAGTGATTTTCTCCACCACCTCTTTCACCCTATAAGTGACCTGAGTACTAGTTGTTATGATAGCAACATTTTGTGAGGAGGGCAGAGCTTCTCTAAGCTCATATTTTGAGGAAGTAGAATATATTTCTTTCCCTTTTATATCATGAAAACACTTATATTTTTATTTTTGTTTATTTTATATTCGTAGTTTTGCTATTTTGTCTGTAATAGTAATGTTAGGAGCAAATTTATGCTTTGATTGATTTTATGATATTAATAGTTGCCATTTTTTGTCAGTTAATTGTTTTAAGTTCTTAGAGAATTCGTAAGTAGTTGATTTGCAGTTGTCACTTAACCTTCATAGAGTTTAGTTTGCCCCAGTTTTTCTCAGAATTTGAACCAATTTCACTTAATTTTAGAATGTGCATGAGTTAGAATTTTAGTTTAGCAGTAAGACAAGTATTTTATTCAATGAAATTTTATGCTAGTTTAACACTCAACTTGGTTTATAATTATTAGTTTCCACATACAAAACACGAAAGAAGAGTTTTTAAATATTAGAAAAACCAGTGCATTGAAATAGTTAAACAAAGAATTTTAGGATGCTAGAACCTTCCTCGTCATCCTTCGATGCATAAAAGGAACTTAAGCAACTTTGAAAGTGATATATGCAAATTTTTCTTGTTGAGTTAATTAAAGGGTTGTTTTCCTACCTTTTGATATAATTAACTTTTGTTAGCCAATTTGAGTTTAATGAAGTGTGCTTAAAGCGTACCATATGTTTATTGTTATTGCACTCATAAATTAACTATATAGCCTAAAAGCCTTTATCTACCCTCTAAAATTGGCCACTCTAGATTTGGAAGGATTTACATTTATGGGGCATTTCAATAAAGTGTAATGAGAAAAATTTTGTCATTTAGGGTAAGAATTGTGAGATGAAGTCAAGTACTTATGTAATGTCTTTGTTTTACCCACGTTATTATAAATTGCCATTAAAAGAAGCTAGTAAAAAAAAAAGAAGAAAAAGAAAAAAAAAAGAAAGGAAAGGAAAGGAAAAAAAATGTTGAAATAAAGCTAGCATATATGGCAAAATTTTAATTGTGGTGTATTTACAAGGAAAATAAATTATGGCTTCTTAAAAGTGAGAAATTGAGAAAAGTAAGAGGAATTTTAGTCTTATTGCTTCTATATGGGTTTCTTCAATGTTTAAAAGGGGTTGAGTAAGCAAGCGTGAAAAAGGAATTATGCTTAATAGTTTGAAAATTTTAGTAATGGAATTTATTCAAGTATAGAGTGACTATTTCTCTTTGATTATCTTTTGACCATTCTTTGATAGCCAATCCCTTAACCCCATTACAATCCAATTAAGACCTAAATGATTATAAGCTTTGCTTTGAGTTTTTTAGTGGAGATAACATTTGGGTTCCGGTGCTAAAGTAAAGGTTTATGGTGTTTCTAAAGTTTCAAGTGCAAAACCATATATATACTTAGTATACATCAATTCTAGAGTTTGATTATGAAGTGCATTGGTCGTTTGATTTTTAAAATTTATTAAAACTATTTTGGTCTTGCGTATATATGTAAACTGGTTTTTATTTCCTTGTTTGAGTTTATTTTAGCCAGGATTTTATTGAGTGCTCTTGTTAATTGTTGAATTGCATTTTAATTGTATAAATCTAATTTTGGGTTTAATTATTTTGAGAAGTTGGTTTTTTAAGATTTGCTCGAAGTGAGCAAAGGTTAAGTGTGGGGTATTTGATAAGTGTGACTTTAACTATATTTTTAACGTGTGTTTAATGTGTTTTTAAGTTTTTTATGTTAATTTAGTTGTTTTATTACTTAATTTCTTTAATTGAGGTTTTAATTGTTTAATTATATATTTTGGTATTTTTAGGGACCTAATTGAAGAAAATAAAAAGTAAACTTAAAGGATTTAATTGAAATTTTTGCTTTGGAAAGGTTTTACATGAGAAGAGTTTTTTATCGTTGAATACAGAGAGTAGTTACTATGTGGAGTTACTTTCAACTCCATGGAGTGGGTCTTAAGGCAAAGTAATTGGTAGAGTAAAAAAATCACTCTAGTGAGCAAGGCAATTCATCTTAGCTTTACTCGGCTATTTCAAATCTTACCCCATCAATTCTAACAAATTCTATCTGCAATTGGATTATATTTTTCACTAAACAGGAAGTCTTTTGATGGAATAAGAAGTCTACTAAACAAAAAGTTTTTGTTACAATTGGAAATCTTGCAAAAATAGAAAGTAGAAGTTGATTTTAATTGTTCTTTTCAAGTTATAAACGGAGCAAGGGACACCAAGAGAGAGAGAGAGAGCTCAATTTTTTACGTAATTCATAGTCTGGTAGAGAGGCTGATTTACCAGAGGGAGGAGGAACAGATGACGATTATGACTATTTAGGATTCCTTTTTGTAATAGATTTTGATCTACCCATTGGGCGGTGCTTAGGGTTTGCAGGATTAACACAATACAAAAACGAGAGAATATAAAGAAGAAGAAAAAATGAATTTAGGATTTTACAAAAAGAGGAGAAAGACGATATAAAAAGGTTTAAAAAAAACTAAATTTGTAGAAGTTATTTAGAACGCAGCTTTTGCCATAAATTTAACTTTTTAACTTTTAAAATAAAATGTAAAATGAGAAAGAGTTAATTTGATATTAAGTCTGTATGCACAAAGTATTGTAATGTATTGGGAAAATGCAAATTGTAGTTACCAAAAAGCAGAAAGATAAGTCAATCAAAAGACATGGTTGCCCTGTAAATTTTAAAATTTATACAAATAACCTCTACGGATAAAAATGAAAAATCAAAAATATTTTGTTAACTGAAACACTCAACCATCACGTCATTTAAATGCATGTTAGACAACAAAAGTAATATAACCGTTTAACACTTAGAATTTATCATAAATATTCACATACATATTTCTGAATTAAAATATAATTTTTCTTAATAGAATTTAAATAGAAACGTACCTTAATAAAAAATAAATTTTTAAATTCATCCGTAATACCCTAAAATTCATATTAGATATGATTGATACATTATAGAGCATGATCAATAACCCTAGTATAGTTTTTTGGGGTAATCACAGTAGAACAGTATAAAAAAAGTTATAAGTGCATAAGTGTTAAACGTGCTCAGACCTAGGAAATTCGATGATAGGTGTTATGGCGGACAGTTAGACTTAATCCTGGAATAAGAAAATACGTGTTAAATGGAGTTCAATGGTATAATTTGAGATAAAATTGAGCTTAAATAGACTCTCAAAATAGACAGTGAAGATTTTTTTCGGTACGGTTAAAAGGACTGACTATGAGTTTGATCAGAACTTTAAAATTAGTAAATAGCCTCTAAAAATTACCATACATTCTAGATATACTAGATATAATCTAAATTAGTGTTTGGAAGTAAAAATTCATTTTTTTAATGATTTTGAATTTTTGAATTTTTGATTGACTAATTTTCCTCCAAATCTAGAACTATACTTAAACAAGCTCAGAATGACCTAAAATTTTAACTACACTCTCCTTCATATGTTTGTACATGCAAGGTAAAATTTTAGAGCATTATGATGAGTGAAATACTAGTTTTCAAAAAATGGTGAAAAATCAAGTTTAATTTGATTAACCAGTTAAAGGAAATTTTCATCAATACAAAGGCACAATTGTCATAAGATATTGGGGTAGAATTATTTGAAACCATAAATTGAGCAAGAAAATTAATGAAGAAATTAATTAGGCCTAAAAGTAAATTAATTAAGGGAAATTTGGCTAATTGGGCCTATTGGATTGGAGAAAAATGGTTGGACCTGATTTGAGCCAATTAGCATGGGTATAAATAAGGAAAAAAAAATTGAATAAGTCAGAAAAATTCTCCCCTTCTCCAATTGTCCCACATATCTATATTTTTCTTAAGAAATCTTCATTCTTCTCTTATCAAATCTCATCCACTCGTTCATCCAAAATAATTCTAAAGTCCTATTTTTGACTAATATCATCTCTAAAGCTCATTTGAGGTGAAGTGAGTAAAGGAAATTATAAAGAAAAAGAAAGAAATTTTGGAGAAACAATATGGAAGGAAATTTGGCCAAGGTGTTTCCCTAAAGGAAATCAAGTGGAACATAAAGGAGGAAGATAAATTGGATGATTTCAAGTCATTTTAAGGTAAGAGGATTCAAACTTACAAATTATTTTAATTAATTTCTATGAATTTTCTATATGTTCATATTATGTAACTATGCCAATTTAGGTATGAATGAGGAGATAAGCTTGTATAATGAATTAATAACACATATAGATAAATAATTAGTGAAGAAATCTATCTAGAAGTGGGAGAATCAAAGATAGTTGAATAGGGATCTTAGGAATAGTATGGGATACTTGAGCAAGTAAATACATATTTGGTTTAATTTGAATGTTTTGTTGATGAATGAATTTAGTGGATGAGATAAAACCCTTAAATTAGAATTGGACATAATGTGTTCATATTAGACATAATGATGTGCATTTATATATCAAATGTATAAAAGTATAAGTTGGTTATGTATGCCTATGGGAAAGCTTAAAATGGTTATGGAAGTAGGAAATACATGATAATACAAGAAAAATCATGGTATATGTTTAGGTATATTAAGTAGCCAAATGGTGACCTAAAGATTATTATGCTTTAAATTAAAGATTATTTGTATATTAGACATGAAATAGGTATTATTATGCTTAGTGAATATAATGGGCATAATTAGAACCATAAACACCATGTGGACATAATATTGTATTAGTAAACATAATGATGTATTTTTGAAAAAAAAAAATAGGATTATGAACATAATTTAATTACATGAGTTTAAAGAAAGACTTAGTATAAGTAAAGAAACATGAAGGCCTTAATAACCCGTAAAAATTATGGCATAAATTGATGAATCAAAGGTGGCCGAATTGGGATCTAAAGCATATTGAGATGTAAATGATGATCAGTAAAATATTTGACATAATAATGAAGAATGGATTAGGAATTAAAAATAATATATAGACATAATTTTTATTGTATATACATAATGATGTACTATTATGTAACTATATGAATTCAAAGGAAAAAGGTAAAATAGTTTGAGATAAATAGATAAAATGATGAATTATCATGATGTGGATGCAAATTAATGAAGAAACCACATACGAATGATACATCTTATATTAGCTGAATTATTTATTAAAGTGTAATGTGGGAGATTTCAATATTTAACGATGTATTTAGTAAGGATTGGGCAATATAATGTGTAAAGAATGCAATAGAATTTATTAGAAGTGAGAATACTAAAAGCACATAGTTAAGTGCAAGTAAACATAATGATGGAAGTAAAGGTGATTTAAAGATTTTGATGCAAACTAGGTGTGTATCACCATATGGCTAATCAAAATGGATATGGAAACACATATGGCATCTGAACGAAAAATAAAACATAATGGATATGTGGGAACACTAGGAAGCCGAATAATATACATTGTGGCAATGTTCTGTTTTACTATATCTGGATGTTATTTATTCTTTATGTAGTGAATTCATATGTAATATGGATGAATGCATGAGGAATAAGAATGTATGATAGGATACATAATAGTAATGATATAAAGAGTAAAGATTAGTGTAATAATATGGCATAATGTGAAAGAATATGATTAACAATTTTAGTAGGGGTAAAATTGTAATTATATAGAAAATAAAGGTATAGAAATGTAATTATGCATAAAAGATGTCATAACGAATATAGAACAAGAATTAATGAAAAAGGGTGTAGTTAATAGTTTAGGAAAGGCAAAAATGGTAATTATACAAAAGAATAAGGACCAAATAGTAATTTACTCATAAAAGTGGTCATAAATAAGATTAAATGAAATATAAAAGGAAGAACATTATTAGTAGATTCTGAAAGGGCAAAAATATAATTACACAATAAGTCAAGGGTAAAAATGTAATTATGCAAAACATAAGAGTAAATGGTGAATTATGCGCAAAGATGCTAATTATGCGAGCAAAAAATTGAGTTAAAAGATTAAAAAGGAAAAAAGTATAATTATACGAGAAAAATAAGAGTAAATTCATAATCTGGCATTAGAAACATAGCTAAAGAAATTTAAATGATTAAATAAGTAAAAAAGGGTATAATCATAAATAAAGAAAAAAAATTCTAGGATTAAAATATAATTCGCCATTTCATGACATATAGGGACTAAAATATAAATTTACCACTTAAAAGGGTATAGGAGACAAAAGAAGTGAAAAGAGTTGATATTGGAGTTAATTAGATGAACTTAAGATTGGAAGAAAATGTAAGGACTTAATTATAATTTATCAGTTTATGAGTAAGCATAAGGATTAAAAGATAAATTTATTCCACCTAAGGTGAAATAGGTGATAAGAGAAGTAAAGGAATTCATATCGGGATTGAATAAGCGAAAATATGATAATAAGAAAATTATAAGGACTAAAATGAATTTGCCAATTCATTAAGAAGTGTAGGGATCAAAATGGAAATTTTACACTAGAAATGGGATAAAAGTCATGGAAGTAAAAATGGTCAAACTAAAAGTCAAATATGGTCAAATATACAAAATAAATAGTTCAGAGACCTAATTGTAAGTTTGCATAATAGTAGGAAATTATGTAAAATTAATGATAAAAGAAATATAAAGAAATTAAATAGCAAGTTAAACCATAAAAAAGTTAATTAAGGTAAATTAGTAAAAAGTAATTTAAGAGGGGTAGAACCATAATTAAGGAAAAATTTTGTAGACCAAACGGTAATTCACTATCAGTTAAGAAAATAGGAGATTTAAAATGTAAATTTGGTATTTAAAGAAAAGTAAAAACTAAAAGAAAGGATAAATTGTGTAGGGAAGTAATACAATATATGATAAAGGCAAACATTTAGGGATCAAGTGGAAATTTTCCACACAAGGAAGGATTATGTAAAATTTAGGTGAGGAAATAAGTATAAAAAGAATTAAATTGTAATTTAAGGAAAATAAAAGGATCACATTGAATTAAACAGAGCAAAGGTAAGACAAAAAGGCATAATAATAATTTATTAAAAATAATCTCATTAGTCGAATTCTTGTATGATCATATCCACCAATAGGTAACCGTACTGCTTAGCAAGTCCCAGGGATAAGTAACTAAGAACTAGATGAAGGCTCTGCAGAAATAACATGTACTTGGGTCACTGTAAGGAGATAGAAATTAGATGTTTACATGTAAAAAAATTTTAAAACTTGACATGTAATAAATGGTACTCCCTCCGTTTTTTTTTATCAGTCACTTTTGAGTAAAATTTAAATTCTATTTATCTGTCACTTTTAGACTTTCAATGTAATTTAATTTATTTTTTCAATTTATTTTTCTTTCCCAATAAAGTTAGAACCAATCAGATTTGATAATTTACTTTTAATTACGTAATTTAATAATAATTTTCAGTCTATTTATTATTTTTTAATCCTAATAAAAGTAACAAAAGTAACTGATAAAAAAAACGGAGAAAGTATATTGTATTATGATTGATAATTAATAGTGCACTTATGTGTGTACTAGTAATGCATGAATGGTAGATTATTATTGTATTGTGATGATGAATGTGAGATGATATCAGATTTCAATGAATAGTAACTATAATTGCATAAATGGCGAACTTGTGATGAAAATTTTGTTGATCGATCCGAACAAATTAAAATTTCATTTATAATTGGAAATTAAAAATTTGAACTTAAGAACTAATGGTTCATAACTTAGTCGTTAACTAATAAAATTGAGAAACAATTAGCTTGTGTAACTATGAGACATCATTAGGGGAAATTCATTATATATTGATTTATTAATAAAAATAGGGTGTTAGAGTACCCATACCTAACTTTCTTCTTAATTGACAAAATCTATCTTCCTTAAGACTTTTAATAAAGAAATCTTCTAGTTAATATTTAGTAAGAACTAATACAAGCAAAATATCTCCTCTTCGTATATGATCTCTAATGAAATGATGCCTAATTTTGATGTGCTTTGTTATAAAGTGCAAAATAGGATTCTTGGTCAGATTTATAGCACTCATATTATCACAAAATATTGGAATATTGTGAAATTATATGCCATAATCCTTAATTGTTGTCTAATCTATAGAATTTGAGCAATACATCCACCAGTTGTTATATGTTCTGCCTCTACTGTAGATAAAGCTACCACTAAAAAAACCTGAATTAGTGATGAAAATTAGCGATAAAAGTATATCCATTTCTAATTAGTGACCGTTTGCTAGATCAGTCATGAAAACTTATTTTTTCAATTTGGTGAAGTGTAGCGACGAAATTATAGTAATAATCGTTAATTGTTGGCTCAAAATAATGGCATCTTTTTTTTGCGACAAAATTAGTGACGAAATGTTTACCACTAAACACTATTCAATATTTTTTTTGTGAAAATATTTTCATGAATGAATTTGTGTCGCTAATTGAAGTAAAAAGTTTGCGACGGTATAACGACAGTAAGTTTAATAGCTAAATTTGGAGGCAATATTTAGTGCCTCTCTTCTTTTTTTTTTTTATAAGCTGAAGCTTTATTAAAACATGAAAACTGGGAGCCAAAATAAGCTACCCCAGCAAAAGAAAGACAAGATACAAGATCTGTAGTAGGATAAAACAAGCCTGCTGAAACTCAAAATCCGTTAACCCACAAAAACAATGGCAACACAGCCCCACACCATAACTAGATCCTAACCAAAATACAACAGAGCCTAATCCTAAGAACAGAGCTTCAGCATCAAAATAAGGCCCACAAATAACAATTAGTGGTTCTAAAAGATACATAATGGATCCCAAGCTGACAAAAATAAACGATCAAACCACTAACCAAACCAAATAGCAGCCACATCTCAGCTAGGAAAACTAGAAGAATAATCATAGGTCAAGATAAATTATACAGCCCAAAAATATAAATCACGTTCTAGCAGGTGTCAACAACCACCCAAGGAAAACCACAATCTGTTACTAAAAGCAAAAAAAAAAAAGGGGAATGAAGAAAACCACCAAAAGCCAACAAGCACAACAAAGTGAGAAAGCCACCGGGTAGCTCCCGAAGCAAGGGAAACAACAGGAAGCACCAGCTAACTTAGGTGCAACTAAAAGGTCATCAATCACCAAGAATGGAACAATCAATTGAAGATAAAAGACTGAACAAAAATAGCTTACACTAACAAAAAAATCCAAATTCGTTAAACATTGTTCCCAGCCAACATACCAGAGAAAAACCCACTAAATCACAAAAGCCACAATCTGTATATAAATTCAACAGCAAATAGCAACATCATTCTCAAATTAACCAAGCTACCAAGTCTTCCTTTTTGAGAGAGCCCTGCTTTGCTAAATTATCAGCAAAAAAATTACTTTCAATTCTTCTATGAATAAAGCAAATTTTATTAAATCTGATAATAAAATTTCTAATCTCATTAAACACACTAGCCAGCGTTCATGGTCTGTCAAAATCTACATTATTTAGCCACGATACCTCTATCGAACAGTCTAGCTAAAAAAATTGGCATATCCTGTTTAACAAGAAAATCAATGGATACCTATAAAACTTTATATACTGCCAGTGTTTCAGCAACATAAGAATTGGCCACTCCAATGTTGCAAGAGAAAAGGCACAAGATCAAACTTAAAGAATCATTAAGCAACCCCCAAATTCTAGCAGGCCCTAGGTTCGCCAAGCTGGAACCATCTGTGTTCCATTTTAAAGTTCTCTGCATAGACGATAACCAGACTAAGTTGGGTCTCAGCTTATGCACTGGCTGCCACTTTTTTATACCATCTACTGCTAAAGACAACTCCTACCCATGCAGCACATCCAAATCTTTGTGACCCTTAATCCAAAATGAAGAATGAGTTAGAGGTGGAATAAGGAGGAGACTTCAATCTTTTTGGATTCTAAAAAAATTATAGCATTTCTCTCTAACCAAATGGACCAAATGCAAGCTAGCAAAATGATATTCCACATTTTTGCTGATGGAATTGGCTATAAAGAATAGCCATTGCCTAACAAGGCACTTGAAATTGTTAGGTAAACAAGAGTCAAAATCCCACCAATTAAAAAATTTATACCATAGGGCCGAGGAGAAGATATAAGTAACCATAAGATGGTCGAGACTCTTAGGGTACTCCTTGCACATAGGATAAAGGACTTCCTGAACAGGTAAAATACCCCGATCTGCTAAGAACGACTTCATGCTCACTCTATTCAACAGGCTTAACCACAAGAACAGTTCCACTTTAGGTGCAGCAAGTTTTTGCTAAAGAATAAAAGTAAATTCTGATAAATTTTCCTATATAGGGGAAGAATAACCCAAATGATGACAAGCAGATTTGATCAAAAAGTTTCCATATGGATCGTAAGTCCAGATTTTCCTAGCCACATACCCTAAAGATAGGGAAAATGAGTTTAGAGCCTTTATTAACTCATCAAGCAATTTAAGTTCCTACTGAAAAATGACTCTTCTCCATTTTAACTCCCAAACTCATTGCCCTTGGATCCACCCACCACAATTAAACACAACAGAGTTTTGAAGTAGGGAAATTCTTAACAGCCTAAGATACTTTTCCTTTAACAGTTCAGCCAAAAGCCAACGATCCAGCCAAAAACGAAAAGATTTCCCATCCCCAACATCAATTGCTAGACAACCAAAAAGATGAGGAGAGGATCTAACCTTGTCAATATCCTTCCAAATGATTGATGACTGGGTGTCAGAAATTAAACACCTATTAATGCTATATTTCTTGAAAATGAGCTCTTGCCATAAGGATGTATTCACCGGATCCAGCCTCCAATATCACTTGTACAATAAACTCATATTCCTGTGAGAAAGTAAACCAATTCTCAATCCACCTCGCTTCTTATACCTTTCCAGGAACCTTCATCTAACCTTAAAAAAAGCTTTTTTTATCCTACTCTCCACAGCAAAAAAAAAAAATTCTCTTGATGGAGAGAAAAAGTGTTAGTCACACCAGCTGGCATTTTGAACAAGGACATATAATAAATGGATAAACTCATCATTGTAGCCTTTATAAGAATGAGACATCCCGCTATAGAAAGATATTTTCCTTTCCAGCCAGAAAGTTTACGCCTGAATTTCTCTATGACTGGTTTTCAAGTCTCTAATCTTCTCGGTTTAGCTCCCAAAGGTAATCCTAAATAATTATAAGGTAATTGTTGAACCCTGCATTTCACCAAATCTGCACTGTCCTGTAACCACCTAAGATCAATATTTACTATCATCAAGGAGCTTTTATAAAAGCTAATCGCTAGCCTTGAGATAGCTTCAAATATTTTTAGAACCCTTTTTCATTTGAATAATAATTTAAAGATCCGAGTTTAAGAAGATAAAGGTGTCAGCCGCATATTAATTGAATGAGAGTCAAAGACATCTCAGAGCAGTTATGAATAGGATTGATACCCTTGAATAGCTGAAGATCAACAACTTTCTTTATTAAAATCAATATGCCCTCCATCGCAATAATAAAAAGAAAGGGTGAGAAAGGATCTCCTTACCTCAAGCCTTAAGACATGAAAAATTTCGGAGTCAATGAACCGTTCACCAAGATAGAATCAAAGGCTAAGCCTAAGCATCGTTTAATCCAAAACCTCCACTTATCACCAAAATTCATAAGTTTCAACACACTATCTAGAAAGTTCTAGCTGACCAAATCAAAAGCTTTATGAAAGCCAGCTTTGAATAAGATGCCCCTTTGGTTGTGATTTTTTAATGAGTGAATGGCTTTATTAGCAGCAAGAATACCATCTAAACTTTACCTTCCTTTGATAAATGCACATTACTCTTCAAAAATAATTTCTTCCAGTACTTTTTTTAGCCTGTTAGCTAGCAACTTCGTAATAATCTTGTATACACAGCCTATAAGGCTAATAGGGTGAAAGTCTTTCAAGTGAGTGGCATCAACAGTTTTGGGAATCAAAGTGATGAAGGAGGAGGATGATCCCTTGGATAACTACCCATCAAGAAAGAATTTTTTTTACTAAGTGATCAATATCATCCCTAATTATGATCCACATCCCTTTAATGAATGCAAAGTTAAACTTGTCAGGGCCCGGTGCCTTTCTACTATCATAACTCGAAATTGATTTTTTGATTTCCTCGGAAGTGATTGGGGCTTCCAAGGAGAGGGATGAAGAATTAGAGAGCTTTTTGAATGAATTAACTGGAAAAGAAGGCCTATAAAACCTATTTTCTTTGAACATACTTTATAAAAGGAAATGATTGACTTTCTGATATGAAGAATGTTAGTAGAAACACCCTCAAGAGTCTCTAATTTGAAGATATGATTTTTATTTCCCCTTACTAATGCAGACATATGAAAAAATCTAGCATTTTGGTTCCCTTCTCTTAACCATTTAATTCTCGATTTTTGTCTCCAAATGGACTCCCTTGCCTTTAGTTTTTTTCCCATAGTTTCAGCACTAAAGAGTTCCTCTTGTGAAGGATAGCCTTTCTAATGACAACATACAATCCTTCAATCTAAATGTCTCTATCTAGACTGTCTATTTCTTCCTCAAGAATTTTAATGGACTTGTCCACGCTGCCATAACACCAAGAGTTCCATTGTGAAATGAATTTCTTCGTCTTTAACTTTAATTGGGCATTCTCAACCTAGGCAATGTCAAGATTCTTCCACCATATTAGAATATTTTTTAGAAAGTCAGCATCATTTAACTTCTCATCGAGGAATTTAAATGGCTTAGGACCCTAATTAGAATGGAAGCAATCAAGAAGTAGTGGAGTGTGATCAGATATGCCTTTAGGAAGGGTCAATTGAGAAAGATAGCTGAAATCCAAATGCCATTATCTGTTAACAAAAATTGATCGATTCTGCTTTTACTAACAGCATTTCCCCAAGTGAAATTTTTGCCAATAGAGGTAAATCAATCAAGCCTGCTCTCAGCACAAAATCCTAAAATTTGTTATCTTTGGTCCTTTGGGTCCCTTTCTATCGATCTACAAAGCATAGTGTGGCATTGAAGTTGCCACCAATAAGAGTGGATAGATTATCATCTAACAATCTTTCAATCTGAACCCATAAATGTCTCTGCTTTAATTCACATATTGAAAATGATTTCTCAGCCCTTTCGAACAAATCAAGAGGTATGCCATAAAATCGATGATAAAACCATGGACGATACACACAACGTCCGCTTTTGAGCACCATCTCAGATTTTTTGTTGCTTCTCAACACTCCTCTTTTGGTCACCAAATACAAAAATTGGATAATGGATTTCCTATAAATTCCATTTTCTGTGATCCAGGCATCAACTAATCAGTTTCTCATATCTAGATAGTGATCAAAAGAGTCTTTCATCACCTTAAACAACATCCTGTCATCATGTCCTCTATCCAAAAGACCATCCCAAATATATTTTTGAATTTGTTCATGTATACACAGAATATGATGCACTATTGCATTAATATCATCAGCTTGAACCATCTTATGCATCCTCATTTTGCAAATCATTTGCATTTTTGCTTCAATTTCTATAATTTCTTGAGGAATTTATGGACATCTAGGAGTCCTTATCTTCACCATTTCTATCATAGATAAAAAAAAATAAATAGTAAGTACACTCATGTACAAACATGTATGACTGAAACTCATATCATTCCTAAAAATAAGGATAAACTGTTACTTATAACAAAATATAAATAGTTAGTACACTTATATACAAACACACATATTATTGAAACTCATTTCAATCAACAAATAAAGAAATATTCACATAATATAATTTTCAAACAAATTTAAAAATTTGAAAAGGCAGAAAAAATAATTTTCTCAATTTATATCAATTTTAAAATAATTTTTATTGGAATAAAATCCAAAAAATATTTTTTAGACCTCAAAAAAATGAACAAAAAATCAAAAAATTTGAAAAAATCATATTAGAAAAAATTTTGAACTGATTTAGAGGTTGGAGGACGGCTCACGTGCCCTCACGCGCACCACATGCCTGCTGAGACACTTTGCCATATGGCACGACCCTACTAGACCACATGTCGCCACGTCAAATCCACGCATAACACATGGTGACCACACATTAGTCTAAGTAGATGACACTTGTCATCCAAGTGGACTGACATGTGCCACGTTGCAAGACCATAGTCTACCATATGGCAATTAACCATTGATCCATATGGCATCCAAGTGGACCCACATGTGCCATATGGCAGGATTATAATCTGCCATGTGGCATATCCTGACTAAACCATGTGTCGACACGTGGCATGACTTATCAAGCCACGCGTTTTAAGCACCTGCCATATGTCAGCACCACACGCTGCCACGTAGCATGACATGTCAAGCCATATGGTAGGATCCACACCACATGTCAGCTCCATAGGTTGCCACGTGGCAACGTTTGGTTGATCCACGTTGTGATACATGGCACGATCTAGATCTACCCTACTACATCAGTTGACACATGGCTCTTCACCATTGGACCACGTGTCACATTGCGATTGGGCCACGTTGCTGAGTGACATGTCACTAGGGCTCGTGGGCCTGGTGCGTGCTTGGGATGCGCCCTCTGGCACATACACTTGCATGCACCGCCTTTTCGGTGATTTCAGGCCACCAAATTTGTTCTAGGATGGGATTTTTGAGATCTCTGAGTCCAATCGTGTAGTCAAAAATAAAAAATTTTCACTTAAAATTTTAATTACGAATTTTTAAATTAATTTTTTTCATGTACAAATAATATATATATATATATATATATGTAGACTAAAAATAATACATACATACATCAACAGTATCAATATGCATATTATTCAGTCTAAAATCATATCTGAATTTTTACAAAAATACAAATCTAAAAAAATAAACAAGCCAGAATGCAAAAATATGGGCTCTAATACTAATGAAGGAAAATATACCACGATATATTACAAGAAATAATTATAAATATCTCTCGAAACGCATATCATTAAAGCAAAAATCGATTGTTTCATGTTATCTTACCGACATGTCATGAACTACGAAATAAAAGTATAGACACATGAACTAAAAATCCTTAGACAAAGAGAGAATACACGAAGAAATAAACCGACATAATTTTGGTATCTCAGATTTTTTATCCCTCCTTAAATGAAGAATTTTAGCCCTTATGTAGGGCTCCAATTAAGGTAACATAAATTACCTTAATAATAATGAATTAAATTGGCAGTTACAATATTAAGTAAAGAAAATAATGTTATATTAAATATGTCAGTTACAAAACTAATATATATAATTTTCGTATTAATATATATATATAAATTCTAGATTCCCTAATTAAGGAAAAATTTAATATGAAACTAATTCCATATAAATGATTTCCTGTTCCAATATTATCTCTATTATATCGGGGCTAATTTATCATATCATGAATCATGGACGCATCTCAAACTTCTTCATAATTAGTACTCTCTTTGTTTTACAGAACGTGACAATTTTTAACTTTTAAAAAATATTATTTTTTTTCAATTTTACTCTTATGTATGTCAAAAAAATAAATAATTAATTGAATGAAAATACATAATTATATAGAATAAATAAAGGATATTTTAATAAATAAAGGATATTTCATTATCGTTTTTTTCAGACATATTGTGTTGTAGAATATTTGAGTGTTTGTTTTTAAAATGTTGTCAGAAATTGGATGTTTATATGGATGGATTTGATTGTGTTGTAGATTATATGAGTTATCATTATTGCAGAATTTCATTACAGGAGTATGTTTTTTAAGGCAAATTTAGCGAATTGTCATTAGGCCGTATGATTTTTTGGGTCTATTAGGATGGAATTTTCAGTAGTTAAATTTAATATATTTAATTATGCATAAACTATAGCGAAGGATATGTTGGTAGTTAAAATAAATTAATATAATAATCACATAACTTGCACGAAGTTAAAGACGAAAATACCATCGTAGTACGAAATAAAAAAAAAAAACTAAAAAAACAAGACCAATTCTGGCTTTCATTTAAGGATGGATTGTGCAACATAGAGCGATGGAAAAATTGTTATGCAAAACATCCAATTCTCTTAAACCCTGTAAGCTCTTAAAACCTGAGTTCTCTCCTTGGAGCAAATTTCCTTCCAGATGGAGCTGTTCCAAACCCAAACACCTGCCAATAGTGTTTGGAATCATAACAGATAATCTATTGTAAGATAAATCCAATTTCACCAGATTTTGAAGGGATCCAACTTCAGCTGGGCATTTGCAACTAAGTTGAGGGAGATTGAAAGGAAGAAAGGCTTGTAACTTGTCTTGGTATTGAAACCAAGAGAGTATTGTGAGAGAGTTCCAATTAAATCAAGTTATTACAATTGCCAAGACTGGGAGATATGGGTCCATTTAGATTGTTTCACCCTATATAGAAATTACTCAACATATAGACAATTTGTCAATTGAAGATGGAATATTCCTTGTGAAGTTGTTTCTACTCAAAGGAAACATATAAAATTACAGTTAATCCTACAGCGAAAGAAGCTATTATTGCGAAAATAGATAAATAAAACCAGTTATCATTATAAGAATTTCGTTTTTAGACCAAAAACAGACCAAGGGTGGAATACCTAAAAAAGAAAGTGTTTCTAATAAAAATTGTAACTGAACCATGTTTTATTAAACCTCCTACAAGAACCATAATTTGATTTTAATATGGAGAATAATCACAATATAGTTTCCATTAAATGCATAATGGATCCAAATCCTGAAAACAATAATGCTTTGGAATAGGTGTGAGTAATCAAATGAAATAAAACCCCATACGTACTTAGAGCTAACATCATTCACCAATGTCTGACATTGTAGAATAAGCTAAATTCCTTTTAATATCAAAAAAATGTGTTGTTTCTCAGGGAAATCATTCGTAAAACCTGCAGACGACCGATCTCTTGGGGGATATGCCTTCCACCGTGTGAAATGCCTTGCCAATTGCAAGAAGAATTCAAGACTTGAAATGGGTTTTTCTGCAGGGAATGTCTGAAGGACAGCAAAGAAAGTTGATCAGTCTCGTTTTGCGAGCAATTCGTAGGACTAATATAATAGACGAGCACAATAAGAAGCAGCACATCAGAGGAATGTGACAACACCATCAGCACTTCATTGCCACTGCCTATTCAATGGAGCTTTTATGATTTGAGGTTTTAATTGTTAGAGGAAAAATGAATTTACACTTTTTTGGTCGATAGTTTGACTATTTTTGGCACAGAAATATTTGGCTATATGACTCCACTATATTGCACAGTAATTAAAATTTCTTTATTAAATTATGAAGGGCACTTTTTCTTTTTTCTTTTTTCTTTTTTTTTCAACAAATTCATTTAAAAGTTAATGATTATTTTGCAAGACAAAATGCATATGTGAAGGAATTAATGTAAACATAACTCCCGGACCTGTCCAGGGACGGAAGTGGGTCGGGTTTTTTAGAGTATCCGACCCCTCTGTAATTCCATATGTCAAGGGTATGGGTGATTTTAAATGGATTTGAAACAGGTTTGCAGATTTAGATAATTATATGA
Source organism: Excoecaria agallocha (assembly GCA_037975025.1). Classification (NCBI taxonomy): domain Eukaryota; kingdom Viridiplantae; phylum Streptophyta; class Magnoliopsida; order Malpighiales; family Euphorbiaceae; genus Excoecaria; species Excoecaria agallocha. The sequence continues at coordinate 121,659,698 of CM075806.1, read as the reverse complement.
TTACGGATACCTACTGAAATCGATAGTTGGATTCGGTACGGATATGTGCAGTGGAGAGGTCAATTAAAATGGGTTTAAGATGAGTACGGATACATTAAAATTAAACTGATTTAATCATAATTGGTTAATTTTCAATATATCCACCCGTAACCATCCCTACACCTGTCAAAGCAAATCGTACTAAGAAAAAAAAAAGTAAATTAAATTCTAATTTTTGACTGGAAACGCACTCGATATCAGCTTTTAGTATTGGAAAAGATTCACGTGAAGATGGAGATGATAATGGGCAATTTGTACCCCTACTTCTTTTTGGAAAAACTCAAAAATCTTAAACTTATGTTAAATCCATATATTTAACCAAAATTTTTTGTTATTTTCAATTATGATTATTATTTTTAAATTTTGATTTTTGCATTTTTTTCCTTTATCTTTAATCTTATCTTCTCCTGCTTATGCAAGAAAAAAAAATACTTAGTTTTGTTTTTCACTTGATTAATAATGGTAACACATCCCGAAGTATTTGAATTTTAATATTTTTTTTTGTAGATTAAGGTCTTGCTTGGAACAAATAAATTGTAATTGTGCAATTCATTTACAAATAAATTTCACATGGAATTATTTTGTAAATGAATTCTTATGCTTGAAATAAAATAATTAATGTGTATAATTGAGAATGAATTTCTTAATTTTATTCTTTGAATAAATGAATAAAAAAATTTATTTCTAATTTATTTACTTAAATATCATTAATATTAATTCAGTACAAATAAAAAAGTCAATAATATCTATAAAAATTATACCAAATAAAACACTAACTATTCCAATTCATGATTAATTAAATAATAATAAATCAATCAATATGAATAAATTTATTAAATTAGGGTTTTCTAATTTTATACAAAAAATTCAATTTATAAAATATAAAAGAAAAATACTGATAAGGAAAATTTGATTGAAAAATTGAAAAACAAGAGAGTAAGAATTATTCAAAATATAGATTTGATTGAGAAATTGAGGAAGAAGGGTAAAAAACACGTTAAAAACACAATATATATATAAAAGAATAAGGGTATTATAGTCTTTTAATACTTGGCTCCTTAAAAATAAGGAATTCATTTGCAAATTCCACCTTTTTTATGGAATTTGTTGAAAATATAACGAATTCCATGGAATTTAATTCATGAAATTCAATTTCTTTTTTTTTTTACATTCCAAGCATAAATATTTGGAATTACAAATGAATTTCATAAAATTTTATGGAATTCATTCATTCCAAGCAAGGCCTAAGAGTATGATTGGAATAATACTATAAAAGTTTATGCAATTCATTTGTAATTCCTATATTTTATGATTGGAATGTAAAAAAATAAGAATTGAATTTCATAAATTTTATTAAATTTCAACAAAATAAGTGAAATTTATAAATAAATTTCATATTTTTAAAAAGACAATTATACCCTTATTATTATATATATATATATATATATTATTTTTTTAATGTTTCTTTTTCCTTTTTTCTTCAATTTCTCCATTTAGTATTCTCTTTTTTTGTATTTTTTTAATTAGTCCTTTTTGTGTAATATTGAAAAATTCTAATTTAATGAATTAACTTATATTGATTGAATTATTGTTTGATTAATTATATTTCCATTAAATTCTCGTTGAATCATTAAACTCTTATTAGTACAGTGGAAAAAGATGGGATCATAAATTAGAATAGTTAATTAGTGCTTTATTTGATACATTTTCTATAAACATAATATTATATATTTGTTGTCTGCACTAAATTAACATTAAGGATATTTTAGCAAATAAAATATAAATGAATTATTTTATTCATTTATTTCAAGCATAAAAATAAAAAAAAATAATTTTATATTTTAGTTATTTTATATCAAACATAAAAATTTATTTACAAATGAATTTCATGTAAAATTTATTTGTAAATTAATTCTATAATTTGAATTATTTTATTCCAATTATAGTGTAAATCTCTCTAGACTTTAGAAAAATGATATTGGGTTATTATATTTTATGGTTCACTTACATTAAATTCAATGTAGACTAAACTGAGAAAATTAAAATTTACGTTATGTTAATCTCGAGTGAAGTTAATATAAAATGACTGTAAAATTCATAAAAACATAAAAAAAAATTAATATAAAAGCCAGCTCATTACCTGTTTCATATCTTAAATGATTACGCATTTTTTCAAATTTTTTTATGTTTTACTGGATTTGAGGGTCATTTTAAATTGTTCTCATACAAAATTAACAAAATATGTTTTTCAATTCCGTAAGTTTTATCTAAATTGAACTTAATATAAATTATTTGAAAAATATAGAAATTTAATATTAATTTTTTTAAAATACAGTAATCTAATATAAAAAAATATTAAAATTTAAGTACCAATAATGCAATTTTTAATTTTTTTGCCTTTTCGTTATATGGGGTATTTTATTGCTATTCAATTGCCATAAAATCAGCAAACTAAAAAAGTTGGCAAAATACTGTTTATTTAGGTCTGCAATTCCTTATACGTTAAAGCAATGCATGGGTCAAACTGGGCTGCAGGGTTAGCAAATATCTAATCGGATTTTTAAAATTTTTGTTATTTAATTTCAGTATAAATCCACATAAATAAAAAGGTACATTGAGTGTCGGTCAGGCTTAAACCCGTACGGACCGAATCCGGACCAGCCTAATGAAAAATAATTTTAATGTATAAAATAAATTATTATGTTATATAAAATTAAAAAAATTTAACATAAAAATGATTTTATTTGTTTATAATTGCACAAAACTTGAAACTTATTGTACAATTTAACTTTTTATATATTTTTATTGTTTTATATTATGCAATTAATAAAATGTTTATAAAAATATATAAATAATATAAGATGGAATTGAATCAGATTGGATTGAATTAAACCCAATGTATATATGTAAAATGCAAATTCACAGCGGCTTTTGATTGAGTTCAAAACAACATTTATTAACAAATTTGGCGGGCGGGTACCCAATTGTGTTACCAGCTCCAGTGATGATATATGGTTGTTGAATAATGAAGACAAATTAAGGGTGACCATGGCTAGGGATGCTCACGGGATGAAAAATTCTCGATCCCGGTGAGGATCCGTCCATTGTGAAACGGAAAATTTCCTAATTTTTCCCTCTCAGGGAATGAAATGAGGAAAAAATTTTCGATATGTATTTTGGGACGGAGACGGAGAATGGGATATCTGCCCTGTAAAAAATATTTTTTTTTAATTTTAAAATATAATATTTTATAAATAATTAAAATTAAAATATAATTTAATTTTATAATTAATAAGTTTTAAATTATACTTAATTTTAAATTTATGAATGGTTAAAATTTATATTAATTTAAATTTTAAATTTTTTATTTATTAAATATTATATTTTAATTTTAATTATTTATAAAATATTATATTTAAAATTAAAAAAAATTAATTTTTTGGGAGATGGGGATTCCTATGGGGATGGAAATCTCCGCTGGGCGGAAAGGGATTTTTTCCCCGTTATAGAATCGGAGATGGAGATAGAAATCTCCAACCCTAACAGGACAGTGAGTAAAGATGTAATTTTCGATCCCGTTGCGTCCTGTGAGCACCCCTAACCATGGCCTTATAAGAGAAGGGGTGAGCTACTCTAAAAATATATAATAACAAATTAACAATAATAAAAAGAAAATAATTTAGTTTTGGAAGGTTGTGGCTAATGGAGAATTAAAGCTAATAGTGGATGATATTAGTGTATAATTAAAGAAGATTCGAGATCTGTCAGCTGTAATAGTTTTTCCTTATGGATAAGCATATTGGAGGCTAGCTAAGGTCAATAATTGTAGGCAGCCAGGTTGGTTTAATCATGCTCGCTTTGCAAGTGGATTATCAATTGTATTATCTTAAAATAATATTCAGAAGATTATAATATAAACTCTTTCTTAAACAACAACATCAACCCATCCAGATTACCATTCGTATAAACAGTAATTATAGATGGATTGATTACCGAACAATAATATATAACGGTACAAAAAAATCATAACTAGCTGAGACATAAAATGGAATGGTATCGGTTATTTATTTCTTAAGTAAATGTCTCATATTCGAATTCTTTAAATAAAATATTTTTAAATATTTAAAATGAACGCTTTAACGTCAAAGTTTATTTGATGTGAATTAAAATTAATCTATTTGATCAAATTTTGAATTCAGAATAAATAACATAAAAAAAATATCATTAGAAAGCTGAAATAGATTTTTTTAATTTTTTTGCTTTCCTCTTTGCCTTTATGCTCCAAGTGGACAACCCAAACGAAAATAAAGATAGATCCTGGTCCACTAAGAAAACGACATGTGGAAGGTAAGGTAGACAGCAGCCATAACTCTCTTTCCTACAGTTTTCACTCTTTCTTTCAATTTGAGAAAGTTTCTAATTCCTTTTGAGAGAATAATGGGAACAGAATCACAGGATCACCTCCTTCTTATATTCCTTCTTTTTTTTAATCCTCATTTCTCTCCTTGTAGTCCATTTCCTCTCTTTTATTCTTTATATTGCTCCATTATTTGCTTTAATAAACAATTCTTTGTGGAAAACAAACCTACACTTATGTTTCTACAAATTTTTTTTTATATTAATTTATTTATTTGTCTATTCCGGATTTCTACCCAACATATTTATTTATAAAGAAAATAAAACATTCTATTAATTATAATATTTAAAAATTGAAATAATGCCAAATCACTACTTGCCTTGATTTATCATGGATTAGGCTTTACCAGAAGAAAAATATTTAATAACTGATTAATAATCAATATTTTTAGTTAATTACTCACTGCTAATGAGTAGTCATATTTCTTCATCCCTACACACACTAAATTAAAACTTCTAATTAAGAAACCCATTATGCATAGGAATGCCACTCCTCAAGCTGAGTAACAATGGCTAAAAATAAACAATGCATGCTCATAAATTTTAATAAAAAAGATTGCTAAATTAAGGGCTATTGTAGGAAGAAAAATAAGTAAAACAATCAGAAACAGAAATGAAAAATCTTGCTTAATAATTAATAACCACACTTACAGTAATTAAAGGAAATGTTGAGATGAGATTATTGAGAATGAGTAGGATTATCATCAACACTATGATCACTACCTTGTTGCTGATTTTCTTGATTATGTTGCTCTAAATTCATCCCCAGACCAACTCTATTATTGCTATAAGCATTATTAATTCCACTCATTAATCCCATATTACCATCAGTTACTCCTAATCCCAGTTGCTGCCCACCCACCCCCTGCTGCACTATCATCCGCCCACCACCACCCAAATTCACTCTCTGCACAGACGTCGCAGGAAAAGTCCACATCTGCGGCTCCGGCACAGTAGCTGCTGCGGTGGCTCCACCACCTACTGGTAACATCCAAAATGCATTGCTACCGTTGACTGTCCACATGGCCGGTGTTGCAAGAATGTTGGAGGGTCTAATTGAAGCAGGTTCTTGATGTTCTTGAACTCCAGTTCTTGTAGACTTGTTAGAATTAATGTCTTCTTGTTGGGCTTCTGCGGTTGCTGTAGTAGTTGTCTCTTTAAAAAGATCTTCTCTAAATGATTTTCTCATATAATTCTCATCGGAAACAAGATTCTGAGGATAGAGCTGATGGTGAAATCCTAACATTGTAGCATTGGATCCCATAACTCTTCTGTTGTCAGCACTATTGTTGTTGTTGTCATAGAAAGCTAAGCCACTGTGGAACGAAAGCGGAGCAGATTTGGAAGCCGGAGCTGAAATTGTAGCACCGCTGCTTCTTAAAGAAACATTTAAAGTAGAAAAATTAGCAGGAATAGTACCAGTACCAGTAGCAGCAACTACAGCTGGTTCAGCTTGCTGTAGTAACCATTCTATTGTTTCGCCATCAGATTTATGGCCTAATTCTCTGGTGAGTTGAAAGACTCTGGCGGCGCATAAGGCCGGCATCCGGATGCGACGGCCACGGCCGTCCACCTTGGTGTGGCGGTCCTTGGAGGGTTTTTTGGTGGTGGGTTTTGCAAGAGAGGAGTTATTAGAGGTAGAGGTTGATTGGTGGAGTACTGTTTGGTTCGAAATGGAGCCCATAAATGGGCCCGGAGTGGCAGTGGTAGTGATGGTGGTGGTGGCCGGAGTAGACCCATCGTTTTGTTGCTGTGAAGCTGACGATGATGATTCTTGTTTATTTCTTTGTGACTCCATTAAAACCATCTAGGTTCAAAGAGAAGCAAATTAATTTGAATAATTTCACAGCTTGAATTTTTTTTTTCCCTTGCTGTTCAAGTCAGTCCACATAAAATAAAAATAAAGAATGTGGACTTTTATGAGAAATAATGAAAAAATTAAATAATAATAATAATAATAATAATAATAATAATAATAAGAGAAAGGGTATGTGGATTTGTTATGGTCCACTGGTAGTGCGTGGGGATCTTCTTTTCTTGCTTGTGATTGACCGCTGTTTTTCTATAGAGAGAGAGAAGAGATGGAGGAGTAGGTGAAAGAAGAGCCAATAAAGCTTAAAGAATCACTCTACAGCTGGCCCTGTAGATTGCAGTACTGGCCCCACTTGTGGGGTCCACACTCTTTTTTCTACTGAAGAAAAAAACAGTAATTTGAATATAAAATTTATATTTTTCTAAATATATATTTAGAAGCGAAAATGAAATACAAATTTTAATTAATTAAAAAATTAATTAAATTTTCAACTATTTTCTCAAAATTTCATCAGATAATTTGTGAAAAATATGTTCTTACACTTATTTGGTGAAATTCTAAGTTCGTTTGTAGAGAAGGCAATGATAGTTACTTTCCTTAGATGTGGACACTGTTATGTTCTTACTTTTTCTTTCATAAAACGCCTGTTGCCCTTTTCTTATTATACATTTTTGTTATATTCTGTTTAGTTTCTCTCTTGTTCTTTGTGTTTAATAATATTTTATTAATGATATTTAAATGCGTGTTAATGTGTGTAAGCGAAATTCATTTTTGTCATACAAAAACCGAGGGCAAATTCCAGTATAATTTTCTATATTAATTTTTCCCCATTCTAAATACCAATTTATATAGGATCATAATTCCGGTCCACTATATTCAAGTCCCATTAATGATTTCTCTAGACAAATGGTGGAAATTAATATATTTTGTTTGTTGGATTGTTATATTTTAGTTACATATTAATAACAACTCGAAAATATCTGGCTGCTATTATATCTTAATTTGATGTGAGGCTACTTTAATGATACTTGAAAAAAAGAGTGTGCTGATAAAGATCTGACGGAAGATACTCCGACGTTTAAATCAGAAAGGATATAATGGGATATCTATAGTAATTTTGGCTAAAATAAAAGCCATACCTAATAAGGTTGTCTATTTATAGAGGAAAAACTCCCACTCTGATTCAAAATCCTCATTAACGTGGAATTTTTGTTGAGGAAGAAGTCTCACTTGTATAGAAAGTCTTACCGAAATAGGCAAAAGAATTTAGGATCCCACCCTAGTTGGACTTTTCTCAAGATGACATCGTTGAGCTTCATCGTGTGGATCCTAAATGACCCAAGTAGCGAGGAATCTAGGCCATAGGCCTGGCTCAGAAGCCCAGTATGGTTATCATAAGTCCCCTTCGAGGTATGAGATTTATATCGAAAACAATCCAAACTTCAATCTATAGCCCTGCACCTGTATAGATTAACAAAAATGAAGCAATGCTTCAACTTTTGCGTTGGCATTAAGCCTAGGATGATGACCTATCGACCTCAGCAATGATAGCATAAATCATAATTACCTCCTTCAATTCTCGTAATAACGGCAGATGCGATTTTTTATCCCACACCTCGAGAACATCTGCATCTTCTATACTTCTTGCCATCTAATGACTCGTCCTACCTATAAATACCTTTTTTCCATCCGTATTTCCACCTTTGCTGCTCCATTTTTCACTTTCGGGCTTTTCTCCCTTTCTCTTATTTCCTCTCGAGTGTTCATCTGCCTTCATCCACATTTCATCTTCAATTTTTTTCAGGTTGGTAACTTAAATCTTTATCATCTTTATTTTCCATTCATTTCTTATTTTTTTCATTATAGAAATAGGCAAATCTAAGGGCTCTAGTGAATTTACATTAGATAATTTACTCGATATACAGCACCAAGCACCTCTACTCAAGATTCCATAGGTGGTAGTATCCAAGAGGTGCCCATCCGAGCTTCTATCCAAAAAGCTTCCCGCCCTAAAAATCGATCTTCCAAAAAGAATGCTTGGGTTAAGTTGATCAGATCTGTAATTAAAATTGAAAACCTTGCCAACCTTCAAACTTCTTATACATTCCTAGCCAATACAACCTTAAAGCTCCCGGTGAGCACCTTCGCGCCAATGTAAAGTTCAAGGATAAAAAAGAAGATAGTGGTTTATAAGGATGACTTCTAAGCCAGGGTTTCACTTTCTCTAACCCAATTCAAACTAGACTTTCTAAACTATTACAACCTTACCATCGGCCAAGTCCATCCCAATGCTTGGCTAACTCTTTCTGCTCTCCAACTATGGACATCGGAGTGAGGCATAAACTTTACCATTAGTCTATTTAGGGCTACCCACATGGTTGAACTTAGGATTAAGACTAAAGATCATAACTACATCTAAGCTAGGGCTAGTTATGGAGTCTTCTCTTGCAAGCTTGAGAACTTGAAGAATTTGAAGAATAGATTCTTTATCATTGAATCCAAATGAAACCTCCCTTTTTGCAACACTTGGGGTTGATATGTAAATAAAAATGATGATGCTTTGCTACTTAGCCAAAAGGAAGAGGAAACTCTAGCATACTAGCGAAAACTTGTCCAAAAAGAGATAGATGTTTATGAGCAGCTAGATCCTGAATCCAACAAAATCAAAGCTCAAAAGAAATGAGGTAATTATTTTTACTTTTAAGTTTTGACTCTGATAATTTCTCATTATGTCTTTATTTTGCAGCTATGGAGAGGGCTTCCCAACAATCACTTGGAGATTGTATGAGGGAGAAATAAAAGAAGGCTAAAGTTTTTAAGAGTTCTGCCCTGGCGAATACCTCTTAAGTCCTTACCTTTATGAAGAGGGATCTGACTCTCCCCCTCTGTAATGGCCTCAATACTGGATCAACCGTAAATAGTACTTTCTGATGGTGAATAATAATTTCCGGGCCAGAAATGATACCCGGAAGTCAAAAATATTTTATTGGACCATTAAAAATTATTGATCATGGTAAGTCTAAGGTTGAAATTTAAAATGAAATCGAGGCCAAATGGATCTTTAAAAGTCAAAAAAATACAAAAAGGTAGCGAGCAATTTCTCTAATAGCAAAGGTGACTTAATTTTTCATAAATTATTAAAAATAGTAAACAAACTTCATAAATTGCCATATTTTACAGATATTTATGAATTTTTATGTAGAATATTTTGGTAGTAAAAATTAAAATTTTGGTGATACCGGCAGTTATCGAATCGATAAGTTTGAATCGAACCAATAACGGACTCCGATTGAGCTGAAAATTTGCGTACTACCTATTTTTTGATCTGATAAAAGTGATGAAATTATTTTTGAAATAATTTGAAGTGAGAAAGAGAGAGATTTCGGATTGGGCCTTAATGAGCCTAAAATGGGCCTTAACATTTAAGTGGGTTAGGCCTACTCATCAAGCCCAAATTTGGGTCCATTGAGAGAGTATTTAAGAGCTGAAAAATCTGAGAATGATCCAAATTTTTTCACCTCCTCTCCCTTCTCTCATTAAGGCCGAACCTTGCTCCTTCTCCCTCTCTTTTTAATTTGTTCCATATCCACTCAATATCTCACTTGGTTCTCAACATAAAAACTATTATTCCATCACTCTAGAACATAATTATAGTCTCAAGCATCTGAATTTCTCAAAGAAAATGAAGATTTCAAGCTTACAAAGTTTAGGATTTTAAGATAACTTTTAGATAATTAGTATTTTTAATTAATTCTTTAGTGGTTTTCCATAGTTTTTGAGGTGTAGATTATGAATATGAGCTTAATTTCTACATTTGAGAACAAAAAAAAAAGACATTCTAAGCTTAAGTCGTCGGCCATGGTAGGTAAGGAAGAAGAAGAAAAGCAATCAAGGGCTAAGGACAAAGAAAAGGAAGTCTAGGCACCCTTGAGTAAGAGAAATTGGTATGTGGCTAATAAATCTAAATATTTTCTATTTTATTGAATTATTTTCCTTTATGTATTTAGGAAAGAATTGCTAAATTGCTTAAATAATGCAATTGATGTGAGTGAAATACAATTAGATCATATATGATGTTAGTTGAATGTTTAAAATGGAGTATAAAATTTTTAAGGCTAAAATAGTGAGATGGCCGAAATTTTCCTTAGGGTAAATATAGTGATTTTTGCATGAAATTGATATATAATAGCCTAAATTAATTATAAATATCATAATTAGCATCCATGAATTTTTAAATGATTTATGGAATTTATTAAAAAAATTTAAAGCTTGGTAATAGTATATGTAAGTAGTGAAATTGATGAATAATAAAGAAATAATTTATAAATTTAGTAAATATGGGTAGTAAATGTGAAATAATGTGTATATAAATTTTTAGAGAATTTATGTACATTACATGAATAAATAAAAAATAAAATATTAATTATGTTCAATGGAAAATATTGAATTATTGGAAAATAAATCAATAAAATGAAGAAATAATGAAAATAAATGTGAATAGTGTGCATATAAATTTTTAAGAAATTTATATGTAATAATAAAGTATTTTTGAAATAAATTATGGAATATGTATAAGAAAAATTATTGAATTAAGAATGAATAATTCAATAAAGAATGAAAAGTAGTAAATTAGTATGAATTAATTTACTGTAATTGAAAAGATAGTGAAATGGAATTTTTGGAAATGAAAAATTTCATAAGAATTATGAACTAATTAAAAGTAAATAAAAGTATGTACAATAATGCCCTTAGAAATAATCAGGCAGTAAAAACTAGTTCAGGATATAATTGGCTGGCCATAGGGATATCTCTGTACCGCGATGCAAGTCATGGCGACTTGCTATGCTATTGATTAGATTTCTGATCACCATGACTTTCTCTGTCTCTATTCTTTGTTCTGTGAGAATTGGTCCCTTATAGGTTATTTTTCTATCTCTGTTGTGGCCCTGTGGGATCCATGTCCCGTGTATTCGGTTTGAGATTTTCTATCGGGTCTAAACTAGGGGCATAACGAAAGTAAAATGTGAAAATATGAAAATAAAAAGTAAAAAAATGCTAATTAAAAATGAAAAGGACTAATTTGAAAGAAAAAGAAAGTTTAGGGGCAAAATCATAATTTTTTTAAAAGAGTAAAAATTAAGCAAATTAATTAAGAATTACTTAATTAAGGGTAAAACGGTCAATTAATGGTTAAACTATTTAAAAATGAAGTTTTATAGTCAACAAGGACTAAAATATAATTTTGCATAAAAATGTCCAACTAAGTGTAAATTGAGGTTGAGTGCCTTAATTAATAACTTAAATATCAAAAAGAATCAAAATAAGGTTAAATTCGTAATTTAACAATAGAAAGGGACTAAATTGAATAAAAGTAAAAGTTCTGAATTGAATATATAATTTAATGATAATTAAGTATTGGATGAATAAAAATGTACTAAGATTAAAATGATATTTGAAAGGAAAGGTTAATGATTTATTTAAGTTGTGCTTGAAAGGTTAAAGATGAAAATTTTTGCATAATTAAACTATGTAAGTTAATCGTAGGAAATATTTAGATTGTTAGTTACCACTGGGCATGTCAAGTGCTCAGCGCATAGTTATGACTGCGTGCAAGTATGCAGTTGCGGGAGCAAGATTATACTTTGAAGGATTTCTTTTGATGGATATAGGACTTATACTTTTGTGGCATGTATATATGAAACTAATACTTATGGATCTGTATATTGTAAATATGTATGTGAGAGTTGATATTTTGGGTTGTAAAATTGAATGGTTTGTGATGTAAATTGAGATTTAGTAGATGTGAATGAATGTATGTGTAATATATGGGTGAATGTGATATGGAAAATAAATGGATGGTATGATGAGATGATGAGTATTGAATAATTATATGATATTGTTGTACCTCTGAGAGACTATGCGTTGTTTGTATTTTAGGGGGATAATAAGATTTACAGTCGTTATATTGCTAAAATTTTATTAAGTGCATAGTATTTTGGACAGTTATAGGTCATCGGCAATCCTTTAAAGTGTTTTTAACCTTAAGATTTTAAAAGTTGGACTTAGAAGTTAAACAAGGTTGATAAAAAAAAAATTCGGCGTGTGGCTGGTCGAAATAGTCCTGGTTACACTGTTAAGTGATAAGGATGTTACATTTAGTGGTATCAGAGCAGTGGTTTAGACGGTTCTAAGATCGGAGATGGTATTAATGCTTGATTTAATTACATATATACATGCCAATTGTTATATTGAGAAGGTATTTTGGAAATTAATGTATTCTTGCTCCCTTTTGTTTTATAGTGAAAAGATAAATGGAAAACAGAGTCGTGAGGTGGGAGATAACAGGAGTGAGGCCTCCCAGTAATGTGGGGCAATAGGGGGTCCCACAACAACAGGTACCTCCACCAGTAGCTCCTCCTCCACCTCCTCCTCCTCAGCTAGACTTCCTCAATCTGATGTCAGATTATATTCAGCAGCTACTTCAGACTTCCCAGGCCCAAGCATAGCCATCAGTAGTGCAGATTCAGCCACCTGCTTCGCCCAGAAGAAAACCTATTCTGGAGCAGTTAAAAAGACTTAGAGCTGAAGATTTCTCAGGACGTGATCCTTTGACACCTGTAGCAGCAGAGGAGTGGCTATTTAAGATCAAGAAGTTGTTTGAGATTACCCACAATTCCCTGGAAGAAATATTTGAGGGCATAGTTGCTTTGCTACAGGGTCTAACATTTATCTGGTGGAACTCAGTTAGGAGGCATACTCCAACAGACCGGTTGAACTGGGAGATCTTTGTTGTTCAATTTGAGAAGAAATACATCGGGTTTGAGTATAAAATTGCTATGCACGATGCCTTTTAGAGGTTGAAATAGGGTAACAGCATAGTATCAGAGTATGATAGAGAGTTTGAGTGTCTGAGCGCTTATCTTAATGAGAGTCAAGCCATAGAGGAGAGATTGAGTCAACGGTTAGAGAGAGGGTTACATATTGAGCTTAGGCAGATTATTAAGGCTCAGCATTACCTAAATCTGCGGTCTAAGATAGAAGCGACTATCAAATTAGAAGCCACTCAAGCTGAGCAACAATCCAAATTTCAACAAAAGAGAAAGTAGGAACAGAACAGTGGAAAGTCAAGACAGGGTAAGAAGCAGAAAGGTTAGCAGGCACCTCAGGCCCACCAACCAGCAGGCAAAGGACAAGGTAGTACCTCCCGTGGCAAATCTACAGCCACTACAACTTCTAGTTCACCCAGAGGTAGAGATATTGGGATACCATTATTATATGACCACTGTGGCAAGATGCATTCTAGGAAGTGCAGATTACTGACTGAAGCCTATTTTAGATGTGGGTCCCGAGATTATCGTATTAAAGATTATCCTTTGCAACAGACTGCTCCAGCCACCTCACCAACGTCTAGTACAGGATCATCTGCACCCTGAGGACATGGTAAGGGAGTTGCCCCTAATACTTCAGCTTTCAAACCAGCTGGTCAGTCATCCCAGGGACAGAGGCGATCAGTGGGAAAGACATATATTGCCAAGGCCCGAGAAGAAAAAGGATGCTCCTGATATGATTGTGGGTAAGTTTGTTCTGTTATCTGATTTTGTACATGCATTGATTAATCTTGGCTCTACACACTCTTACATTAGCACAGAACTAGCACGGAATAAAGGGATGAAAGAGGCATGCTTGGACCAGGATATCTTGGTGAGTAATCCTCTAGGGCATGGTGTGGTAGTAAATAAGGTTTATAGATAGTATCCTATTGGCATTTAGGGACATGTATTCCTGATAAATCTAATCGAGTTACCCTTCTGTGAATTTGACTTGATTCTGAAAATGGATTGGCTATCTATACATCAAGCGACCGTTGACTGTAGAAAAAAGAGAGTCACCTTATAGCTTTAAAATGGTGATGAAATCACAATTGTGGATGTGAGATCTGATTTCCTGTCTAATGTGATATCAGCTGCTGCAGCTAAAATACTGATTAGAAAAGGTTGTGAAGCTTATTTGTGTTATGAAGTTGAGGTGAAGAAAGATTGTCTACAAGTATTTGATGTGCCTACTGTTAGGGAGTTCCAGGATGTGTTCCCGGATGAGCTTCCAGGTTTACCACCTGAAAGAGAAGGAAAATTTTTCATTAACGTCGCTCCTAGTACTGCTCCCATTTCTATTGCTCTATATAGAATGGCACCTGCAGAATTAAAAGAGTTAAAGATTCAGGTTCAGGAGTTGCTTGACAAAGGGTTTATCATACCCAATACTTCTCCATGGGGAGCACCTATCCTATTTGTAAAAAAAAGGATGGGACTCTTTGATTGTGCATTAATTATAGGCAGCTGAATAAAGTTATTATAAAGAACAGATATCCTCTCCCTCGCATTGAAGACTTGTTTAACCAGCTTACGGGAACGGGTGTCTTCTCCAAAATCGATTTGAGGTCGGGTTATTATCAAACGGGGGTAAAGAAAACTAATGTTTCCAAGACTGCTTTTCATATCAGGTATGGCCATTTTGTGTTCTTGATCATGCCTTTTGGGCTTACAATTGCCCTAGCAGCCTTTGTGAATTTGATGAACAGAGTTTTTACCCCTACTTGGATCAGTTTGTGGTGGTCTTCATCGACAACATCCTAGTATATTCAAAAACACCAGAAAATCATGATAAGCATTTGAGGATTGTGCTACAAACTCTGAGAAAGAAGTAGCTGTATGCCAAATTCAGCAAATGTGCTTTTTGGCTGAATGAGGTATCTTTTCTAGGTCATGTCATATCTGCAGAGGGCATTAAAGTAGATCCTTCAAAGATTGATGAAATCCTTCAGTGGAAGCCACCCAAGAATGTGAATGAAGTGCGAAATTTTCTAGAATTGGCTGGGTATTATAGGAGATTCATCAAGGGCTTCTCCATCATTGCAGTTCCCCTGACACAATTGCTACAGAATAATGTTAAATTTGTATGGACTGATAGGTGTCAGGAATGCTTTGAGATGCTTAAAACTATATTAACAGAAGCTCATATCCTTATGCAACCTGAGTCAGGCAAAGACTTTGTGATTTATAGTGATGCCTCCAAAAATGGTTTGGATTGTGTCCTGATACAGGAAGGCAATGTGATTGCTTATGCCTCCCAACAACTCAAAACTCATGAGAAAATCTATCCTACTCATGATTTAGAGTTGGCAGCTATTATTTTTACACTGAAAATTTAGAAGCATTATCTGTATGGTGAGAGATGTTACATCTATTCGGATCATAAAAGTTTGAAATATCTGCTTACCCAAAAGGAACTCAACCTCAGACAAAGACGTTGGATGGAGTTGATTAAATATTATGAATATTACATTGACTACCATCCAGGAAAAGTGAATGTAGTAGCTCATGCACTTAGTAGGAAATTTATGTTAGGTAAGATTAATGCTTTTTAATGAATTTGTATAAGAAATATCAGTGTAAATGATTAATAGTGATCTTTGCAGCTCTTCGGGCTATGAATGCCAGTCTAAGTATGGCACCAGATGAAGTTGTAATAGCCAAACTGTGAACTAAACCAGACTTTGTACATCAAGTGAAGGTGGCTCAGAAGAAAGATGACCGGCTAATGGCTATTGTGAACAAGCTTCAGCATAGTAGTGAAATTGACTACTCTCTATCCAATGATGAAAGTCTCTGTTATAAAGGAAGACTTTGAGTTCCCTCTTAGAAAGGATTGAAAAAGTAGATACTAATAGAAGCGCACCATAGTAGTTATGCCATGTACCTTGGAAGTAATAAGATGTACCAGGACTTGAAAGCCTACTATTGGTGGCCAGGCATGAAACGTGATGTGACCGAATTTGTAAGTAAATATCTCACATGTTAGCAGGTGAAAACAGAGCATCAGGTTCCTTCAGAACTTCAACAACCACTTGTTATTCCAGAATGGAAATGGGATGAGGTAACCATAGACTTTTTTACTAGCTTACCTATGACTCAAAGGAAGCATGATGCTATCTGGATAATTATTGATCGGCTCACTAAATTTGCTCATTTTTTGCCAATAAGGATGGATTATTCCTTGACCAGGCTGGCAGAGATCTATATCAGTGAGGTGGTTAGATTACATGGAGTGCCTACATCGATTGCATCTGATAGGAATCCTAGGTTTACTTTTCATTTCTGAAAGAGTTTTCAGGATGCTCTTGGTACTAGACTTCGCCTCAGCACAGCATTTCATCCGTAGACTAATGATCAGTCCGAGCGGGTGATTTAGACATTAGAGGATATTCTTAGATGCTATGTTCTTGAGTTTGGCACAAACTGGGAAAAGCATTTACCCTTGGCTGATTTTGCATACAACAATAACTACCAGTCCAGTTTGAACATGGCACATTTTGAAGCTTTATATGGTAGGAAGTGCAAAACTCTGTTATGCTGGACTGAATTGAGTGAGAGAAAACTATTAGGTTCATATTTGATCCATGACTCTAAAGAGAAAGTTCATATTATTAAAAATCGATTGAAAGAAGTAATGGATCATCAGAAATCATATGTAGATCTGAAGAGAAAAGATATTGAGTTTTAGGTTGGAGATAAGGTTTTTCTGAAGGTACCTCCGTGGAAAAAAGTTCTGAGGTTTGAAAGGAAGGGCAAGTTAAGCCCTAGATTCATAGGCTCATATGAGATACTTCAGCAAGTGGGTCTCATAATAGCCTACAGATTGAAGCTACCATCTGCTTTAGAAAAGAGATGCCATGCTGATAAGGCTGCTCTCGATAAAACCTATGCTGAGTTGGAGAATAAATGCATCCATCTTGAGGACAAAGCTCTAGATTTAGCCATCAAGCAATGTGTGGCTTATGGCAACGAGCTCATGAAGGCTGTCAAAGAGAAATATCCAAATGAAGACTTCTTCTAAATGGAGGAGGTATACCCTAATGAGGCTTAGTTAGGATTTTTCTTTTTGATTGTAGCCTTCGTGGCCTCTTGTACTTTACATTGAGTTTAAAATAAAACTACTTCTTAGTATATTAAGTCTTTCTTATTTCAATCATATTTATTATCAGAGCTCTGCTAAGATCCTGCACTTTATAAAATTAAATTCATATACTTAAAATAAATTCCAAAACATGAATGTAATTCTAAGAATTCATATAATGAACAAAGAATTTGGCTGAAAATGCCCACGGCTTAAGCTGCTGGACTGAGCTTATTTATTATTAAGAACCATGCTCTTAACTTAAGCTGTCGAGTTAAACTATTGTAAAATGTAGGTGACAAGATTATTGAACTGGCCAAAGTAAACATAAAAGTGGCGAAAATGCCCAACTAATCTTAAAATAGCACAAGTTTGCTCCCGGTGAATATGCCTACTTAAGCTAAAGTATATATGTGCTTCTATTAAGAACTGCCTATTTGAGCTGGGCCGGGGCTCCTGGTGAAGATTGCTTATTTGAGCCCAATGAGTTTGCTCCCGATGAAAACTACCTATTCGAGCTAAGTGGAGGCTCCCAAAAAAATTGCCTATGTGAGCTCCAAAGTTTTGCTCCCGATGAAAATTGTCTATTTGAGCTGAGTGAGGTCTCCCGGCAAAAACTGCCTATTTGAGCCCCAAAGTTTTACTCCCGATGAAAATTGCTTATTCGAGTTTAGTGGGGGCTTTTGGTGTAAACTGCTTATTTGAGCTCCAAAGTTTTGCTTTGGGCGAAAACTGCCTCTTTAAGCTCTTGGCCCCTACTTATGGTGAGCACGTCCATTCAATATGGGTTACTGATGGTACTTTTTTAGGTTGAAAATGTTCCAAGAGTGCAACAATATCTTTCTGCTTATATCTTTAAGCTTATAAGCTCCAAAGTTCACCACCTCGTGTACTTCATACGGACCCATCCAATCGGAGCTTGCTCCCTATTCTCTTCAAGTGTATCCAAACAGTATAGCAGCAACTCTTTATTTATTTCCTCGTCAAGTTGCTCTATCCTGAGGTTTGGCGTTCCAATTTTGCAAAGGATGATTGCCTCCACATTGTACATCATAAAGAATAGGGTCGCTACTATCACAGATCGAGGTGATGTTCGACAAGCCCATAATATATTATTTAGCTCTTCGATCGACAGACCTTTTTCTTTGTCAAACCTCTTTTTCAATCCCATCAATATTGTTCTGTTGGTTACTCTGGCCATACCATTTGATTAAGGATGGTAAACTGATGTGAATCTGAGCACGATATGCAATTCCTTATAGAAGTTTTTGAAAGATTAACAGTCAAACTGTTTTCCATTATCAATAATAAAAGTATATGGGATTCCAAACCTGGTTATAATGGCCTTCTGAATAAATTTGATTACATTTACTAGGGTGTTTGTCTCTAAGGGCTCGATTTTCACCCACTTGGTAAAGTGGTCCATCGCAACAACTAGAAACTTTCTTTATCCGGTAGCTACTGAAAATGGTCCCAGTATGTCTATCCCCCACTATGCGAATGGCCATGGACTATATATTGAAGTTTGCCCGGCTGCCCCTTTATGAATTATCTCCCTAAAGCCCTGGCATTTATCACACTTTCGAACCAAAGTCCTTGACATCTATCTCTATTATGGCCCAATAATATCCCTGAATAAGGGCTTTTTGAGCTATCGTTTGAGCTCCTTCATACACCTTGCAAATACCTTCATGTATTTCTCTGAGCATATAATTACCTTCGTCCAAGCTCAAGCATAATGACCAAGGGTAGGAAGAGGACCTCCGATACAGTTTTTCATTGACTATTGAATAGAGAATAGAATGTCAGACTAAATTTTTAGCTTCCACTTGATCCTCTGGGAGAAAACCTATTTCCAGGAACTGATAGATCGAAAATCTTCATTCGTCCATCTACTCATTCATTTGGACACATAATGTTTCATAAGATGGTTGAGCAATGACCATTCAAATTACATCTACCGACTATATGTCGCAATTTTAAGATGTTTGCTTCGTAAGTGAATCAGCCTTTTTATTTGATTTTCAAAGTATTTGCTCGATTGTCCATGAACTTCCTTTTCTTTTCAGCTATGCCAGAAAGGCAGATTCCAAGTCTTAGTACTTTATCATAATTTGCTCCTTAGCTTTGAATTTTCTTATCAACCGACTAATAACTAATTGAGAGTTAGAATGGATAAGTAAAGAGTCAGGCTTTACCTCGAGGGCGAGTTGCAATCCAAAATAAAATGCTTTATATTCTGCCATATTGTTTGATGTTGGAAAAGATACTGTGGCCTTTTCTTGAATAAGTATTCTTTCCAAGCTAGATAGTATGATTCCTATACCCACTCCTTCCAATAAAGTTGCTCCATCAACATATAGCTTTCAAGTCATTTTGTCTAGTTTGATAGGAAGAGCATAGAGTTTATGCCACAAAGTCTACCAGAACTTACACTTTCATTGCTAATCGGGACTCATACCGAACATCGAACTCTCTTAGCGAGCTGCCTATTCAGTTATCCTTTCTGATGCCTCCAACTTTTGGAATACCTTCTTGAGAGGAGTATTAGTTTAGACTACCACAGTATGTGTCTAGAAATAAGGGCACAGTTTTATTATCAAGTTAACTAAATCCAGAGCTAATTATTCCAGGATTGGATACTGTAATTTTACACCTCAAAGAATTTTGTTGGTGTAGTATATCAGGTATTGCTGAGTGCTTTCCTTTCTGATTAAGAGTGAGCCTACTAGCCCCTTAAAAATTGACAAGTGTATGAATAGGTCTTCACCTAGTTACGGTCAACTAAGCAGTGGAGGTAACTTAAAAATTATTTTAGGGCTTCAAAGGCTGACTGACATTCTAAACTTTACTCAAAGTTCTTTAAATTTTTCAAGGACCTGCAGAATGGAAGGCACCGTTTAGCCGAGCATAAAAAGAATCTGCCTAGTGCATAATCTTCACATTCAACATCTGCACTTTTCTGATTGGCTCCATCCTTAAAATAGCTTTAATTTTTGAAGGGTTAGCCTCTATCCCTCTCTTCAAAATCACAAAACCTAGGAATTTTCCTGATCAAACTTCAAAAATGCACTTATTTGGATTTAACTTGAGCTCGAACCTTCTAATAGTGGAGAATGTTTCTTCTAGCTCTCTAGGTAAATTTGACGGAGTCCTGCTTTTAACAATCATATCATCGATATTTACCTCCATATTTTGACCTATACGCCCTACGAACATCTTGTTCATCAACCTTTGATATATGGCTCCCATATTCTTAAGTCTGAACAGCATCACCTTGTAGCAATAAGTTACCCTGCAGGTTATGAACGTTGTTTTCTCCTCATCTTCTTGACTTATTGGGATCTGATGGTAATCTGCCAAAGCATCTAGAAAGTCATACTATTCAAATTTGATATGTAAAATTCACGCACATTCTTCACTTTCCATTAGAATTTTTCACCAAAACTACATTAGATAACCAATATGAGTAGAGCACCTCTCTGATGAACCCGTTCCTTAATAATGTATCAGTTTCTTCATTTATCGCTATTTTCCATTTTGGTGCATGATTATGCTTTTTATGTTTTATAGATTTATAGCCAGGTTGAATGCTTAATGAATGGGACATGAGCTCGAATGAAATGCCATCTATGTTCGATGGTTTCCAAGTGAACACATGTTCATAGGATTCTAATACAGCTAATAATGGCTCTATTTTCGAACTGGGCTTTCCTGATGTTATCTTTACTATCTTCCCCAGCAACAGATCTATCTCTTGTAATAAATCTATAGGTTTCGCTTTCCAAGCAATGTCTTTTGGGACATCCATCGTATCCGCTGGGAAGGCTTGCTTTGCCTCCTTTAACATATTGATGTATGTTTCTCTAGCTACACTTTTGTTTCCTCGAAGTATGGTCATCTTATCCAGTGCTAGTATCTTCATGACCAATTTTTGCATAGAAATATAAGCCTCTACCCGACCAATAGAGGTCTGTCGAAAATTGTATTATAAGACAAGAGCATATTTACTACCATAAAGGATGAGTTACATGACCTGATAATGGAGTCGTCTCCTAGTTGTAAGTTCAGATTAACAGAGCCTTCAATCTTGATAGGTTTCTTGAAGATTTTGATTAATGAGACTGTTACCTCATCCATTGGGCTCAATATTCTCATTGCTTTATATGCTTGCAGAGTGATAAGATTCATCGCACTACCTATATCTACGAGAATCATCTGCATTGGGAAATCCTCAATCATAGCTTCCACTACTAGTACATCATTGTGTGGTTACCAAATATGCTTCCAATCTTTATCTGCGAACTGAATAACACTGGATGAAATAGGAGAATTTGTCCTGCTCCTGGCCTTCCAAGTGAGAAAATCTCCTTTGCTTTTCACTTTTTTGAGTCACTGAACACATCATAGTACTTTTCTGCTGCAATGATGTGAATTATTCCTACCGGGACCTTCCTACCACTGCTGCTTTCCCCTCTTTCGGGCTTCTTTGAAGGAGATCTCCTATCTTTGCTCTTACCTCTTTTCATAAACTATCTAAGTTTTACCCTTCTTATCTGGTACTCTATCTCTCGATTGAGCTACTACAGTTGTTGGTTTCATGGCCTTTGTCCGTGTGGAAGGTGTAATATAAAGTCTAATCCCTATTTAAGCCCTTCCTTATAGGTTTCGACCATTGCACTTCCTGGTTCTTCTTCATCCATGCTAAAACTTATACTGGGCTAACATTTAATTCAGTGAATGTTTCTTCATTCTAGTTATCCGAATATGGTTTTGACACCATATAGGATTTATTTTCCCCTCTCATAGCTCGAGACTCCTTCCTCTTCGAACTTTTCCCCTCTCATCTTATTTCGTAATGGCTATCATCTTTTGATTGATGGTCATATTTCAGCCTTTAAACCTCATCTATTCGATTATTTTTATGAGCTCAGTTATAAGTTTAATAAAATTGTAAGGATAATCCTTGCTTAACGAGTCATTAAAATCCTGGCATCTAGTATTCCGACTAAATGCATTAATGGTAACTTCCAAGTTTAAATTCTGGATGTCCATAAGTACCATATTAAATCTATCTATATAATTCCTTATGTCTCTCCTTTCTTCTGCACCATCTGATGCAAGTCAGCTGACACCCTGGTTGGTTTGATTGTCGCTACAAAATTTACTTCAAACATCTCAGTGAACTATTGAAAATTATATATTGAGTGCTCTGGCAGATTGTCGAACCAAACTTGGGCGCACTCAGCCAAGGTTTGTGGAAAGATCTTGCAGAGGGCAGCATCCTCTATAGTGTGAATTAGCATGAAGTGAAAAAATTGCTTCACGTGAGCTCGAGAATCAATGTTGCCATTATATCTAGGTAGGTTAGGTAATTTTATGCTCGAAAATGGAGTTTCAAGTATGGCTCTAGAGAGAGGATCGAAAGCCATCTTGGCACTACATTACTTTATGGTTTTGTTTTTGTTGCATCTTTTCTTCAATGAGCTTGTCCAGCTTCTCTTTTGTTAGGATTATTTGGGATCCCACATCATTCCTCTAGGGGGTAAGGTTCAGGTTTTTAGAATTTTAGGCAATGTTTGTCAGGGGTGTTTGGGGAGTCGAATGAGGTGTTGTTTGAGCTGCCATATGTAAGAGGATTGCAAGTAGGGCTTGGACTAACTGAGGGGTGAGGCCCGGGATAAGCATCCCAGGTGTTACGGCAAAAGTGCCGGCTATGGGAAAGTTTGTTGAGGCACCCTAGGGGATGGGCATGAGGGATGGAAAAAATGGTATTAGAGGGGTGGTGTGGTATTATTTTGGTTGTTTTCTGTCTAAGTGTTTTCGTCGTCAGAATCCATGGCTTCACGGGGATGATGGGGTCCATGCTCACCGCACCAAATGATAATAGCTCAAAAATACCTAGCTGCTATAAGGTCTTAACTTGATGTGAGGCTGTTCAATGGTACCTGAAAAATAGAGTGTCGGCAATGATCCGACGGGAGACACTCCAACGGTCAAATTAGAAAGGATATAATGGGGGTATATGTAGTAATTTTGGCTAAGAAGAAAGCCATACATGATAAGGTAGTCTATTTATAGAGGAAGAACTCCTACTTTAGTTCGGAATCCTCATTGATGTGAAATTTTTGTAAGGAAGAAGTCTCACTTGTATAGAAAGTTTGATCGAAATAGGCAAAAGAATCTAGGATCCCGTCCTAACTGGACTTTTCTCAAGAAGACATCGTTGAGCTTCATTGTGCGGATTTTGAATGATCTAAATAGCAAGGAATTTGGGTCATGGGCGTAGCTCAGAAATTCAGTACGGTTATCACATATCATTAAACCATTTTAGGAATAGTATAAAAACAATAATGATGTGTAATAAATATTAAAAATAATTTATTTATCTTCTATTTCCTCGTTATCCAATTCAATTCAATCTCTTCTCTTAATAATGTAAATTTGGCTTATGCTAATAATAAATAATAATTTCATGCATGACTTCATTTTTTTTTTTAAACTAAAGCATGGGTCAAGTCAATAATATATAGTAATATTTAATTAGTGGATAAGTAATTAATTAGTTTTTATTAGAATAGTCCACATTTCCTTTTCAGAAATTTATAATTGAAAGCAATAATACGCAGCAGCGTTACAGCAAAGACTTCTTGGTGTGAATCCTTGAAAAGTTTGTAGAAATAAATCTAAATTTTAAAAAGCAAACAATTATGTCTTTTTCTGCAATTATTTGGCATTTACCTATCAAATAATATATATTATTTGACATATATTTGATGCGTGCATGTGTATTGTATTTAGTTGCAATATATCGACATATACGTATTTGACAGCTACCCATCAATTACTATATAATTTAAGGCGCATATTATTTATCCTATGGTTCAAATTAGGGATGAGCATGGATCAGTTAATCGATTCATTAACAATTTTTTAAATCAGTCAATTACTATCGATTAACCGCTATATCGATTTCGATTTTTAACTCGATTTTTCGAATCGTTTTATCGGTTAATCATTAAAAAATTTTAATATATAAATTTAATAAATTATACAATTTATAATATTATTTTTAATAGTTAAAAATACTTTAAAAATGAAAAAATACTAATTAAATATTATATCCATTAAAATAATCAAAATAAAAATAAAATTTCCATAATTAATTATAAAAATTAAAAATATTCAATATAAAACTCACAACAGAACACTAATTATGCACATAATTTTAATGTTTGTTTACTAAAAATATATATTTTACAAAATTATATATCATAATATTTATAAATTATACAAAAATTGAAAAATATAAGTGTAAAATTTAAAATATAATTAATAAAATATATATATTTGATTTCGATTTTGGATCAATTAACTATTGATTTTTAAAATAAAAATAATAAATTTAAAATTTTGGTTCGATTAACTTAAAAATCGATTCAATTTCGGATCGATTTTTCAATTAATTTAAATTTCGATTAATCATGCTCATCCTTAGTTTAAATAAGCGCCCACCGAACTGACACTCATTAGTTACTATATGGTCTGGTTCTTTCTGTCTTTATCCTTTTTCGTTTTTTTCTTTTTTCTCATTCTTTGGGTTAATGATGATAATCATGATAACGATAATAATCACCCCAACAAACCTTTCTTATACAATTCTCTCAATGTTTTTGCGTAATTTTTATTTCATTAGTCTATTATTGTATGAATCCTAATTATTATTTTTAACTCATATATGAGATGTACAAATAATTAGTTAATATGATGAATAAAAGCTTTAAATTAGTGGCACTGATCTTATAATAAAGTTGTGAATTATCATAATCAAGTTCAATGCCTGATTAACACCCTTGCAACTTGAAGGTTGAGCCGGATCCGCATGCTAAATGAAGGGGCGATTGTTTATATTTATTTTCAGTCCTCTTAATTTTAGTTTTCAATAAAATTTGCACTCTTCATCTAAAATTCTAGGGAGGCCAATGCCTGCAACAGACGAAATATGAATTACAGTAAGTGATGAATGACAGTGTTGAAAGGAGGATGAGGCATTGAATTAAGAACAGTTGGTTAAATAGAGATGCAGAGAACGGGGAACTGCACAGAAACAGATGTTTAAAGGGTACAGTAGATCGAGATTATGGAATTCACCACCCCAGCACAGGGTCCCCTACCTCATCACCCCACGGAAACCCCAATTATTCATATATTTACTACTCATTCGGTTCTTTTTTATCTGTCGCTTTTTAGTAAAATTTAAATTCTATTTATCTGTCATTTTTAGATTTTTAATGTAATTTAATTTTCTTTCTCAATAAAATCAGAATCAATCAGATTTGATAATTTAGTTTTAATCACGCAATTTAATACTAAATTTAAATCTATTTATTATTTCTTAATTCTAGTGAAAACAACAAAACGACTAATAAAAAAGAATGGAGGGAGTACTTGTTTTTGTAACTTTGCTTCTTTTTCACATGATTTTATTTTTTTCTTCAGCTTTTCAGTTCTATAAGCTTCTCATTACCCAACTCACAGCTAAACAAATTACTCGCTTTTTTTGCAATAAATTTTTATTCAAAATACACATTAAAAATGTTGCTTATATAGTTTCAGGATAAAATTTTATTTATCTCAATGTACAATCAATAACTAATAGATGTTAACATTGCTTGCGCTAGAAGCTCGGATAACATGGATGCTCATAAGTTAGCAAGCGGTTCATGTTTATTTGATCCTTTCATGTCTACTTAAAAAAAATTATCATTATGTGCTCTGTAAAAAAATTTCATCACATGCACACCAAACTAGTTTCATAATATTATGCGGCATAATATTACAATTTTTCTTATTTCAAAAATAATTATTAAAAAAAAAAGATACCATTATACCATGAATATTTGTTTCTGTACAGTATACTGCCATCATTGTGTACTCGAAATGGTCCAATCGAAAAATAAAATTATTTCAAATTATATTATCAATTTTTTTTTAAAACAAGAAAATCTTTCTAAAAAAGTTGTTCTTAAATGTCAAAAATTGCAATTTTAGGCATTTATAAATGTTTCAACACGATTTGGAAAGAAATCTTTCATAATCAATAATATTCAAAAAGGTCACAAATTACAAAAAAAAAAAAGATCCATTTCGATGGACTCACGGGTTATTTCATGATTCATCTTACCTGTTTAACCTGCCCATTTTTACATTGATTGATCCATTTTAACCTGTAAAAAAATTTTTTTACAGAGCATTTAAAACTAAGTATTATTTGGAGTCACTTGTAATATTGGTGTTAGTTGGAAGCTTAAATGGATTGATATTTTCTGAAATAATCAATTTGACATACGATAACTGATTTTTCCTCCTTCCATATATACCCATAATATCTATATGTCTTATTTGGCAAATGGATTAATTAATACATTTTAATATTATAAAAATATTAATAATTTATTATATTACCATTTCATTAAATAATATAAAAAATAACAATAAATATACAAATGAATTTAGAATATTAAGATAAGGATAAAATAAGAAAAATACATTAAATTTTTTAAAATTTTAGAAATATATATTAATTTCTTTTAATTATGAAAAGCGACATTTAAATTGAAAAAAAAAAAAGATTAGCGAATGCAATTCTTAAAAATGAAAGGTTATTTATAAGATTCTTGCAGTGGAATCAGATTATTATAGGAATATGCTCCATTATTGACTTATAAAATGCAATTATTATTCCATGGTCTTTAATCTTTATAAAATGAATATTTTAATTTATTAATTTATAAAATTGGTATCCCATAATTATATAAAACAGCCATCTTATATGTGATAACTACTTGACATTGACAAATCTTATCAAAAACTTTTGATTGATGACCTTGACACATAAATTAAATATTTTAATTTCCATTGGTTAAATTTTTATAAACTAATAATTTAAAGCTAAGCTCTTTAAAGTTTACACCAATATCAATTTATAAAATATTTATTATAATTTCTTAAAATATCTTTTTACTACTAACTATTTATATTTATATATTTTCACTTTATTAATTATTTTTTAATGAATACATAAACATAAAATAGAAAATTATATAATTAGTATTTTTAAAATTTAAAAATTGTCATTTTGAATGAAATAGAAAAAGATAAATAGAAAGGATGGAATGCATTTATAAACTACTTCTTTCGTTCTTTTTTATCTGTCATTTTTGTTGTTTTCACTAGAATTTAAAAATAATAAATAAATTTTAATTTAGTATTAAATTATATGATAAAATTAAATTATTAAATCTAACTGGTTCTAATTTTATTGAAAAAATAAATTAAATTACTTTGAAAGTCTAAAAATGACATATAAAAGATAACGGATGGAGTATTAATTTTTAAAGTTGATTTACAGTAAAAATTAAATTAGAATTAATTGGAAGATGAAGATTTACCCTTAAGTTGAAAACTTAAGTAAAATGAATAAGAAAATAAAAGAAATTGAAGAAGGAAGATGAAGATAAATATAATGTACATTCTATTCAAGACAGAAAGAAAGCTACACAGCTCACCTTCAGCATCTAATATGGACTATGACAGTTCATATCTCCACTACCCCACTTCCTCATTTACATTTTTTTTTTCCAAATTTTTCTTTGTTTTTTGTTTTTTTTTTTTTTTGCAGTGTAATTTTACTTTGTTTAATATATATAGAAACGATAACAATTTTATAATATTCCAATTTTGATGACAAATAATTTAATTTTATATAAAGAAACAATTGACTGACGCAGCCTGACATTTATTCAATCACCCAACATTTTCAGAAAAAAAAAAGAAAGAAAGAAACTATCATATGGTAATAATATGGTTAATTTTAGTTTTAATTATAGGTGCAAACATGTCCCATTAGGACGAAATGAATTATAAATAAATCAGGTTATAAATAGGTTAAAATTTTATCGGTAGTAAATATGTTGAATTAGGTCTAATTGTGTCATAATTCAAACACATTATTATTAAATGATATTAGATCAAATGGGTCAAATTTTATAATATTATTTTTCATCTTTTTCTAAAAGTTTCATTAAAAAAATTATTTATATATAATCTATAAAAATAATTATTTTTATATGCTCATTAAATAAAAAATTAGAATTAAAAAATTATGAACGAATCACAAACAGCCAGCCGCATATAATAGGTTGGATTAGATTATATCACTTTATGAATCAATAGGTCAGATTATACAACCTCTAATTGCAATCATTATAATAGGATGATTAGATTTTAATATGAAACCTATATAGTCTACTCCTAATTAATGTAATTAATTACTAATTAGTTGGCCCACATTGTATTGGATGAAAACGCTCAAATCAAAAATGAATATCCTACTGATGCCAATTAATATGAACAATTATAAATATAAAATTCCCTTTTTGTTGAATGTAATTAAAAAAAAAAAAGCAACTTCAGATAAATAATTAATAAATTATTTTTATCAATTTTTAAATTTATAAAATGTCATTTATAAATTTGAAATGAGTAACTAGATACATTTTTATGTAGTATCTCTTTCAATTTTAAAGTAAAATAAATAAAAATAAATAAAAAAAACTCAAAAAACAACATCTCATACGCTCACCATCTCCATTTTAATTTACATGGACGATATCAAAAAACTAATGGGACTCACCATTTTATGTAATGTAATAAACATGACAATACAATTAGACTTGTCAAAACAGATTAAATCATAAATGGATCATGACTCGTTCGGATCGGATAAAATTTTGAAAAATTTAAATACAATATGCTAAATGAAAGAAGATACCGTTATAAAAGCAAAATTGAGACTATCCATTATGAATTATTGTTGGTCAAGTTGAGATTATCTGTCACTTTTGAGTAAAATTCAAATTCTATATATCTGTCATTTTTAGACTTTTAATGTAATTTAATTTGCTTTTTTAATTTATTTTTCTTTCCCAATAAAGTTAGAACCAATCAAATTTGATAATTTAGTTTTAATCACGTAATTTAATACTAAATTTAAGTCTATTTATTATTTTTTAATTCTAGTGAAAACAATAAAAGTGACTGATAAAAAAAATGGAGGAAGTATAATATATTAAATTGAATTAAAATTTATTATTAATATTACATATATTAAAATTTTAGTTAAGTTTTATACTTTAATTGGATATTTAAATAAGTTTGAGTAGTATTCAATTAATTATAATTGGATTTAGATACTCTAGCTGTTGTCATCCCAACTAACCGAAAAAACTTAAAAAGAAGAATATTATAGATTTTTGATAAGAGATATTTCAATAGTTAAGTCAGTAATTTTGAAAGAAGAAAATGATAGAAAATTTTTAACATAATGATAGATTATATAATGTGCATGAATTTACTGCATTAAATGAGTTTATGGATCAATACTTATAACGGCGGATAATAGTCTATCATTGATTAATAACACTTGCCAATGCCAATCACTTCTATATAATTATAACATACAACTAGGAATTTGGAATGCCGAGCTTGTGGGTGCTGTCCAAAGTAGTAGGATATCAAACTTATTTATTTACGCAGTATTCCCTGCGTCTCTTTTGTTATTTTTTTTATTGTGAATATATATCTGTATTGTATATAATATTTTAAAATTATATAAATATTATCTAATTTTAATTGCTATGCAAGCAATGCCAATATCAATATCAATATTGTGCACAAAATTTTACATTACTTTTGTTATTTTTATAAAAATTAAAAAATATTAATTGGATTTAAGTTTATTATTAAATTATTTAATTTTAACTAAATTATCAAATTTAATTTATTTAAATAAATTAAATTTTATTGAAAAAAATTAAATTAAATTAAAAATTTAAAAATAACAGATAAATAAAATTTAAATTTTATTTAAAAATGATACATAAAAGAAAACGGAATGAATATTTATTTTGATGATTAAACAAACAATATGGTAACCTAATAAATATCTTTTCTGGTTATAACTAGCAGAATATCTTGTCTGTTTATAAGCAGTTATGTCATATTAGCTATATGTTATAACCAACAATAATTTGTTCCGGTTTTATTTCATTTTTTTAGCCCATGCATTGACCAAGTCAACCAATTAATTTATATATTTAGAATTTTCTTAAAATTTAATGTAGATCTTATAATCTACGATATTTATTAATTCCAGGTTGTCATAAAGTTGCTGGCAATTTCTGCCATTAGTTTCCTCCAACTAGCAAAGCGACACATAGGGTGTGTTTACTTATAGAAAATAGTTTTCTGTTTTCTGTTTTTTATTCTCTTAGAAAATTAGAGTATTTATTTTTTATAAAAAATTTAAAAAATGCGTTTATTCATCAATAAATGAAAAATTTGAGCATTTATTTGTGTGTGTATATATATATATATATATATACACACGTGCATATGTATATATATACATACATATAAATATTACATGTATATGTATGCATACATACATACATATATGTATGTATGTGTGTATGTGTGTATATATATATATATATATATATATATATATATATATATATATATATATGCATATGTATGTGCATACATACATATATATATGTATATATGTATATGCATATGTATGTGAATATATGCACATACATACACATGTATTTATGAATACATACATATGTACATGTATGTATATGTATGTATGTATATATACATATCCATATGTATATATATGTATGTACATACATATATATACATATGTATGTATGCATGCACATACAAGCACATATAGTTACATGTATATGAATATGTATGTGCGTGTATGTGCATATGTATATATGTATATGTATATGTATATGTATATGTATATGTATATGTATATGTATATGTATATGTATATGCATAAATATATATTTATATGTGTATGTATGTATGTATATTTATATATGCATACGTATGTGTATATATGCACATATATATACATACATACACATATGTATGTATACATATACATATGCATATGTATGTATATACATATATATACATTTCCATATGTATGTATGTATGCATGTATTATATATACATATACATGCACATGCATATGTATATGCTTATGTATATATGCACATACAAATATTTACATATGCATGTATATGTATATGTATGTATGTACATATATATATGTGTGTGTGTTAATATTATTTAGAAAATTTGGAAAACATTTTTTATTAGTTTTTTAATTTTTTCTTATTTTGAAAAACTGAAAAATTTATTTTCTATTTTCTATTTTAGAAAATTAACGAAAATAAACATGATCTCTATTTTTTATTTTTTATGAAATTTTTTTTTGAAAAACTGAAACAGTTTTCTGTAAGTAAACATACTCATAGTTTCCTAACAACATATGCGTAGTTGAATTCAATGTTTTTTATTAAGATTGAATTGAATGCTTTACTCGCTGAAGTCCAAAATATTTATAAATTGAGCCTGAATTTTTATGTTTTATTTCATTTAATCCTTAAATTTTTATTTCAATTCAATGTTTTTATCATTCATGCGCCCCGGAGGCCATTGGAATTGTACTTTTTTTACTGGATTAATTTTAAATTTAATGTAGATAAAAATATAAAATTTTAATGTGAAAAAATTAAAAATTTAATTACAAAAATAAACACAAATATTCAGTAACAATATATATATATATATATATATATATATTAAACTGGCTAAACGTGACTGAATAATGCTTGGTTGGTTCAGTTGGTTTGTTCGGTTTGGGGCCTTTTGAATTTTTTTATGGACTTTTAAATAAAATGTACATTTTGAACAATAAAATTATAATAAAATTAAAAAAAAAAATCAAATAATAAATTATAGAATATTAATAAAATTTCAAAAAATAATTTTTAAAGTGAATATGTAATTGTAATAGAGGGAATATAAATAAATAAATAAATAAATATATATATATATATATATATATATATATATATAGTCCTTTATAGTAATTTGTCATTCGAAAATTTACACAATATTTTCACATTATCCATACATACATAAGATATACTAAGAAGAACTACAAATTGGAAGATCTTCTAAAATAGCGTTTGTTAAATTGACACAGATAAAAAATTTTAAGATAAAGTTGGAATATTTTTGGATTAAACAAGATAAAACTGAAAAGTATTCAGAAATTTTTTTTAATTGTTTGTGAAAATTTTTGAGATGAATTAAAAATATATATTTTTTAATTTTTTAGTTGTTTTTTATCTTACTGTATCAAGATATGCATCTCTTGACCATGTGTCAAGATATGCATATATTAATTTTTCAAGATATAGGTAGTTGAATTTTTTCTTTTTGTGGTATCTATTTTTTTTTTTTAAAAAAAACCTTTAGAAAGATCGGTAAAATTAAATTTTTTTTTCCATTCCAATCTTTCCAAGGAACAAACACTAGTCGTTCAATAGTTTGATGATTTGGGATATCTTGCCAAGTTGTATTTCTGCAGTTTGATTAATGAATAACTCTTCCTTAAATTAGATTCATAAGAGTTTCATAGTTTTTTTTTTAATTGACTAGGGGTGTTCAAAAAGGGACTTTTTTTTAAAAAAATAATGCTTTTTTGATAAAAAAAAAATTATGGGGTGTATCAAAAAAGAATTGAAAAATTAGGTTGATTTTCAATCTCGCGACAATAAATTGCGGAATCAGATGTGAGACCCGTGTGATATTTGACACCATACCACTTAAAAAAACAATATTATCAATATCTTGAATACTTATGTGCTCTCAATGATAATGAAACGTTATCAATATCAATAAATTGCCTAATGACAACAATTTCCACTGCATTTCACTCTCAAGCCTCACGTTGTGAATTCAAGTCGAACCCACAATCTGAAGTTGAGGAGTGAAGTGCAAGTGGAAACTATTACCGTTAGGCCACAACACCAAATTCAAAATAAGTATTCAAGATATTAATAATATTGTTTTGAAAAAAAATTATATTTAAGTCTGTAATTTTAATGATTTTATACATTTTATTTATATACTTTCAAAACTAAATATTGAGTCACTAAACTTGTCAAGGAGAACATATTAATTTTAAAATAGACAGCATAAATGATAATATAACACATTTTCGATTAAAGTCACATGTATTTTAATGAAACGTTATTATTTTTAACGTCCGTTTGGATTTAACGTGTTATAATAAATAAGTTCAGTAATACATTGTGTAGTTTTGAAAGTATAAAAATTTAAAGTATAAACAAGTAAAATTTAAAAAATCTAATATGTAATTTTAAAAGTATAAAAATATATCGTATAAAACCGTTAAATTTTAAGAACTAAATTATGGATTTTGCCTTTTATTTTTTAATTGATACGGTTTCAAACATCTCATGGATCCTACATCTGTAGCTGGCTTTCTATTGAAATTACCGATTTTAGGTTTAATATTTGACATCGTTTTATTTTTATTTTGAAATTGGTTAAATTACTGTCCAAAAATTATATATATATATATATATATATACACCTTGAGTTTTCTTTTTTGCAGGATTTTTTCTAATTATAGTGGGGTTTATATTGAAATTCACCAAAGTTTTAAGAACTCTCGTATTTAATTTTTGGCATATTTTTCTCAAATTACTGATGAAACAAAAAGAATATATATGAAAAAAGATTGATTTTATTATTTTTATCCTGATTTTGTTTTGCAATGATTTAAATGTTTAGTTCTCTTTTTTTTATCTTTAATATTTATTTATGCACTAATTGTTGAGCAATTGAAATATTAAAGACAAACAATTGAACCAATATTTGAAAGAGACCTAATTAAAAGTTATATTACAATTACATGATTGCCATAATATTGAAAAAATAGAAATTTATTAGGCATTGGTTTAACCAGCAGAAGAAAGCTGCTAGCATTTTTTTTCTTTAAACAACTTTTTTAACATGTTTGTGTTACATCTTTATACATATATAAAGAAGATATTATCCATCACTTTTATACATATATTTTCTTCTTTATACTTACATACATCAATTTTTTTAATTTATATATATTTATAGATGAAAGATTAATACATATTTTATTACTATAGTATGCAAACTCATAACAAATTTATATAACAAGCATTTATAAAAATTTATATTGATTGATTAATATATTATTTATGCACTAATTGTTGAGCAATTTATAAATTTTTAATTTATACTATTATTTATTTTATTTATTATTATGGTAAAAATATAATTTTAAATTATAACATATATCCATTTTTTAATTATACAAGCAAACAACAACAACTCTATATAATTTTACAAGATATTTAAATATTAATTATCAATTAACTATTAAAAAAGTTTGGGTGTGCCCATAACTCTATTATATTTATCCTAATTAGTTTAGTATAATTAAATTCGAAATTTGAATTCGAATTAGATTTAGACTAGGTTTTTAACTCTAATAACCTCTATAAAAGGGTTTTTAGAAAATTTAAATAAGGTTACGAAATCCGTTGTAAAAATTTACTCTTCGATTCATCTTCCTCGTTTATCTCTAATGAGCTTTTAGACTGTAAAATAGTCGACTTTTTTTTTACTAGCATGCATGTCCGTAGTTAAAGACTTTTACCTGTAATGTAAAAGTAAAAGATCTCATATTTTTTATTTTTTTAACGGTATGTATACTACGAAAGGTAAATATATTTACTTTCATTTATTATATTTATGCTATTTTTGGTGTATAAATGCTATCAACTATCACACACATATATGTATATATATAACAACTGTGCTGATCGCGTAAACCAAATAGAGCCTTAATTTAAAAAATATTACTCACTCCAACTCTCCTTTTTATATTTAACAAATTTCCATGGACAAAAGAGGCCCTTTTTTTGTGGAAGGGATTTCAAATTTATAGTATAGTTTCTCATGGCATTTCTTATTTAATTTTATAAAATAACTAATGGTTGTTTGTCCAAATAGTAATAATTTTTAATTTTTAAAGTAAAATTTCAAATTTAATTATTGTTCCATGCATAAAGTGTATATTATTAAAAGGACCGATCTCAACTATAAAGCCGACAATATTCAAGTTTAATTTAATCCAACTCTTAAATTTAAAGAATTCTAGCCAAATACCCAAGGATTATAACAAAAAAATGAATTTTATAAAATAATTAATAAATAAGAGAAAATTCACAAGAATTATGTAAAAGAAAAGACATATGACAGCTGTAAATTAAGTTGGTGACTAAAGCTATCAAATATACTTGCATCATTCATTCTTTCATGCTTGTAATTGTTTTAGGATCCGTTGGTTCCTCTCTGGTACTGGGCTGGGCTTACTCTGTTGGCCCATTGATCATTTACGTCCAATCCATTTCCAAACATATAAATTTGAGCTGCTCCAACATCCCAAGATCATTATTAATGATTAAATAAAAGCTAAGATTCTATCCATTAAGATTTTAGTTGCCTTAAATTTAATATTTATTTATTTTTATTTTATTACCATTTCCCAGTATTTGCTCAAAATATAAATTTTGTAAATAATTTATTTTCATAAATTACTTACCACCCAATTGGTCCGTTGTCGTCCAGCGGTTAGGATATCTGGCTTTCACCCAGGAGACCCGGGTTCGATTCCCGGCAACGGAAATTTTTTTTTCCATCAATAGAATTTTATATTGCCCTTTTTTTTTTCCTTTTTTTTTTTTGCTCTAAACATTAAAAAAATATATTGTTTGACCCTTTCTAGTATCTATGAGATAGAGTTTGACCTTTTTAACTTCAAATTTATTTAATTTCAGTAAAAGGTTCAAAAATATCTCTTATATTTTTTTTAAAACCATAAATATTTTAATCATTTATTTTCAAGTAAAAATATGTTTGTTATAATAAAAATATGGCAAAAACATGCCACTTTTTATTTTTTTTTCAATTTTACCTATTAAGAATTTATTTATTAATTTGACAAAATATTATATTGACTTTCTATATTTTGCTATGTGTTAGTGTCATTTTAACGATATATCAGCGCTATCTCGATTTTGTTAATTTAAAGTTAATGAAAATTACTTTTATTTAATATTTTTGTATCAATTTTCATTACGTCAAGGAATATCCTAAATTTTTACATGAGTGAATATTTTTGTACCGACTTGAAAATTTAAGAATCTTAGCTGATACGATTGGATGTTTTAATATTATGCTTTGGGCCTTTTTAACAATATGTATATATACACACACGGGGTTTGCATTTTGAAATAATAGAATGTTAATTTAGCCTAAAGGGCTACGTGTAATGTTTTTTTTTTTCTATTTTGCCCAAAAAATGTAATATTGTAGTTGGGGCAATTTTAACATGTAGTTATCAAATTAGATCAAATCAAACCTTTGGCAAGTGTTACGTTAAATTTGACATATTATCGTTCATTGACTAATACATGTGGCATAATGGTCTACACGTTTTTTCATATTGAAATTATTAAAGGAGTAATTTTTCCTTTTAAATTGCAAAATTGGAATAAATCAGCTCCTGCATTAATATATATTTAAACTTGATCATCTTCCATCTATTAAGCCGCAGCTGATATTATATTGTATATACAACAGATATATACTGTCATACTAAATTTAAGTGATTCATATGACATGTAAAAAATCGATAAAAATCATAAATCAACCTATATTTCACATCTCCTTTTACCTTAAAACCAAACTCTAATAAGAAACCATTCTTTAAACAAAATTGCAGTTATAGCTTTCCCTAATTAGGGATGTAGTGGCTTTAATCTATTGATATTTCCCCCTTATAGAAGGAAAAATGTTCCTTACGCTCTTTAAGTGGGGACCGTTGTATTGGCTCTCCATCACCTTGGGTCATAGTGCAACACTTGGGTCTAAGTAAGCTTCCTAGGTGACTAGTATGGGCATTGTACCTCCACGAGATGGGAAAGATATCTCCAGTAAGAAAGAGCCTCATGGGCATTATAAGGCCGAAGAGCCTATAATGCTTGCTCTTGCGAGATGAAAGATTTCCATTTATGTTGCCCTTATTGGGTGCTATATATATAGGGGATCGAATATTAGCCATACTCTTGTGGGTTTAGAGGAATACTTCATGTCATGGGATAAATTTCCCATATTGAAAAGATAAAGGGAGGGTTTTGGGCTTATAAATTTGGACACTACACACTCCATTGAGATATTTTTTTAGGAAGAGATTAATTACCCATGATAAGTGATATCAAAGCCAACTTGGATCCGATTTCGATGTCCCGCCAAGTGCTCCGATGAGGTGGAGTAGGCAAGGGGCCCCATCTATAATGAGAGTATCACAAGATTGGATGGGGGAGAATGTCATGGGATAAATATCCCATATCGAAAAGGTAAAGGGAGAGTTTTAAGTTTATAAGTCTAGGCATATTTTTCGGGAGAGAGTAATGACCCATGACATTTAGCATAGTAAATATTTACTTGATGTAAATATACAATTAACTGCGGCCAAAAATATATGAACAAATAAAAACATTGATAATGAATATGTACAGAATAAGCATTTGAAAAGTCTATATATTATGTAATTTTGTTTTCCAGTCTCTACCGTGGAAAGTCCTCAGAAATTAAGACTATTGTTTCGTTTCTGCTGCCTAATGTTAATATAAACCAAGAACAGCATTCCAAAATGCCATTCAAAAAATTTGAATTCGAACAGCAAAATGTACGTCTCTCTTATTTTTCAAAGCAAGGAATATAGTCTAAGCAGAGCTATTGTACACAAAAACCAAATTAAACAGCAAAGAATGGCGTTGTATCCAAACCAAACAATTTTCTCACCATCAAATCTTTCCCTATTCTTTCTTTGCTTGCTTCTCTTCAGCAGTTCCATGAAGACGATCTCTTAATCACTGGCTTCATTTGCTTGTCCTCTTCAAGTGAAATCATACCCAAATGCGATGGATCCTCCAGCATCATCTTTGCCACTAAGTACCCAGCAATTGACCACGTCTGGTATTTCCTTGCCTGTTTACCAACATATCTCCCAAGTTTCCCATCATAATATTCTGGCCAGCCATCTTTCAGCAAACGGGTCTCAGCAAGATCAATTGCTCGTCTTGCAATTTGTGGCCGTCCAGTTTTTATGCATGCAGCAGTTAGCAGCCATAAAAGAACTGCACGCACATAGCAAATATATTTAATATAAAAATAAAAATAAATAAAAAAAGAATAAGAAAAGAAAAGAAAAGAGAAAAAGAAAGTTTGTTTGCTGAAGAAAGACACTATTATTCAAATTTTTTACAACGTCATTATTTACCAGAATTATTTCAAATTATAGACAAGATATCTACATAACTGACAAAAAAAGGGCAAAGCTGGTAAACTTCTTCATGATAAAATATTTTAGACATTCACCGGAATGAAGCCAGAAGCATTTAAATTCATTGGATAACATATATGATCCACTATTGCCATTCTTTTGCACAAAAATCAATATGCAATCACATTTGATCCAATAAAAATTATTGAATTAAAGAAATATAATCTCATAAACCCAGCATGATAATTAACTTTTCTCAGAAGGCAACAATCATTATTCATTAACAAGGCTGCATTTACTGAAAAGCAGAATTCAAACTCTATGAAGGAGGAAACAAGAACTAGCATAAGGGAATTTTATTGGTTCATCATCTGATAAAAAAGGTTACAATCATATTCAACTGGAATAAAATGGTTCATCAGCTATATCTTTCAGTAATCAATGTACAATAAAAACTAATTTATTTCCCAAGTTTTTCAGTGCAAAATGTCCAGGACATAGCAAATGCTGTATATATCCAAAATCAGTCGTGAACCATACATATATAACCAGTGAAAGTACTTCCATGGCTCAAGATGAATTAAACTCAAATCAAATGGCCAAAAAAAAAAGAGCATAGAAATAAATTAGGAAAAAATGAAACAAACCTGGCCAAGATCCTCCATTATGATAACTCCATCTTGTGTTCTTGGGATCACAACCAGTTACAATTCGCCATTCATGACTTTCAATCGCAGGATAAGCTATTTTCAAAGGCATTTCTCCAACCAGTTCCTCCCAGCGAGACTCAATAAGATCCATGATAGCCATTGATTGCTCGGGAGTTGCAAGGGATGAAAGAATAGCAACACAATTACCTAAAGCAAACCAACGAAAATCCATCCTTGCAGGACTAACATTGCCAATGAAATACCCACCACGTGTTGGCATAAAGTCAAATAACCAATCTGGGATTGAATCAGGAATGACGTTAAATTTATTTACTGCAGTATGTGAGTACTCCTCAGTTTTATATCTGTATATGTCATTTAGTTGTTGAAAGTCTAACCAGAAGTAAATTCGCATGTGATAGCTTAAGGCATGCAAACGTTTCACAATTCTTTCAACAAAGTCTTTTCCTTCTGTATCATGTTTCAACATTGGCAAAGCACTTCTCAAAGCCATAAAGAAAAGTGCTTGAATTTCAATAGGATAACCATAAATTCCCTGCAACATAAATCTGCCATCAGAACATGCAGAGGGAATAAAATCTTAAAACCTCAAAAGAAATAAGATGGCTCATTAGTCACTTTTCCAAAATCTAAGAAACCAACAATTAAGCTGTAGAATTCATAACCAAAATTCAAAAGTCTATTTTCATTACTTTGACCACAATTATCTGTATAGGCCTAGGATTACTTTCTTCTTAATTGATTCATTAGAACATAACCATCAAATTTATGAATATTCAAATAACGTCACGTGATGCAAATGTTTTAGATAGAAAGTCGCATGAGTGAAGATAGAAAATCCATGAATTTAAGCAGATTCTCATAATATACAACAGTAAACTCTCTTGCTAATCTTGAACCACTCATTAAACACTAATAACTTTGCTCAAAAGCACAATCGGTATTTATAAAGAGTAAAAGTGGGTATATTCAATACACTTGCCAATAAGATGATAACCTTCAAAACTCCTTAGAGAAGGGAATATGTGGAAGGTGATCATAAAACGAGTTATCTCACATTATA
Source organism: Excoecaria agallocha (assembly GCA_037975025.1). Taxonomy (NCBI): domain Eukaryota; kingdom Viridiplantae; phylum Streptophyta; class Magnoliopsida; order Malpighiales; family Euphorbiaceae; genus Excoecaria; species Excoecaria agallocha. The sequence continues at coordinate 121,619,391 of CM075806.1, read as the reverse complement.
CTTACTAAACCAAGGTGTTCACCATCTAAAGGCAAAATAATTCTTAAGCCTCAAAATGATGTAGTAATATACAAATTTCCATGAAAAAGAAGGGCAATAGTTATGTTCTTTTCACCATATCCAGTGACTACTACTTTTTGTCAGAAAACAATATCCACAAGTAGCAATTATTTCAGCAAGCATTATCTTAATTGGCATATATGAATATAAATAAAGTCACAAAGTGTATCAAGTATATAATATCCACTTAAATGCATATAGACAAAGAATGATGAGTAGAGAGGGAGCCTGCTAAAATGAAACAATAAGGTCAGCTTACCATTCTCCGATCAATCATGGAGCATCCATCGGCACAAAGAAGGGTAGGAAATGTATCAAATCCCTCTGACAAGCATAGGGATAATATGAGTCTCATCCCTCTTTGACACTCTGAAGTCTCTGCCAAAGACAAATCCCCTGTGGATTTGGTATATGCACGGAGCAGAATGATCCACCAAAATCCAGAGTCAACAGGAGCCACTCTTCCAATTGCGCTCTCTCCAAAATCTGCAACAACCGTATCTGTTTTCCGAATAGGATCATGAAGTACTTTAAAGCTAGCTGGCATTACCCCTTCCCCAAGCTTGAACCGATCTATTCTCTTTTCCCAACCTTGAAGATATAGAGTCTTCAACAGGAAGTTCTTCACTATATCAGGCTCACCATTCATCAGAAAAGCCAGAGCACTGGGTACAAAATCTCGTACAAAGACCTGAACAGAAGGAGAAGGAGAAAAGAATTAAATGTATTGCAGATTGTATTTTGTTTTTCCTCCTACTTAATCAAATCAGGATTAAGAATTTTGTGCAACTTTCAATCTGTCATGCACTAAATTTAAGAGGTCCCAACCATTGAGCTTAGTCTCAATTTACTATTATCGAATTCCAAGTAGAGTTTCCTCCAAGTTTCAAAACCCACCAACTTTATACAATTATGCCTTGAGCAATCCTGCTATAGACTTTTCCCAGAGGTTCTACATGAAACAACAAATTCATCTCACTAAAGAGACAAATATCCAAATATGAAAACACAATTATATACAGTAAGAACCAAACCAACAAAATTTCAAGCTTCATACAATTTAATGCTAGAGAAACCACAATTTGTGTCAAAATTCAGTTAAAGTATTACCTGATCGTAGTTCAAAACCTCTTCTGAGGCATGATCAATTGCAGCAATAGTACCAACAGGTTGGCCTCTAAAGTACACCATAGACCGGCGCAGTGCCTCCCAAGCATCAGCTACCATAGGATGGGGCTCAAAGGAGTTGCGAGCTGATGAGGTTGGTGTGTCAAAACCTGACCTTGCCCCGGGCGAATATGTGCTCTCAAAGTGATCAGGACCGCCTCTAGTGAACCCAATTGAAAGCTCACTCAGTGACCTCTCATCAAATGATCTCTGCCTCTCTATGTTAAGCCTTGGCTTGTCAAGAAGGCGTGTGAGATCGAAGTCATCCATTTCAGAGATTGAACAATTTGAGCTCACATTTCTAAGTCCCATCTCTTTGGTCCCATCCATTTGTGGTCCTCTTTACTTCAGCTCTATCACCAATACTAGAGTTCGGTTTTAGGGTACTAATACTGAAAAGTATTAAAATAAATAATTAAAAATAGAAAAACCAGGAACAGAAAATCACAAGTTCAGAATCAATTGAAAGCTCCAAATGGAAAACTGTAACTTGCCATAAAGGCAATTTAATAGCACAGTTAAGTAGTTCTTATCCATTAAACTAGTCCTTGTCACTTAAGCAAACCGATTTGAAGAAATAAAAGAAGAATATAGAGACCTTTCTCCTTGTATATTGCCTCAACAAGATTAACTACATTATAAAGTTTTGCGACAAATCAGGAACCAAAAACAACGAACAATCATTTTCCAAGCAAAATACTTGCATTACACTTAAATTTTCAATTGCATTTACCGTTAAAATATTTTGAAAAGAGAAGGAGAAAAAAAATCCATGAAAATCAAGGAAATCATGGACCAAGATCCACTAAAAAAGAAACAGCAACGTATTATCAACTTATCACCTAACCAAAACAAACAATACTACGAAGAGACTGTTTCAATAAAGAAAACGAACAAAATTGAGCTAGCAAAAACGTGAGAAAACCAGATCTAAATCCATTAAAGAAAATTTCCCGGTTATATTCTTTAGCTAAAGAGAGAGAAGAAGAAAGAAAGAACAAACCTAAACAAAACTTAAGAATGGTGAGGAGAGTGATTCGCCGGCGGCGGGAAGAGGGAAAGCGGATTCGCCGGTGAACGGTCGGCGAAGAGACAAAGAAAGAGAAAGAGAAAGAGAGGAGGAAAAAAAAAGAGCGTGTTTTAAAGTGGGGATATTTATAGAGTCTAATCTCCCTCTTTTTGTGTAAGAAGAAAAAGGTGACCGGTTTATCCGGTGAAATGGAGATAAAACTGCGATTTGATTTGGCGATCCCACGTGGAACAAACGACACAGTTTTAATCTCTTTTCAGCAGGGGTGTTCATCGGACAGATTTAGATGAACTCGATCCAAATCCAAATAACCCGAATCCTGAATTTTTTCTTATATTTCAATAATATCCTATCCTACAAATAGTTGGGATTCCTACTCGAATAACCCGCATAATTTTCGATTTTGCTAAAATAACCCGAATTTATTTTTTTAATTTTAAAATTATTTTTTTCTTTTATTTTAAATTATTTAAAAGGAGATTCGGATTGGGTCAACCTGACTCAAACGTACCCAGTTATTAAAACGTCGCGTTTTAGGAAAAAAATATTTATTTTTCAAATTAATAACAATTTAACCCGATCCAATCCGAACCCGAACAAACATAAAATCTCCAACCCTATCTGATCCTAACAATCCTATCCGAATTCTTTGTTCGGTGTGAATTGTTTGGATTATTAGTATAGAGTCGGATTTTGAACACCCCTACTTTTCAGAGATAGACATTGATGGCTGGTTCCGGTTTATAAGTGACAACTTGTTTTATCGATTTCTGGTAGGCCCCCCTTTGCTGTAATAATCGTCAGATAGAGTCTTTTTTTCTTAATTTTTGCAATAATTATTGTTGATTTAATGTAGTTTTAGAAAAAGAAACAATTGAATATAGTAAGAGTTAGGTAGGGTTAAATTGTAATTGGATAATTAAGATAAGTAATTAGAGATTAGGTGTTAATTTACGATATTAGTGCATAATGTTCGGAGTTATGTGCAATTGAACCCAACGGCATTATAACTTTGATTCGATCTTTTTAGTTGTGTAATTAATTATGGTTAGGTTAAATTACCAATGACTTGGAGCTTCATTTTTTGTACAGTTTAAAGCTGCAAATTATGTAAACAGAATAATTTGGTAACTAATTATCATCGTTGAAGTTGTCATTATCAGAGAGATCTTCTTATGGGTTATATATATACACACACACGTGTGACAAAAGCATTATTTTACCCTCTCCATGTTAATTCAAAGTTATATTTTGCTCTTAAATTATTTTCTAGCAAAAAAAAAAAACTCGTATTTATTTGTTACAGTGTTAAAATGTGCAAAAATGTCTCCGTTAATTATTATTATAAATATTATAAACGTGCCAAAATGTCTCCATTTAACTTTTTTTTTTTAAGATTCATGTGAGTACTATTTTTTTAGTTCCTAAAAAAATTAAATGGAAGAGTAAAAAAATAATAATTCGGTACAAAAATACATTATGTATAATATATTGTCCGATTAAATAAAAATAATATATTTTTTATTATTAAATTAGACAGTATATATCGTGCAGCACTTCAAACACAGCTGTGTTAACTTCTTTTATGGTGCAAGTCAGGTTGAATTAGTCAATGAAGGATTTGGATCAATTTTGATGCATTTATTGACATTTTAATTTTTTTTTCCTTTTTAATCGCATATATATATATATATTGACTCTTTTTTTTTTTGTAGTTTTACCGTGCGTAATAAGTTGAGAAGTAAAGAAATGGCTGTCAATGGATGAGTTGATTATTAGGTTTATACCTACCAAAAAAATCAATTATGGAGGGTACAATGTGTTATTAATTAGGCCAACAGCTTCATAATTTTGTAATCAAGTTCTTATCTCATAAAGCAAAATTCAAATATATATTATATGGCCAAAAAACTATGATGCATCGAAAAAAAATCTAAGAATATTAATTTAGTAAGCTTAGAATAATATTTAAAAAAATCATATATCATATATAAGTTAAAGTATCTTAGATAATTATAGATTAAATAATATATTTACATAAATTATATTATATCGATACGCATAAATTTATTTTTGAATATTACGAAGATAAATGTCAGATAAAAAAAAGAAAAATTGATATATCCAAAGTAATTTGGCAATGAAATCCGTAAAATTGATATATCGAAAGTAATTTGGCAAAGAAAGATTCTGTCAAAAATATATAAATATGTACAGAGAATCTGTGCTAGTATCCAAGAAATGATACCTTTCCTTATGTTAGTACTTACATATATATTCATGCACCTAAAAACAAAACTTAAATACAGAGGAGAGTTAGTTGCCCAGTACAATTGCAATGTTAAAAGCCAACCAAACTATATAATATTATTTTATTCCTTTTTTCTTAGGTCACTTGCCCTTTCAAGTTTATGCCTACCCCTCTAATTATTCTTGAACCTACATTTTATTACCCAAACAAGGAATTCATCCCACCATTATTATTATTATTATTATTATTATTATTATTATTATAAAATAATTCAAAAATAAATAATTAAAAGTAAAGTTTAAGGTTTTAGAGAATGGGTATATATATTTATCCATTAATTGCATACTAACATCTCAAAATTGTACTTGAAAAAAAGACACTGAAAATTTTATAATTAAATATAAATATTCTTACTAATAAAAAACAATATCTAACAAACTTGTTTTTGTTGATGTGACATAAATAATTTTTAAACAATATGAATCGATAGACACTGTACTTAAAAATTCAAACACTCAACAATGAAAAATTAAAATTAAGAGAATGGAAAATGCTACTTTTTGGTTTTTACCAATGTCAGCGCTCTCCTCTGTCCTTGTGAAGGATATTTATAACTTGATAGAAGCACAGACCATGCATGTGCAAATCTTTACTGTAAGCTACATTTACTCAATGTATAATAATAATAATAATAATAATAATAATAATAATAATAATAATAATAATAATAATGCCTCTCTTTGCCAAAAAAAAAAATCATACAAAAAATAAAAAACGTGTTAACCTTAATTATGAGAAGAGTGAAATTAAGGAATGATGGTTACGACTATAGTTTTTCCTTACTTGACGATTGAAAATATATGCTTGGCTAAGGATTTTTGTAATATTTAAAATAAATATAAAAAGGGAGAACGAATAACTGGGTAGGTGTATGTCAACAAAATCCAACTCAGATCCAACACTACAGGAACAAGACGGCATACTTGACTCGAAAATATAATAATCAAATATAAATTTAATGTTAAAAACCATATATATATATAAAGTTTTCGTAAGATTAAAGGCAATTTTTTGGATGCACACATTTTGTGTTATCAAAACATTTTTTTTTATATTGGATTATGTATCTTTAAATAGTTAGATATTAAATATTCATATTTTTTATATTACTCGTATTAAATTTAATTTAAATGAAATTGTAATACGAATTAGTTAATCTAGCGTAAAGTCAAAATGTCCATAAAATCTAACAAAATATATAAAAAGAAAAAATACAATCAATTTAAACATATAAAATGTTATGAGTTGAATTTTTTTTAACTTTTTTATAATTCTAAAAAATTCACGGTTTTTTTTTTAAATTGACATCACACGAGTTTAACAAAATGTATATTTTAATTCTATCGAATTTGAATATCAAAAATATAAATGATGCAAAAAGTATAAAAATCATATTAACTTAAAAATAAAGAATTTAATATATATAAAAAAAAAAGTTAAAATTCAAAATCTGATAGGTTTCTCGTTTTTCACGGGGTTTTATTCTCTGCATTGCGGTCCATCTTCATCTTCAATTTAGATTTTCTTTGTCTTTTATGTTCAAACTTCAAAGAAAAATATTGCTGATTATAATTTTGTGGTCCAAAAAATTTAAAGATATTATTTTCTTTATTCAAATCTCATTCATAATTTAGTTAAAAATCGATGCTCAGTGCAAATTGCTTGTAACATTTTAGTTATGAATTCAGATCATAATAAATAATGCTAACAAATATTTTGATATTTTTTTTTTAATTTTGCAAAAAGTTTGCTAAGAATTTCATATAATATTTATCGTATTAATAAACAAAATATTTTATCATGTTTTATTGGAAATTAAAAGATTCTTCCCATTTCCTATTAACATAATATGCCCTCATAAGACAATTACAAAACTATCCATTGATCTTCCAAACGTGTTGCATGAAATTTGTCAACTTAAAATAATTATAATAAAATATTCTTTTTTATTTTATAGACCGATTTGGTATGAATTTAAATAAATCGAATAAATATAAAAACAAATATTAAAAGTAAAATTGAAATTGGGCATAATAATTTGATTGACAGAAGTTAGGTGGCTCTCAATTTCATTGCTGTTGGCCATAGGGGTGAGCTTAACCGGTTTATGAGTAAAAAAATTAATCAATCTATTAATATCGATTTTTCAAAATTACTAATCATTAATTAGTTTATTACATTCGATTAATCAGTCCATCGATTTCGGTTTGGTTAATCAATATTTTTCGGTTAACTATTAAAATTTATAACATAAAATTATATAAAAATAATTAAACAAAGCTCAATTCAATTTTTAATGTGTAAAGTAATTTAATATAAAAATTACGAAACAAATATAATTTACTAGCTAAAATTCATATTCTATAAATTAATAGCTAATATTATAAAATAAATTTGATAATTATTGAAAATTACTATATTTGATTCTAAGTCAAATAAAATATTGGATAATAATGTAATTAAATGCTATTAAGTAAAATATGAATACCAATATATAATAAAAAAACGTATATAAAAGTTAATCGGATGCTATATATAAATATTACTATATAATTAAAAAGAATGATCTAATATAAATTTAATTTAAAATATTATATAAATTTTATAAAAAATATAAAAAATTAAAGTATAAAAATAAAAATATAATTTAAATATATTTTAAAATATTATTTTATTTAAATTTTAGAGAGAAATAAAAAAAATTGAAGATACAAAAATAAAATTATAATATATATAAACCGATTAACTGGTATTTAAAAATTTAAACCGTAACCATTAAAAAAATATAAAATTAAAAAACGTAACCAAATTCATCGGATCAATTAACTGTAAATATCGGTTCAATTTTGAACAAATTTTCGAACCGATTTTACGGTTAACCATTTATTTTATTTTATTTTTGATCATCCCTAGTTGGCCAACTCATTCATCTCAAAACTCAATTAAAAATTTCTATTAATATATGTACATGTTGTCACTATTCACGTCATCATGTATTTTTTAGTTTCTAAATTCATATAATATTATATCCAATTTTTGGATAAGTCTATTAAAAGAATAATATTATTTTACCATACATTTGAATTTTCTTTTAATTATCTATTAATTATGTTTTTGGTTGAGTTCACTATATACTAAAATGAAAAATTTAAATCATTCAAAACATATAGATAAAAAATTTAAATCACCAATAAAACATAATAAAAGTCGATGGGTTATCCAATAAATATTAAAGATTTTTATAAAAATTTAAACATTACTTTTTCAGTATAAAAGACTTGTTTGTACTTGATTTATAATTTTTTTATGAATAACTTTAATATGAAAATGACATATAAAATAAAATAACTGAAAAAAAATACTTGATAAAATGACAGTTACCTATTATTTTATGATTAATTTTGTATAGGAATTGAACACATTCATAGATCTAATTTAAATAAAAAATTTCCATATAAAGTATTTGGCATTCTAATTTAATTAATTTGATTATTTTGTATTCATAGGAGTCGAATCCGAAAAAAGAGGATAAGACATCAATTTTAAACATTCGATTTAAGCATATGTATCCAAAGAAAGAATTTGTATTATTTCATTTTAGCCTTTTATGAAAATAAGAAAATTTTTATTTATATACAATTTAGACAAATTTCAAAAATCAGACTAATAGTACATTGTCACATAAAATAATGTCGGTGCTAACAATAAATGTGACTTTCGTATAAATACACAATAAGTTTGTTTTTTTTTTTTAATGAAATACGCGTGCAAGATTTGATCAAATATTTAAAGACAAATAGACAATAAGGAAGTATTTGTCTCAAAATGCATAATAATAAGTTGTTAATAAAAATTATAAAAAAATAAAAATAAAAATAAACTCTTACGATCACGGAAATAGCAAAATCATTAATAGGAATGATCACAAGGTAGAAAATCCCTGTCCTCGGTGGATAACCACTCCAAATGGGACGAAAAATCTCCGAAAAATTTTTTCGTTAGGACAAGGACGGAAGAAAAGTATTCCCCGACTTAGAATTTGGAGCGGGGATGGGGATTGTGGTCCCCACCCCGAAATTTTTTCACTCCCAAAATTTAATTATTAAATTTGATTATATTTATATAATTAAGTTTTAAATTATATTTAATTTTAGTTTTATCAATTATTAAAATTTATATTAGTTTATTTATAATTGAATTTATATTTTTAATTATTAAATATTATATTTCAATTATAATTAATTATTAAATATTATATTTTAGTTATAATTCAATTTTTTTAAAAAATAAAAATATTTTTTATGCAGGAACGGAAATCCTTGCGAGAACGGAGATGAGGAAAATTTTTTTTCCGAAATACTATCGGTCTCCACCCCCTCCCCACCCTTGCACGGGGCAGTAGGTGGGGAGGCACTCCCCTCCCCCGCCCCATCCTACGATCATCCCTAATCACGAAGGGTATCCATCTTTCCTTGAAGATGTTATTGTTCAAGATAAGCTTTTACTCTACTTTTCTTAATTAAATCATGTTCACTATGATATCAATGCAGGGTATGGGATGGTATGATTTTTTTTTTGCTCTTGATTAAATATTTTGATTTTAAATTTTGAAAATTGAACTTTTTTTTTTATATTTTTAGTGTGATGTTTTAAGCATACTCGTACTGACTGTAAGTACATTTAAATCATATCATATTCATATTAATTTTCATTCGAGATACTATCAGACGTAATTATAAAAATTTCTTTCAACAAAATTTGCTGCATTTACAAGTATTCGAATTTGATACTACTTATTTAAATGATCAAAGCCCTTTCCTCTAAAACCAACTTACGTCGGTGAAAATTGAACATTTTTAAATGACTTGAAATATAAATTTTCTCCTAATATTTAATAAAAATATAATTTTATCTCTAAAATTTTTGTTTGTAATATTAAATACTCTTTATGTTTTCAAATTTAAAAAATTTGCCACTTTCTTGCCACGACTTGTCACATATTTGCTTATTTTAGTGGCACATGTTAAAAAACGATGAAAAGAAAAACAAAATTCTTATAATTAAGTTTAAAATAAAAAATATAATATTACACCTGTTGAAAGATTAAGAGTAAAATTTTATTTTTTTGGTAAGAATTTTTTTTAAATGGTACTCCCTCTATCCTATTTTAAAAAATTATTTTTTTTATTTTACTTTATCATATTTTAAATAATTTTTTATAAAATTTTAGAAATAAATTTATATATATACTTCTATTTATTATATATTTTATTTAATAATTTTTTATCATTAAATAAATTTTTTAAAAATATAAAAAAATATTTTTATCAATATTATATTTTTTTAAAATTAAGATATTTCAATTTTTTTAATTTCTGTAAAAAATACAAAATTATCTTTTAGAGTGAGATAGCGAAGGCACATACATAGTAAAGAATAGGGCAATTTTTTGAATTTTTTTATTATATATATTAATGTATATATTAAATGAAAAATTTTACATGATTTTTATTTTTAGCCTCCTTAATTATGTTATATTTTTTTAAACATAATTTATATTTTTATTCTATTTATTTATAAATTTTGATTTTACCGCTGAAGTGAAACAGACGGAGTAAAAGTAAATTTATATTTTAAACATCATAAATATTTAAAAATTAGATTTTTTTTATTCGTGTAAATCTAAATTAGAAAAATCTTACTAATTAAACTCGTAAATCACGTCTGGGGAAATAAAAAATCTAAAAAGTTGTTCCCACAACTAGTACGGCTATTATATTGCCTTTAAACATGGTGGAAGCTAAGGACCCACCACAACCGCAAGACAAGAGGCCCAAACTTTGCATTTTCTTTTTCTAATTAATTAATGTATTATCTGAATGATTCAATTCAGTCATTTTCTGCACCATTCGTGACCTTTTAACATTTTTTTTTTAATGTCCAATTGGATTTAGTTTTGACCAAATATAATATTTTATATAATATATGTGCATGCTTGCTTCCCATTATTGCCAATTATTTTTTATATTAAATTAAATGGATATGTATGTATGTCATTTCAGATTTATAGATAAATGACAAAATTTATTAAATGATGTGGGATCTCATCTCATTTTGCACGCTACCACCATTTATTCTTGCTTTATGCTTATGATTGCATAAACAAATTATTAAAAAAAAACAATTATTAGATTGTAGTGGATTACGTGTATTTCAAAAATTTAATGCTAATTTTCTTCTTAATTTTTCAAATCACTCGCTTTGAATTTATTTCCAAAGAAATACATCCTCATATCTTTAATATTGTTACAAATTTTTGTATTGAATCCCGTGTTTAAAAAAATAACATATTGGATTTTTTTAATTTTTGGAGAACTCCCATTAAATTTAAAAATGATATCCATTAAAACCATCAGTATAATACTCAATGTGACTGGTTTTAAAAGTAAGGTAACGGGCAAAGATATTTCTTCCTTTAATTTCAAATAAAAAAGTATTAGTTGAACGATTAAAACATTAGATTTATTTATTTATATTCAAATTTTTTGTTTATAGAATCTTGTTGTGACTGAAATATATATATATATATATATATATATGTGTGTGTGTGTGTGTGTGTGTGTGTTTCAGTTCATTCTTCTTTACAAATTTTTATGGGAACTTATTGTTGTGATTTTGAAATATAGGAATACAGTGGAAATAATTTTAATAATTAGGAGACCTGAGTAATGAGTATGTGTTTTTTGTTTTTTTTTTTAATAGGAGTGTGAATTTCATTTTTAAGATATTTTGAATATATATATATATATATATATATATATATATATATATATATATGGTACATATTTATTATGTCCGTCAAAACTGTCAAATTTAAATTTAATATGAATTATTAAGAAATAAAAAGGATTCAATATTAAATTAAAATTCGAATGTCTAATGCTGATAAGTGATAAATGTTACAGTTGAACAACTTAAGAACGTGTTTTTCCTAATTTTTTCAAATAACTACATGTTGTATCTAACATATTTGGGGTCTTAATGATCAAATGTCAAGTATTTTTCTTAACAATTAAGAGTAAAACAATTTCAATTTTTAACAAGTCAACCCTTGTAATTTTAATTTAATTTAATTTAATTTAATTTAATTTTTCTGAAGCATCGTTATGCCTTGAATACGAGGGAAGAGAAATTAATTACATGCGAGTATTTTGGTGAGGGAAAGTGAATGATATAAATGCAAACTCGGCAGAGAACATATGGACCTTATACATTCCCTTTCCTATGTGATTATTTGTTATTGTTGAGGCTATTCTAATACTACTACAATCCAACTTGCAAATTTGAGGAAATAATAATAATAATAATAATAATAATAATAATAATAATAATAATAATAATAATAATAATAATAATAATAATAATAATAATAATGAATTGGCGTGTGTCAAGTGGGTGTATGAATTTGCGGTGAGGTTGAATAAAAGATTGCAGTAGAAATATACGACAGTCTGTTGTCTGAGTTGGTGTATAGCTTCAATTAGGTTGAGTACTTTTTATGCAACTAATTAAGTAGATTGTTGTTAAATTTAGAATAGTGTGTTGAAATGGAATGTGGAGAAAATTTGGAATGTGCAGCAAATTAAAGAAGAAAAGAAAGAAAGAGTGATCGCATTAACATATACCAAACTTCTTAATCACCCAAATATATTTCTAAATCACTTTGTATTTCATTTTTCATGGCTACTCTTTGTGTCACAACTTTATTTCGCTTTCCACCCCCACAATTATAATATGCGTTGAAAATTTTTCGCTCAATACTAACTATACATACAGTAGATAGTTGAAGCTCATGAATTCATATTGCGAAAAATTGTATTCCAGTATTTTTGAAACTCAATTCATAATTGGGTGAAGTATTTGCAGTTCGAGTGAATATGTGAGAAAAGAGAAAAAACTGTATTACTAATTGTTATCGATATTTTTTCTGTATATTATCAATATTTGATAAGGTTTCTTAATGTAAATATTTATAATTTGATGTTTTTAATTTTAATTGTTAACATATTATTATTAATTTAATTTCGTATTTGATTTGGTAAATTACAGGTAGTATAAAGTCAATAAAGGAAAAAGAAAACCTTTCGTTAATACTAGCTTAAGAAGCAAGGTATTTTTTCAACTATAATCTATTTATTTATTTATAATTTAGAATTAGATATTTTTTTAAAAAATAAGTATATTCTCTTATTATACCGCAATATTTTAAAATAATTATAAAATAGTGTGGTAAATTTTAATTTTATAAAATATCATGATAAATAAAAAAAGTAAAAAATTTAAAGTTTAATATAATATTTATTTTATTAATTTTATATGTGGATCGTGCACACATATTTAGCTCCAAGAGCCATAATGAGTGATACTGAAAGAAAAATTGTCAGTAAAAAATGGAATGATTTGTATAACTGCCGAATTGAAAATACCCTAACAATATCCAATCACATTATTATAATAAAAAAATTACAAAAAATTTTATGATTGAAGGATATCCCATGACTGAATCAAAGATGGTAGATGTGTTGTCAATGATAATTCCAATAATTTACTTGAAGTTTATAATGAAAATTTGGAATGATGATGATATAAAAAAATCAGCAATTAGTTCTCATATTTATAAAATATGTTATAAATATCAATGAAGAAAATTATTTAAAAATTATAGGTACTATGCCAGTAGATCAAAAAATTTATTGTAAGTAGTACATTTATAATATATGGCCTGAATACTATGTTCATTAGAGTATAAGTAAAAATTATTGGGTTGTATTGATAAAAAAGTTTAATGTATTATGTACCGATATTGTGTAATGATATTAAGTAAATTAAACATGTATAATAATAATATGTAATGATATTAGTGTATTTAATATTTTTTTATCTAATTAGATAGAAAAATTATTATCTTAATAGTAGTGAATTTTACAGTAATTGACAATTCAAGCTGATTGAAATGATATTAATAATATTTGAATATAATGAAAAAATAATATTTATTTATTATAAATTTATTAAATATTTATAACATAAAAAATTATATAATTTGATTTTCACTTATAGGTAATTGGAAGATGTTAGCATAGATTGACTTTTATTTGCACATGAGATGGCAAATAAATTATGGAGTCACATATTTTCAATATGACATATTTGTTCCAAATACCATTAAAAAGAGACTGAAAATTAAAAATAAACCAACCCTTCCTAAATTGATCCATAAAATCCATGTTAAATTGGATATAAGTGTGAACGACATGATATCTAAGATTATATACAAGAGTTCAATGTACAACCAAGGATCACTATGTTGGACATTAGTGGATTTGGTAGACGATGATGAAATTGAGACAATATATGATAATTTAAACAAATATAAAAATTATAACTTGGTGAAATTAATTATTATACTTGCTGAAAGGGGCGCAGGAGTTAAATTACCTACATATATGCACCCAATTATCAGTTTACAAATGATGAATTATGAATGAAAAACTTCGAGGCAAGTCAACAATTCAATGTGCATGATATTGGTCAAAGTCAATCCAGACAGCCCGTAAGTCAACAAGATATTGAATTAGTGTGCCAATTAATTTTTTTTTGACCTTATTAGAGATCTAGTACAAAATGTGGATGAAAGCCTGTAATGGTCTCAACGTCAGGTTAGCTGTAACTAATACTTTCTGATAGTGAATAGTATTTTCGGGCTGAAAAATATCCTCAGAAGTGAAAATATTTTAATTAACTATCGAAAATTATTAGTTACGAGTAGTCCGAGATTGAAATTTGAAGTGAATTTGAGGTCAAATAGGCCCCTAAAAATAAAAAGCACGAAAAACGAATCAATTAGGGTTTTAGGATAACTATTTGACTAAGATTTGACCGGATCGTTAAAAATAGCAAATAAAGTCTAAAATTTATCAAAAATTATATATGTGCCTAAAATAATGTGTATAATATTTTGGTAACAAAAAAATGAATTTTTTTGTAACATCGATAATTTTGAATCGGATCAGAAACGAATTCCGATTAGGCAAAAATTTTGTGTACAATCTATTTTTAATGTGATAAGAATGATGAAATCAAATTTGAAGTGATTTGAAGTTGAAAAGTGAAAAAATTTAATTACAGTTGTTTATCGGGTAATTATCAGGCTTAAATTAAAAATAGCTTAAGCCTATATAAAAAGCCCAGCCCAAGCCCATTAAGAAGATATATAAAAGGGCAGAATATCCAGCAAAATCCAACAATTTCCATCAGCTCCTTCTTCCCTTCTCCTAGCCGAACCACTTCCACCATTGTTTATCTCTCTTTCCTTCCATTTTTCTCGCAGTTCACCTTAAATCAAATCATATGATAGTATTATCTGCCTCTCTAAACCACCCTAGCAGCCATTGATCTTTGATTAGAGGAAGATAATCAAGAAAAATCAAGTGATAAAGTTTAGGTGTCAAATTGAGGTAAGCGAAATTCTTGATTTTGATTTTGTTCTAAGGTGCCTACTACTAGTTTTAGCCGCCTAAAGCTCATTTTTGCTGTCATTTTAAGCATTTGAGATCAAAATCATAGGGTTTTTATTGATATTAAATTCGTCCATTGAAGGATTTCAAGAGGAAGAACAAATTTTTAAAGCCAAAGGTAAAGAAAAGGAAGCCTAGGCAAGAAAAAACACAAGAAAAATGTTAGTGGCTAAATAATTCTTTTATTTTCCTATTAATTGTATGATTTTCCTTTAGATTTATTAAGGAAAATTTAATCTAAATGTGTATAATTGAAATTGATGCTATAATAATGTAATTAAACCTTAATTATGCCTATTAGGAAGCTTAAATAATTTTAAAAATATATATATGATGGACTTCATTAGGTGGCCGAATCTTCCTTTAATGGAAAATGATGTGTAATTGTTTCGTTATAATGAAATTAAGCCTTATAATGATATTATAAATGAAAATTTATGTCAGTATAAATAAAAATTTATGTCCATGAATTTTTGTAGGATTTATGAAAATTTAATGAATATTTTTGGGATGAATTTTAATTAGGTATAAAAGTGAAAATGTGAAATTAATGTGAATTAATGCATAATTTGATGATAAAGTGGTGAATTATTATGAAATAATTTACAGACTGTGCAAAAGAGACTGAAAATTTAATATATTAAAAAAATATTGAAAAGAGTGGAAAAATCTGAATAATGATGTGTAATTTAATTAATTTGTGCCCTTAAAAATAGTCAGGCAGTAAAATCTAGCTCAGGATATAATTGGCTGGTCATAGGGATATTTGTACCACGGTGCACGTCATGGCGACTTGTTTTGCTATGATAGGATTTTTGATGTCCATAGTATCTGTCATACGTACTATCATATGTTCTGTGAGAAATCTTTTGGGATCATTTCTCAATCTGCTGTGGTTCTATGGGGTTCACATCCTGTATATCCGATCTGAAAGTTTTTGCCGGGTCTATACTAGGGGCATAATGATAAGAAAATATTAAAAGTGTAAAAAGAAAGCTAAAGTTGAAGGTAAAAGTGAAAAAGGACCAAAATGAAAAGAAATAAAAAGTTTAGGGGCAAAATAGTAATTTTTTCAAATAATAGGTTTAATAACTAAAAGTGATAAGAAAATAATTAATAAGGATAAAACTGTAATTTGGTCAACCCATGGTCTAAAAAGTCAATTTTTGAAAAGTTAAGGGATTAAAATATAATTTTACACGAAAAAATCAAAACAAGGTTTAATTCGTAAATTGTAAGCCTATTGATAGAATAAAATGAGAAAATAAAAAAAGAAATGGTATTTTGGTAAATAATGAATAAAAGGATATTTTTGTAATAAATTAAAAGTTTAAGGACTAAACTGAAAAGTTATATAAAGTTTTGATAATAAATGGAAAAATATGTTTATAGTAGTGTATTATACTTTTATATGAGAAAAATTGATAAATTTAGCCTAATTTAGCATAATAGGAAATTACGCATGTTAGAAAATATTATGATTGTTAGTCACCACTGGATATGTTTAATGCTCAGCACGTAGTATTTACTGCGTGTAGGTATTGATTTGCTGGAGCCAAAGTACACAAGGAATAAGATGCTGAAGGAATAGGATGATAATTTTTATGGCATTTATATATTTATTTTATAATTATAAAGAAAAAGTTAGTTTGTAATTATAATTGTATTATAAATGAAAGTATGTGAATGATTGTTAGCAGAAAATGAATTTTATACATGTAAAGTGTGGTGGAGAATATGAATGTTATATATGTGAATGGTTATAAATTGTTGTGTCTCGGAGAGGTTATGATAATTTTTTACTTTTCATGAGGCTAGTTAAGAATATAGCTGTTATATTGTCAAATTTTCAAAAAATAAATAGTAAAACTAGACACTTATGGATCTAACGACAAATAGAAGTTATGTTTTGATAGGTGAAGTTAGTAACCCTAAGAAAAAAAGGTGCTTGTCGTGATAAATTTTGAAAAAAAATTTTCTCGACCATTTACATAAGACTATTACAGTAAGAGTATTACAAAACCAGCAACGACATTCAGTTAGCCACTGAGGAGATGTCGATCCAAGTGAAAATGTCAATCCAAGCTGACAATTGATGGAATATGACATGGTATGCACATAAAGATCACGCAGCGAAAAACAATAAAAATTTGATCATACATGCCATACAATTCCATGACAAGAATCGAAACATGTAATTTTAGGGTTTTAAAATTTACAACTTTAGATGCCTTTAAGACTTGATTTTGATGATGAACAGCAACCAAGGAGGATATCTTAGCCTTAGACCTTCACCACCAATGCCAAGGAATAGCCTTTACGCCACTCCTCTCTATTCTCACACACACACTTGCAAAGATAGCTTAAAATCGAGATTGTTAGCTCTCAAATTAAGTATTGTGTAATGGCTATGGTTTGAAGCTACAAGACTTGATCTTGTACTTCTTTTAGGTGCTATTAATGCCCAAAAACACAAGAAAGCAAGAAAGAGTTATTCCCCTTGTGTGTTTCGGCCAAGAGAAATTCTTGTGAGAGAGAGATGTAATTCACACCAAAACCTAGCAAAAACTAGGGTTTTCCCTTTTTTCTCTATCAATATATATCATCTAATTATGTAAGTGATTAATTTAAAATCTACTACCTCAAGATAATTTATTTTAGCCTTAATCACTTCCTTAAAATAAGTAATATATATTGATTCAAACTCTTTTGATTTAATCCAAGATAAACCATAAGACATTATAATCAAATTAATCACTTAATTTGAAAATTCACATGTGCCGAAATTCCTTAGTATTTAATCTTGGAATTTCGGCTATGTCATCTCTTAATTAAGTGTTTTAATTTGATTTAAATATCATTAGGATTTAATACTCAATTAACTTAATTAATACAAGATAATTAATTAATTGAAATTAAACCATGTGGGCTGAATTTTTCTCTCTCATGGGCCAAGGTCCAATAGCATTTATAATACCCATTACATACATTAATTTGACTTTAATTAAAAGTCCAAATTAATGCCTAATACTTTATTTAAATATTTTAAGCCCAATGCTTTGTGTGCGATCCTATAGATCCATTTAATGTTGGCAATGAATTAATTCAAAGGTTATATATATTCTCTAGCAAGATATTATAGCATTCCAAATTAAATGAAAATGCATATGGCATTTAGTGACCTAATGCAATTTTGTATAGCCCCTTACCTATAAATATCAGAATTAATATAGGGCATGGAACTAGTCATCCTTATATATATTAATTCCTTTCTTGATATTTCAGTGAAATAATGATTACTCATTATTTCATCTCGGTATGGCCATACACTTTTCAGTTCACTGATCAAGTGGCCGATGATATTTTCTCTCTTATAAAGATGGATAATCCCTTCACTTCTCTCATGCTCTCTAACATGAATCAATGCATACCCAAGCATACTCGTACTTGTCACTATGTTACGAGCACGTTCGGTGTATGTCAAAGCACACAGTAATTCATAAAGAGTTTCATAGAGATTTTAGGTTTAAGAACTCCGATACAAAATTTGCATATGAGAAACACTTATGACTTGTACCATGTAGTGTTCTCATGAGTGGATCGAATCCAGATACCATGTTCTAAACATGTATCTATGATCTCTGATTGACACTATTATCCTTATGATCCGTAAGACATAACTCAACTTATCAGAGAGAGCATACTAGTCTTAATTAATTTGTTATTCCTATAACAATGACTGACTAGGGATATTTAGAATGAAGTCTCATTTATTTCAATGTCTTACAACCATGTGCCTCACACATGATAGTTTAAACTGAAATAACATTCTTGGATAGTTTTATCAATTGATATGCACAGGAATACAATAGATAAAACAAATGCCTCATTTATCAACTAAAGTGTTTTATTACAATGTATTAGGGCTAGGGATTATACTAACAATCTCCCACTAGCACTAGTCTCAATTGGGCATAGCCCTAAGACCGAATGCTCTCAAATGAGCTTCATGTAGATTTGGACGCAACTGTTTCATCAAAGGATCTGCTACATTGTCTTCACTTGATATCGTGCTAACCTTGACATCCCCATGATCAATGATTTCTCTGATCAAGTGGTACCTTCTGAGTATGTGTTTGGATTTCTGGTGTGACCGGGGCTCCTTAGCCTGTGCAATGGCCCTGTTGTTGTCACAGAAAATTTCTAATGGATCTAGGATGTTTGGGACCACTCCTAATCTAGAAATAAAATTTTTAATCCAAACAACCTCTTTTGCAGCCTCACTCATTGCAATATACTCAGATTCTATAGTTGAGTCGGCAACAGTCTCTTGCTTTGAGCTTCTCCAGCTGACAGTACCACCATTCAAAATAAAAATAAACCCAGATTGCGATCTAGAATCCTGAGTGCTGGTCTAAAAAGCAGCATCGACATAACCTTGTATGACGAGCTCTTCTTGACCACCATACACCAAGAAGTGATCCTTAGTCCTTCGCAGGTACTTCATAATCCTTTTTACAGCAGACCAGTGCTTCTCACCAGGGTCTTGCTGAAACCTACTGGTTATACTCAGTGCATGAGCAACATCCAACCTAGTACATAACATAGCATACATGATAGATCCAATAGCAGATGCATATAGGATTCTACTCATGTTGTCCCTTTCCTCTTTGGTTTTAGGGCACTGTTTTTTAGTCAAAGAAACTCCCAAAGCCAAAGGTATGTACTCTTTCTTTGATTCTCCCATACTAAAATGCTTTAGTACTCTGTCTATGTACTTTTCTTGACTTAGTCCCAAAAGCCGATTCAATCTATCTCTATAGATTCGAATACCAAGTATTATCTCGGCTTCACCTAAGTCTTTCATTGAGAAACATTTCCCTAACCATTGCTTAACCTTTTGCAATGTTGGAATGTCATTCCCAATGAGAAGGATGCCGTCCACATATAGGACCAGAAATACTACTATGCTCCCACTAACTTTCTTGTACACACAAGACTCATCTTCATTCTTGATGAAGTCAAATTCTTTGACTGCCTCATCAAAATGAAGATTCCAACTTCAGGATGCTTGCTTTAATCCATAAATGGATTTTTAAAGCTTGCTAACCTCTTAGGATGCTTGGGATTGACAAAACCCTCAGGCTGTGTCATATACACATCCTCACGTAAATTTCCATTGAGGAAAGTAGTTTTGATAGCCATTTGTCATATCTCATAATCATGATATGCAGCTATGGCAAGTAAGATCCTAATGGACTTGAGCATGACTACAGGCGAAAAGGTTTCATCATAGTCTACACCATGAGTTTGTCGAAAACCTTTTGCTACTAGTCTACCTTTGTAGGTCTTATAAGCTTTGAGTTTGAATAGCCACTTGCATTCAATTACCTTAGCACCTTCTGGTGGATCAACCAAGGTCCAAACCTGGTTATCGTACATTGATTGCATCTCGAATTTCATGGCTTCAAGCTAATTTTCCGAGTCTGGGCTCTCAATAGCTTCTCGGTAGGTAGTAAGATCCTCATGATCTACTAACTCAATAGTGTCACTGTCAGTGATTAGAAATCCATATCTCTCAATCTCCCGACGTATCCTACCAGACCTTTTAGGTTCTTGTGTAATGGGTTCTTGTTCCACAACTGGTTGTGAACTTGATTCCATTTCCAACTCATCCTCTATAGGAGTTTGTGGCGCTTGAATTTCTCCAAGTTCTACTTTACTCCCACTGTCTTTCTTAAGAAGGAACTCCTTTTCCAAGAAAACAGCCTTGCGAGCAACAAATACTTTGTTCTCGGCTTGTGAGTAAAAGTAGTATCCCTTTGTTTCTTTAGGATAACCCACAAACAAGCAGACAGTGGATTTGGACTCTAGTTTGTCAGATGTTAATTTCTTAACATGTGCTTCACAGCCCTAAATCCTGAGAAATGACATATTGGGTTCTTTTTCAGTCCATACCTCATATGGTGTCTTTTCAACTGCTTTAGTTGGAGTACGATTTAGTAGAAACGCGGTAGTTTCTAATGCATAACCCCAAAAAGAGATAGGAAGATTTTCTTTACTCATCATAGATCGAATCATGTCCAACAGAGTTCGATTTCTTCTTTCGAACATACCATTCCATTGTGGTATTCCAAGAAAAGTGAGCTGTGAAATAATACCACACTCTTTTAGATGACTGTCAAACTCTTGGCTTAAGTGTTCGCCACCTCGATCTAATCGAATGGCTTTTATACTTTTGCCAAGTTGTTTTTCTACTTCGTTTTTAAACTCTTTGAATTTCTCAAAAGTTTCAGATTTGTACTTTATTAGATAGACATAGCCATATCTACTGAAGTCATCATCTGTGAACGTCACGAAGTAGCTAAAACCACCTCTAGCTTGTGTACTTAATGGTCCACATACATCGGTATGTATTAGTTTCAATAAGCCATTAGTCCTTTCACCTTTCTTGTTAAAAGGACTCTTTGTCATTTTTCCATACAAACATGGCTCACATGTATCATAAGACTCTAAGTCGAATGACCCAAGCACTCCAATTTTATGGAGTCTTGAAATGCATTTTTCATTTGCATGCCCTAAACGACAATGCCAGAAGTAAGTAGGGTTCAATTCGTTTGATTTAACCCTCTTTGTATTAATGTTGTATATGGACTCTTTGTTTTGTAAATCAAGGATATAAAGGCCATTTTGCAACATGGCATTGCCATAAGAAATGCCTTGGCGATGAATATAAGCATTGCCATTTTTAATAACAAAATCAAATTCATCCAAATCCAAACATGAAACTGAAATAATGTTTCTGCTCATAGTAGGCACATAATAACAATTTTTCAAAACTAAACAAAGTCTGGAAGGTAAAGTGAGTTGATAGTCGCCTATCTCCATGGCAACAACTCGTGCTCCATTCCCCACACGGAGATCCACTTCATTCTTTCCAAGTAACTGCCTATTTCTTAGCCCCTGCACATTTGAACAAATGTGAGAACTATAACCGGTATCCAATACCCAAGTGGTAGAAATAGAAAGGTTAACCTCAACAACAAAAATACCAAAACTGGACGCCTTGGCTCCATTCTTCTTTTGTTCCTCCTTGAAGAGAGCGCAATTATTCCTCCAATGCCCTATCTTGTTGCAATGGAAGCAAATGCTATCACTCTCTTTGAGCTTTTGTGGCTTGGGCTTGGATTGGGCCTGAGGTGCACTCCCACTTGACTTGAACCGAGCCAGGTCATTCTTGGGTTTTTCCTTTTCCTTTCCCTTTCCCTTAGCGGGTCCCTTTTTAATGCCCCCTTGAACCATCAATATGGGATTGGTCTTTCAAATGTTCTCTTCAGCATTCTTAAGCATCCTATGGAGCTCAACGACTGACTTGTTCATTGCATGCATGTTATAATTCATCACAAATGGATCATAATCATCAGTCAATGATCCTAAGATCAAGTCAGTGGCTATTTCCTTTGGCACTTGTACCTCAAGCTTCTCAAGAGTATCAAGATACCCTTTCATCTTGAGTACATGGGTACTAACAGGAGTACCCGTAGCCATTTTACAAGAAATCAAGGTCTTTGTTGTCACAAACCTCTCGTGACGAGCTTGCTCTTGGAACATCTCCTTGAGGTGCACCATGATCGCATAAGCCTCTTGGTCCATAAATTGCTTTTGTAAGTCAGGCACCATAGTGGCCAGCATCAGACAGGTCACATCATTGGATTCGCTCTTCTTGGTCTCAAAAGTTTCCTTTTGAACCGCAGAGGCGTTCCTAGCAAGTTCTTCAAGCAAGGGTGCATCCAAAACATACGACTTTTTCTCTTACTTAAGAACTATTCTTAAGTTTTGAGACCAGTCTATGAAATTGGTGCCATTCAATTTGTCCTTTTCAAGGATCGATCACAATGAGAAATTGTTGTTTGAAGATGCCATTTTCAATCTACAATAAAATTTATCAAGATTAAATGAGGTCTTATTTATAATCCCACAAACCGAATTAATATCCCCTTAAATAATTCGCGTTAGTGATTTTAATGTAAAGGAATATGACATGGTATGAATGTGATGATAGCACAGCGGAAAAACAAAAATTTTTATCATACATACCATACAATTCCAAAGCAAGAAACAAAACATGCAATTTTAGGGTTGTAGAACTTATAACTTTTGATGTCTTTTAAATATTGAGTTTGGTGATGGCCAGCAACTAAGATGACTCTATCCGCCTTAGATCTCGATCACCAATGCCAAGGAACAACCTTTTACGCCACTCCCTCTATTCTCACACATACAATTGCACCGACGGCTTAAAATCGAGATTGCTAGCTCTCTTTTAAAGTATTGTGTAATGGCTATGGTTTGAAGCTACAAAATTTGATTTTGTACTTCTCGTAGGTTGCTATTACTACCCAAGATCACAAGAGAATGAGGAACTATCCTTTCTCCTTGTGAAAATTGGCTAAAAGAAATTCTTTGTGTGAGAGAGAGAGTTCACGCAAAACATAGAAGAAAAATCCTAGGGTTTTTCGTTTTTCCCACAAAAAATATATATATCTCTTTTTCCTTTAAGTGATAGATCTCAAATATACTACCTTAAGATAATTAATATTTGCCTTTATCACTTAATTAAAATAAGTAATATTTATTGATAAAAACTCTTTTAATTTATCCAAGATAAAAACAAAAGACATTTGATCAAATAATATCACTTAATTTAGGATAAAAGATAAGTCATTTAAATCTAATAAACCACTTAAATAAAACTATACATGTGCCGAAATTTCTTGTTATTTCTCTAGGAATTTCGGCCACATCAAATTTTATTTAAATGATTTAATTAGATAAATATGTCTTGAGGCTTTAATACTCAATTAATTAAATTAATACATGACATTTAATTAATTGAAATTAAACCTTGTGGGCTGAATTTCTGTCTCTCATGGGCCAAGGTCCAATAGCAATCTAATAACCCATTACACACATTAATTTGACTTTAATTAAAAGCCCAAATTAATGTCCAATACTTAATTTAAATATTTTAAGCCCAATGCTTTGTGTGCGATCCTATAGGTCCATTTAATGCTGGCAATGAATTAATAAATTAATTCAAAGGCTATATATATTCTCTAGCAAGATATTATAGCAATCCAAATTAAATGAAAATGCATATGGCATTTAGTGACCTAATGCAATTTTGCATAGTCCCTTACCCATAAATATCAGAATTAATATAAGGCATGAAACTAGTCATCCTTATATATATTAATTCCTTTCTTGATATTCCAGTGACACTGAACTCTCGGATAAATAATGATTACTCATTATTTCATCTCGATATGGCCATACACTTCTCAGTTCACTGATCAAGTGGCCGATGATATTTTCTCTCTTATTGAGAGGGGTAATCCCTTCACTTCTCTCATGCTCTCTAGCATGAATCAATGCATTCCCAATCATACCCGTACTTGTCACTCTGTTACGAGCACGTTAGGTGTATGTCAAAGTATACAGTAATTCATAAAGAGTTTCATAGAGATTTCAGGTCTAAGAACTCCGATACAAAACTTGCATATGAGAAACACTTATGACTTGTACCATGTAGTGTTCTCATGAGCGGATCGTATCCAAATACCATGTACTTGAACATGTATCTATGATCTCTGATTGACACTCTTGTCCTAATGATCCGTAAGACAGAACTCATAATATCAGAGAGAGCATACTAGTCTTAATTCATTGTTATTCCTATAACAATGACTGACTAGGGATGTTTAGAATGAAGTCTCATTTGTTTCAAGGTTTTACAACCATGTGCCTCACACATGATAACTTAAATCGAAACGACATTCTTGGATAGTTTTATCAATTGATATGCACAGGAATACAAAAGATAAAACAAATTCCTCGTTTTATTAATTTCAAGTGTTTTGTTACAGTGCATTGGGGCTAGAGCTTACACTAACATAATGTGGGCCAAGATCCACTTTTCACAACAACTTATTAGTCAAGCTGAGCTTGTACACCTAACAAGTTAAGTTACTTAGGTAGGAAAAACTCCAATCATGTCTCGTACATGACTCTTGGATCAAATGGGCTAACATCTTAATATGTTATAGCACAAACCCATTTATTAGTTGCCTAGGTCCGAGCATCCCTTTCCATGTTAAGTCAAATCTACATTCACAACCTATGCCTCACAAAGATAATCGGGCGCATCTAGGACTCCTAGTCTACGTGACCAATGATCGATGCCTTGATATGTTTCGAATTAGGAAGGCAACTTTGTAAGTTACTATTTTTAGGGATTCATTTTATTACGGCTTACATGGCATATGCTTTGTCATCCATTCATAGCATGCATATATAAATAATTGCATAAAGTAAAACGTGACAAGCATGGGCCCAAAACCTACAACTAAGATTCTATACTATTACATAAGAATCTTCGAGTTGGGCTTCTCCACTCTGGTGGGCTTCGTCTTGATTTACAAAGTCTTCAAGTAAATTTTATTCTAAAAAATAAATGAAACTTTTACAATAATACATAATGGCTCGCAGGCCATATTTAATTACAAAAAAACCAGGACCCATGAATGCACCATGCATATCCATTCATCATACCAAATAAGCAAATAAATATACATAACATTCATGGATCAAATAAAGTCCAATTTTAATTAATTTAGCCAAGCCCATTAATGAAAATTGTGTACTTGAACCTTTAAGAGATGACCTTGTGATGGGCCTGGGCCGAAGCCTAATGGACTAAATCCTCTTATCGAATAAGTTCTCTTAAAAGCCCAAAACACAAACTAGTTAGATTTGTGTTACAAATCAACTCTAGTATAATTTTCAATTTTGCCATTTTTTTAATTTTATGTCATACAGCCCATAAACATTAAAAATACATATAATATGTACCAACATGAATTAAAACACAAAATCACGAAGAACATACATATGATACACGGCATGCATATAAAAACAAACAAACAACAAAACTAGTTGTTTAATGCTTATGTGATGCCACAAAATGCACAAATACTTAAATCAATTTTATGAGTCATTTAATAATTTAAATAAGGTCATAAATATTGATTTAATATTCTGTACCAATCTGATCTAAATGTGTTTTTAGCATTTTAATCAAAACAAAATAAACAATGTTGATTAAACATGTAATAAACACAAACTAGTCATAGTTTTAAGTGATTTTAAAATTAATCAATTAAATTGTCATGGACCGAAATTAAAACCAAATTTAAAATATGTACAGACCTGATATTTAATCTTTAAAAATCACTTACAAACATGCCAAAATCGTTTTTACATTTAATATTTAAAACTAGTTGTTAAACTAACAATTAACATGCCAAATAACACCTAGTTTTAATATTAACATGTAGCATCAGGTATTATCAATTAAATTCGACCATTAACAGCTCCTAGAAT
Source organism: Excoecaria agallocha (assembly GCA_037975025.1). NCBI lineage: Eukaryota > Viridiplantae > Streptophyta > Magnoliopsida > Malpighiales > Euphorbiaceae > Excoecaria > Excoecaria agallocha. The sequence continues at coordinate 121,592,804 of CM075806.1, read as the reverse complement.
ATCTTAGGACAGTATATTAACATGTCATATTAATTATAATACCCATCTAATCATTTAAAATCATTTTTACATCAAAACAATACAAAAAACTCAAAACAGAAAATTTCAGCATTGCATGTATTTAAAATAACGATTTTTGATTAATTATTTCATGCATCTATAGAACTAAAATAAACATGATTAGGCTCTGATACCACTGATGGAATATGACATGAAATGCACATAAAGATCACGCAGTAAAAAATAATAAAAATTTGATCATACATGCCATACAATTCCATGACAAGAATCGAAACATGCAATTTTAGGGTTTTAAAACTTACAACTTTAGATGCCTTTAAAACTTTATTTTGATGATGACCAGCAACCAAGGAGGATATCTTAGCCTTAGACCTTCACCACCAATGCCAAGGAACAGCCTTTACGCCACTCATTTCTATTCTCACATACACACTTGTAAAGATAGCTTAAAAATCGAGATTGCTAGCTCTCAAATTAAGTATTGTGTAATGGCTATGGTTTGAAGCTACAAGACTTGATCTTGTACTTCTTTTAGGTGCTATTAATGCCCAAAAACACAAGGAAGCAAGAAAGAGTTCTTCCCCTTGTGTGTTTCGGCCAAGAGAAATTCTTGTGAGAGAGAGATGTAATTCACGCCAAAACCTAGCAAAAACTAGGGTTTTCCCTTTTTTCTCTATCAATATATATCATCTAATTATGTAAGTCATTAATCTAAAATCTACTACCTCAAGATAATTTATTTTAGCCTCAATCACTTCCTTAAAATAAGTAATATATATTGATTCAAACTCTTTTGATTTAATCCAAGATAAACCATAAGACATTATAATTAAATTAATCACTTAATTTGAAAATTCACATGTGCCGAAATTCCTTAGTATTTAATCTTGGAATTTTGGCTATGTCATCTCTTAATTAAGTGTTTTAATTTGATTTAAATATCACTAGGATTTAATACTCAATTAACTTAATTAATACAAGATAATTAATTAATTGAAATTAAACCATGTGGGATGAATTTCTCTCTCTCATGGGCCAAGGTCCAATAGCATTTATAATGCCCTTTACATACATTAATTTGACTTTAATTAAAAGCCCAAATTAATGTCCAATACTTTATTTAAATATTTTAAGTCCAATGCTTTGTGTGCGATCCTATAGGTCCATTTAATGTTGGCAATGAATTAATGAATTAATTCAAAGGCTATATATATTCTCTAGCAAGATATTATAGTATTCCAAATTAAATGAAAATGGATATGGCATTTAGTAACCTAATGCAATTTTGTATAGTCCCTTACCCATAAATATCAGAATTAATATAAGGCATGAAAATAGTCATCCTTATATATATTAATTCCTTTCTTGATATTCCAGTGACACTGAATTCTCAGATAAATAATGATTACTCATTATTTCATTTCGGTATGGCCATACACTTCTCAGTTCACTGATCAAGTGGCCGATGATATTTTCTCTCTTATAGAGAGGGGTAATCCCTTCACTTCTCTCATGCTCTCTAACATGAATCAATGCATATCCAAGCATACCCGTACTTGTCACTCTGTTACGAGGACGTTAGGTGTATGTCAAAGCACACAGTAATTCATAAAGAGTTTCATAGAGATTTTAGGTCTAAGAACTTCGATACAAAATTTGCATATGAGAAACACTTATGACTTGTACTATGTAGTGTTCTCATGAGTGGATCGAATCCAGATACCATGTTCTAAACATGTATCTATGATCTCTAATTGACACTCTTGTCCTTATGATCCGTAAGACATAACTCAACTTATCAGAGAGAGCATACTAGTCTTAATTCATTTGTTATTCCCATAACAATGACTGACTAGGGATATTTAGAATGAAGTCTCATTTTTTTCAAGGTCTTATAACCATGTGCCTCACACATGATAACTTAAACTGAAACAATATTTTTGGATAGTTCTATCAATTGATATGCATAAGAATACAATAGATAAAATAAATGCCTCATTTATCAACTAAAATATTTTATTACAATGTATTGGGGTTAGGGCTTATACTAACAACAATAACATTTAGTTAGCCATCGAAGTGATGCAGGTGTAAGTTAACACAATGGTGACTTGCTTGGAAGAGAAGCAAGTGAAATCTCAGGATATAGTCTTCAATGATGATCAGTTAGCCAGATCTTTGATGCTTGTTTGAGTCAAGTAAGGCAGTCAGTTAGCCAAATGCTTGATGCTTGTATAAGTCAGCTTAGGCGATCATTCAGTCGAAAGGTTGGTAATTTTATGAGTATATCCATTTTTGGTGATAAATCAAGTTGTCATGCAACTTTCTGGGATTTTATTGATCCATCTAGTGCTGGGGCAAGTCAAAGTACTTATTAGAACCGTCAACGACAATCAATTGCCAGAGGCTAGATTTATTTCCTAGTAAATCGAGGTAGTCTGTTACTTGAAGAGATGGTGATTTACTTCGTCAATTCATATCCATTGACACTCCAAATGCATCTGCAAACGAATGGCCTTTTAATAATCTAACTATTGCAAATCATGGAAACGAAAGATCAATTGATTTGGGAGCCGCTAATGATTTTGAAGATGTAAAATCCAAAATATATTACAAACAACCATAATTTCCCTAACAAAATTTTAAATAAGTAAAAGAAAACCAATCTAAAAAATAGATGAAGAAAACAAGTTCTAACAACCACAATAAATTACAAACAAGACAACAAAAAAATCCCAAATAAATTATCAAAGGTTGTATAAAGGAAATTGAAAAAAAAAATAACCTTGCTATGTAGCTATGTTGTTCCATCCGAACACCTAAAGGCACATCATCAGCCTTTGTGGAAACCTCCTAAAGGATAAAGCAGTAGATTGGATTCTTGTAACCCATTTCCAAAAGCCATTAACCACTACTCTTACCGGTGAGAAAATAAAGATTTAGATGAGGCGTTCACAGATCTAGAAGCCATCTTCAAGTTAGACTTAAAAGGCAGACTTTGATTTTGTTTAGGCAAATCCATCATGAGCAAATTAAATATGGAGATCGACTAAGAGTGAAAAAAGAAAACCCGGTCGAAGAGATGAAAGCATTCGATCTATCAATGACGATGAGATTTGCAGATCGGTGGTGGAAAGATGGGAATGGGACTCATTTTTTGGCTTGGCGGCATAAAGGAGAAAGAAAGAAAAGAAAAATAAAAGAAAAAATGAAGTAGGGTTTTGATACCCCTATTTATAGAATGGCATAAATGTAAATAAGAAAAAAATTAAGATCTATATTATAAATATATCGGGGCGGATACCCCATTCCCCGTTCCCACCCCGAAATTAAAATTGAAAATTTTTTATCCCCATCCCTATCCTAACGGGAAAAAAATTTGGAAATTTTCCACCCCGTTCGGGGCAAGTCCCTGCCGGAATCGAGTATTTTTTGCCCTATAATCATCCCTAAACTCACTTCTGTTTTCAAATTAATAAATTAAAAAATATATTAATTACATTACAGTAATAACTATTATTAATACATTAAACTATAAATATAAGACTAAAAAAATACTTGTTCAAGCTATTAATAGTAAAAATATAATAATATTGCTATTGAAGAATTGTTTCGACTGTATTGAACAATTGTTTTCGGATGCAAATTAATTTACCATCCGAACTTTAATAGGGCAATTCAAAATGGAGGTGATTATGAATTGTTTGAAATTTTGAAGCACAAAATACTGTAGTGCGTGGGGGGAGAAAAGAAAGGCCAAGCCCGCCGTGTGGACAACACAACCTGTAGCTGCATCTTCAACGTTAGAGCACCACGTGGAGGACAGGGCAGCATCAGGTTTGCCACATGAATAGCACAGCCTGACGCTGCATCTTCAGTCAAGTGGGGCCCACATGCATCAAAGGCAATTTGATAATATAAAGCAACAAAATGCTGCATTTTAGTTAAAATACACCCATCCATCTAAATAAAATCTGATATACAACATCACTCTAATATTTTTTTTAAAACACTATTATTTTAAAAAAAAAATCCTCATTAAGCCCATGGTTACTGCAGACATACCATGATGTGTTAGAACTACATTCTCAGCATCACGACACCTTCCCCTCTTTTTATTTGCCTTCATTTTCTATCGTCTCTTATTATTTTTCTTCTACCACGATTACAACTGTACTTTCTTCCAAAATTCTTTTCTTTTTTTTTTTTCTTCTTATGTTCTTTCATTCTTTAGAGCTTGTTAATTTTTATAGTTATATATTATTTTAGTTATAATTTTATAATATAATTATTAATTATATATGTTTTATTAATAAATTTTGTATTATGTAACTGTGATCTAAAATTTTTAGGGATGGCCGAATGTTACATTCATATTCCAACTGATATGCATCCATATGAATCATAAAATCAAGTATGAGACAAAGGAAGCATACTCTATGAAATAGTCTTCGGATAAAGATTGTTTGTACGCAAACTTCCAGGCCCACCACGTAGACTTGCCTTCAAAGGAAATTAGAACGCTGTAAGTGTCATCACGAAGCGGTCCAAAATCCAAACTTGGAGCATTTCACCAGAATATCAATACCAAAATTCTACCTTTTCCCTTGTGTACAGTGACTAACTATGTTAATTGCTCCAACCGATTTTCTCATGTAGGAGAAGAGAAAGCTCTGCCATTGATTTCTCCAAATGGGTTCTTGTCTGGTCTCATCGTCTTTGCTTTTAGTAATTTTGGTGCAAGTGTTTCCATGGACATTGGGTTTTACTTCAACAACAAAAGCAGCTGTTTTATCATCAGAAAACAAGTATGTATCAGCAATTGGGGACCCAGGAATGAAGAATCCAAATGTGAGAGTGGCGTTAGAAGCTTGGAATTTCTGTAATGAAGTTGGATTTGAAGCTCCCAAAATGGGTAGTCCTAGGCTGGCTGATTGCGCTGATTTGTCCTGTAATTCCATCTCTGGTAATACCCTTTTGCTCTTAATTTCGAAAAATCTTAACTTTTTACCATTACCAGCTTATGATATGTGTAGGATTTGATTGAATGCATTACCACTCTTAAACAATTTGCTTACTGAATTGTCTTCCAGAGTTACAATTGCTCCATTTTTGAGGACTGCAGATTTTCTTTCTTTCTTTCTTTCTTTTTCTTTTTCTTTTTTTTTGTTTTAAATGGATGGATTCTCAATTTTCCCCCCAAAAAATAAAAAATGAAAAAGTAAAAAAATTGCAGGTAACCCTTGTAATTCAGTTTTTGCCTTTCAAATTCCCAGAATGTGACTACTTAGTTGCAGGATCAGTGGAGTTGTCTTCTTGTGACCCCGTGTGACTGAACACAGTCAGTTTGTAATGAGCTTAAACATCACATTTTATATTCAACGTTTGGATGCTTGCTAAATTTTTTGAGCTTTCATGTTAATCTAATATGCTTTGGAATGTCAACATGAACGTACAGATTTCTGTTATATTCTATGGATTCATAGAATCTCCTTTGTGTATTTAAGAAAGCAAACAGCTCACTTAAGCTATATTAATTTTTATGCGTATAAGACACTAGTAATTACTGTTTGTGATTATGGTATCTGAAACATCTATGTTAAATCGTTATGTTTTCATGTATGGTCTCTAGCAAAACAACAAATGCATTTGCTTGATGTGATATAGAAAATTACTTGAAGTCATGGCTTTCTCAACTATGTCTCTGTAGCTTTATGTTCCAATTTTCAGATTCAATAAGTCGGAACTTATTTGACAATATGAGCAAGTGTGAAGTGCACCATAAAGTGAATGACTCTGATAACAGCTTAGGAGATGGCGATAAGTTTCCTATACCGGATCTTAAATCCTCTGAAGACCCTGACATGTTTGCTGTGCAAAAGGAGCTATATCTTGCTTCTCTATGTGAGGTACATGAATCCCCAAAACCATGGCAGTTTTGGATGATTATGCTCAAGAATGGCAACTTTGACAAAAACACTACGCTTTGTCCTGAAAACGGAAAGAAGGTCACTAAAATAGTAACGGATAGAAACTTCCCATGCTTTGGCGAAGGATGTATGAATCAACCACTTATCTACCATAACTACTCAAGATTAGTTTATAACAAGAAACAAATGCCATCTTTGACCGGAGGATTTTATGGGACGTATGACCTTGATGCAGACTTAAGCAAAGATATAGGGAAGAACTCTTATTTTTCAGTCATCTGGCAGAAAGATCTAAGCACTGGAAGTTGGATTTTCTCACACAGATTAACAACATCTGCAAAGTATCCGTGGCTAATGTTGTATCTACGTTCAGATGCAACTGAAGGATTCAATGGAGGTTATCACTATAATGGCAGTGGTATTATGAGAAAGGTTTGTTGACTAGACATTCTTCTCAATCACTAGAAGTTGAAATTTACCTCTCACAGAATATGCCTACTTGTTAGTTTACACCACTCTAAGAAGATTTGAAATGCTGGCTTGAATGTTTATATTTTTGTAAATCATGTCTTGTGAAATTCACTCAAAGAAAAAGAATAGAAATTTAATCACTTAATTTCTCTACCTTTCCAGTGGTATGAAGTTGAAATTACATTGACTTCTTATTTCAGTTGCCAGAGTCTCCTAACTTTAAGGTGAAATTGACCCTTAATGTTACACGGGGAGGAGGAGCCAATAGTCAGTTTTATCTCCTTGATATAGGAAGCTGCTGGAAGAACAATGGAGATCCATGTGATGGTGATACTCTAACAGATGTGACCAGATACAGTGAGATGATAATTAACCCAACCACTACAAGCTGGTGCCGTCCAGACAATTTGGTTTCCTGCCCACCTTACCATGTCAGTTCTAATGGTGAAATAATTTATAGAAATGATACATCTCGATTTCCATATTCTGCTTATCATTTCTACTGTAGCCCTGGAAATGCCAAGTACCTCGAGAAGCCATATGATATTTGTGACCCATATAGTAATCCACAAGCACAAGAATTGGTACAAATTCTGCCTCATCATGAATGGGCTGTGCATGGCTATCCTGAAAAGCAAGGCGATGGATGGATTGGCAATCCTAGGACTTGGAAACTGGATGTAGGGGCCCTCTCTAGTCGTTTATACTTTTACCAGGTATTGCTGCTAATCCTTATAACATGTACAGAATTTTGTTAAGAATTGAATAGGTGATCCTTACTTATTCTACTATATGCATGCCCAACTGCTGGTTTATTTATATTGATTAATAGTTTCATGGCAATGATATCTTATCCTAAGTAAGAATATATCGAATTATTTATCTTCTTCATATTTTTGTGTTCATATATCTCAGAAGACATATTTTTATGAAAAATCTAGCGGTATCTGCTTTGCATACTACCAGCCAGGTAGCACCTAAGTAGGTTTCATTTGTAGTCTGTTAAAAACCCATCATTTTTGTGGGGTGAAATGCAATCTTTTGAGCTGGGCTGATGCCTCAGAATGAATAAAGTGTGGGGAGGATTAGCATGTTTCTAGCCTGGTCGTCGGTGTGGAGATGGTAGGTAAAGGACTGTATTTTGAATCGGTGGGGATTTGATACACTTAAATTGTAAATGCGTAATTTTGGTTAGTCTATCTGACCAGGTAAAAAAGGTGGATTTCGTGCGTAGCAGCATTGCTTTCGATGCACTTAATCTTTCGTGCTCTGTTGTGAATGATGTTTGTGTGAGGTTATAGGGTTGTGTTGGCATAGCTACTGATACATTGCTTGGTCCGCTTTCGTCCAAAGGGGCCCTCTAGTTACAATCTCATGTATTCTGTAGGATAATTTGTTATTTGCTCAGACGCCTACTATGTAATACCCTCCATCAGAGGTTCAAATTTGAACTTTTTTTTCCCAACATGTTAAGAGCAAGTCACTAATTTCTCACCATCACTTGTTCAATCCCTTCTTGTAAGGCTAATCCATTTGAATATTGTTGCTATCGAACAAAACTTGCATGTATGATTTTGCGGCATCCACACTTTTCATTTATGCCAATTAACTGCTAGGTCTTCCACTCATGTACTAATTTGCACTAATTCTAATATGCATGGAGATTTTTCTACTGTTATGTGATTTGAGTTTCATTTTTATAGCGAGTTAAAGGACTAATATTTTGTGCAGGATCCAGGAACAAAACCAGCTAGGCGAGTATGGACTTCCATTAATGTTGGGACAGAAATTTATGTTAGCCGGTCGGGAGAAACTGCTGAGTGGACTGTAAGTGATTTTGATGTATTAGTTCCAGAAGATAATGTTTCTGCTGGTCATAGCTCTTACTGATTCCTTGCCAGTACTCGTTTAACTGGCAAAAGGAAATTAAGTCGGAAGAACTTCATTGTATACAATCATCTGTGGGTTCGCTATTGTTTATAATAAAAATATTTGAGTACATTATACTGAAATATTAGTCCAACCAACATCTCTTGCAGCCATTTCATCGAACAGACAACACACCAACTCAAAACGACTAATATTTGGGGTTAGGGATGGCAAAATTAGCCCAAACCCAAAATTTCGTGTAAATCTGTCCAAAAATAATGATTTAAATCCAAAAAAATACTAATTAGATCAATTCAAAAATTACCTATTAAATATGTAATCCATTTGGATCTTGCCTATGATGTCCAATAAGTTTCTTACAAAATACCCAATGGATTTAGCTATGATAACTATTAAGTCCATCCAAAAATAATTCGTTTGGATTATTATATTTTTTTATTATAGTAATTTTAATATTATGTTATATTGATGGTTAATTTTATTAAAAATTAATCAAATTGATTGATTTACATCTGGGCTACATGCGATCCATCTGGATCACAATACAATCCATATGGGCCACCCAATCCATCTCGGGCCCATTGAGGTCCAAAAAAATTTTATGTCACCATTAAAATAATGAATATTAATTTTCAGAAATGAAAATTAATATTTCGGATACTTTTAAAATTTAGAATTTTTGAACTAGCTGAAAATATTTTGGTCCTTAAAATCTATCAAAATGAATTTTGATTGACTCAAAATTTTAAAAGTATCTTAATTATAATATTTAAAAATTTTTGAAATAATTTTGGTGAAAAAATAAAATAAGAATGGATAAACAAATGAGAAATGAACCAACATGCATTAAATCCATGGATTGGTCCAAATCCACCTAATCCATTTGAGTATTAGCCCATTTATGATCCATATCTTTTGGCCTATTTATAACCTGCCTGTTTATAGTTCAGCCCAAATCCATCCAACCCGCTCATTTGCTACCTCTATTTGAGGTTTATTTTATTTGTGATCATTAAAATTTGACAGTTATAATATTATGATCACTATATTACGATTTATAATAAAAAAATAACTAAATTTTTATTTTATAACAGAAAAATTATAAAAATAAAAAAACAAGGATCCTGCAATTGAAAAAAATAATTCACATTTTATTCTGGTTGAGTTGATATTATACAAATCATAAAGTAGTTGAATTAATATTATACAAACTGTATCATTAAAATAAATAAATAAATACATTGAATAATGAACTAAGGTTAGATTTTTTATTTTTCGACTTTTATAACTTTTCTGTTACAAAATAAAAGTTAATTTTTTTTTGTTATAAATTATAGTATGGTGATCATAATATTACAATAATCACATTTTAATGATAACGGATGAAATTAACCCTACAATCGTCAAATTTTAATGGTAACGGATGAAATTAACCCTAATATTTGATGTCCCCTTAAAACAAATGTTCCATGATATGGTATGTTTACAAGCTATATCACCAAATATTGTCAAAATATCATCAGTCGAACCAAACAACTTACAGTAGAGATCAAGACAACAATTTCCCATTGTAACTTACAGAAGAAATCAAGACATCGATTTACGCAAAATACACAAACCCACAATCGCACACTTCTCCTCGGTGATTCATTGCTTTCCCACACGAAGAAATATTAATATTATTACAATTTATAGATTTAGAACATTTTGGCTTTAATTTATGATGAATAAATATTTAATTATAATTTAAATTTATTTCCAGTGTTCTTATTTAGGCATGAGTGTCTCTAGGCACCAGCATAATGAAAGTGATCTGTTTATTAAATAGTCATCAAACTGAAAATTTTGTATCAAAATTTTATTTCATTATCCAAGATTTTTAAATTTACTTGCCTCGGATTAGAAATTATATATTAGATATATAAAATTAACGAATAATAATAATAATAATAATAATAATAATAATAATAATAATAATAATAATAATAATAATAATAATAATACATTTAAGAAATATCTAAATTTATAAAATTTTGCCAACTCCGCACTGAAGTTTTCAAAAACTCAATTTAACATTTGAATTTGTAATTTTACTGACTAAAAGTTAGCTTTTATACCCTAATATATGGATATGGACTTGCAGGCTTTGGCTTAGAATTGATTAACATTTATTCATATAAAAAATGGCATAATTTGATTTAATAAAATATTTTTTCAACTGCTAAAATGCTTTTTTGCAAAAGAGAGATAATGTTGATAAATTTTAATTGCGTCATTTTAGCACATATGAGTCGTTTTTATTGTTCATGTTATATATATATATATATATATATATATATATATCAGTATTTCAAGGTTTAAAAATGTATTTATTGGTTAGTAAATTTAAAAGTTTGAGCTTTTGTTCGAATTGTAAAATGTTTGAATTGTTTTAGATGAGATTTCATTTCTTATATCGTGTATTAATTATATACCATTGAAACAATCACTCCGATTATAAATTTATTAATTATTATTATCCAATATTGAATTAATATTTCCCGTAAACTTAAAAAAATTTGACTGAATATCAAAGTTGTCAAAGATCGAAAAGCTATTTAAAAAACTTAAAACCTAATAAGTTTATCTGCTTTTTATATAGAGAAAATTATACAAATGTCATTCTTTTTATTTTTTATTTCATAAAATGCCATTTGGGTATTTTTCTCTTTCATATAACTTTTTGACATTTCAAAAAATGTCCAATTTGTTAAGTATTTATGTTTTCATATTTCAAGAATACCTCTCTTAAACCCCTCTCATAAACTCATCTTTGTTCCGTAGCTGTATTCATCTCAACTCTGCCGTTTTTGTATCTGTCTCTTTGCGTTCTTCTATGTCTCTTCTCTATTACTTTTCCATTCGCTGGCTAATATCTCTTGATTTTTCTTTCGCCAAATAAAGCTTTCGTCTTCTTTTATGGCTCCTTCTATCTCTTGATTTTAATCGAGTTATTTACTTCAATTTCAATGACATTTTCCATGACACGATTGAAAATCAAGAAAGATTCGCCTTGCATTAGAAACTCACGGGTGCAACTTGTGCAGCCATTGAAAGCCAGAGGAGATCGAAAAAAAAGGAGAAGGTACAGTGAAAAGGAGAGAACTCTCAAAATCAAGTTGGTAACTGAATTTACAAAGCAGACTAATGGCAGAGAAGAGAAGACTGGCTGGTAATCGCATTATGATGCAGTTATAGCATCGGAGCTAGGTGGTTGCTGGTGTTGGTCTGCCTTATTTCCCCAATCTCCCTCTCTTTCTTTCACTCTCCCCTCCTTCCATCTGCTCTTTCTTTTTTTTAACCTAGTAATTATTTTTTTCTAGCAAATTCTAGAACCCAAAATAAAAATTTATTTTATTTATTATTTTATTATCATATTTCTATTTTATTTTATTTTATTTTTTATCCAACTCAAAATTTTTAGTTTCTTCTTATTGAAAATTGCTATTAGCAAATTCAAAATTTTGAAATGTTACAAATATTCCAAAGAAGCTAGGTAATAACTATGGAAAAAATATCTTCAAACTCCAGTTAGTTCGGCCCAATAATATTTAGTAAGGTCCAAAATTTATCAATAAAAAGGATAAAGTATAAGCTGGAAGATAAGACATAAAGGCACGGTATCCGATCGGACTGATGGAACATCCTGTTCTGTCTAGTCCACTAACACAAGCAGGTATCCATACCTTTTACCTGCTCCCTGTCACATCGCCGCACACTTACTCCAATGCCAGTTATCACGTTCCAAGATACTCAAGTACCCATTCCAAAGAATTCTTATAAATAGCCTAAAACATAATAGCTCCAGATATTGAATATCTGATATTTTCTCTCTTTAAGCACTATTTTTCTAAAAACTAGCAACTTAAGCTTCGAAGTGCTAAAGTCCGATCCGATCGGACACTCCTTCTTGCAGGTTTCTTCATCTGATCGGATCGCCAGCTGCCGACTCTCCTTCTTACAGATAAAGAAGTTTTTTACTTTATCATTTAGTGCTTTCGTTGAGAGTCATGGCAGATTCGAGATCCAACGAGTACAAAGCTCTTAGAGAACATCATCACAATAGCCAGGACAGATTTAAGCCCTCAGGGATAAGAGAGATCTTTCAGATCACCTGTCGGGGGTAACTCCCTCCCAGATCTCGACGACGTGGTCATGCGACGACCGGAGGACGCTCCTGTTACTATCAGAGATATGCGTGCCATTCTTAGTGACCTCACTAAGAGCGTAGTCCAAACTCTGGAAAGGGATAATATGCCCAGGACTTCTGAAAGAGGTCATGAAATGGTTTTTACGGTCGAAGACTTTAGAAGAAAAAAAAAAGGGAAATCTCCATGAAAGAGCCACGAGCTCATAACGTCGGAAGGATAGGGGTCAAAACCCCAAGGAGGTATGATAAGAGAAAGTGGACAATGTCTTCAAGCAGAGATGCTCCTTACATCCCCAGTAGATCATCTACCCTACCCTCTAGCGATGATCCATCCTTTATGCACGCATCTAATCATAGTTGCTCTCGCAGACATGATAAGGAGTTCACTCCCACAGTAAGTGGACGAAAGGAAGATAAATGGTTCAAAAAAAACTCCAGCAATTCGATTTGGTAGAACCCAAAAAAGTGTATTTAAGGAGAACACCAGCAACAACACTGCCTCCCCTTTCTATAGGAAAATTACAAAATCTAAGCTGCCTCCTAGGTGGAGGGACGTGATGATGGATAAATATACAGGTAAAACTGATTTCACTACTCACCTTGCGAAATATTTGACTAAAGTGCAGGTCTACACCTACGATGAAAGGATTGCCTGCAGAGTCCTTCCAACCATCTTAGGAGAAGATGCTTTGAAATGGTTTCTCGGACTCCCTCAAGAATCAATCGCCTCATTTGGACACAAAGAGTTGTTCACCAAGTGATTCACCATGCAAACACGCGCATCAAAGTCAGTCAGTGATCTGTACAACCTCTATCAAAGAGCCGATGAAAATCTCAGATATTACATCGATTGCTTCCAGACCACAATGTCGGAAGTAAGGGATTTAAGCGTAAAATTGGTATCAAATGCTTTGGCGGGAGGCATCACAGATTGTCCACTTTCTAAATCATTGACAGCAAGACCATCAATTAGCTTCTCCGACCTGATGGATAAGATCAGATAGCACATCCAGCTAGATGATACTTTCAGATCTAATAGAATAAGGAAGACCAATGTCATGAACAGATTGCAATACCCAGACGGTCGGCCTTTCAATAGAACCTCCCCATCCGATTGGTAATAAAGGAATCTTAATCTGTCAATCTTTTTGAGGATTACGAAGAAGAGAAAAGAGATCGAGCAGAGTAAATTCGATTGCTATAATAATCAGCTGGCTGGAACTTCCACTTCTCTCAACGCCGGTTTTGCCCAAACGTTGATGGGCACTAAGAGAAAACACGGGAAAGCTAACCGGCCCAAAATATCTAAACCAGATGAGAAACAATAAAAATCGCAACAAAGGTCATGAGTTACCCAATGCTGTCAGGCACTCGAACCAACGAGTGGAAAAGCACTTGTAAGCGGTCTGACGATGGGAAGGATGGGTCCGGATCAAATAATGATGATGAACAGAAGAAGCCAAACCCAAGCAGATCGTTTGATTAGAGTCTTTAAGTGATGGAAAAATAGGTGCAATCGTTACAATCTGAGTCCCCCATAAACTTGTTGTATTAAATTTCAAATGCGATTTTCAGTCTCCTATAATAAGTGTTGAACTGCCAACCAATTTTCATATTATTTATTTATTATTAAAAATTCATCTTTGAGTCTTTAAAGATGCAGCAATAAAAAAGCTGCAATATGTGAAAAGTTATAACATCTCGATGCATACGAAATGAGTGTCTCCACGAGGCAAGGACTAACCTAAAAACAGGTACACGCCCAAATCTACAAAATTATTATTTGTCGTTTATCAAGTTTCTTAACTGCTTTCCCAGCAAAACGACCTTCGGATCGAAAAGAAATTTTCCTGCCATCGAGAGTTCGAGATGAGGGTCCTAACGCCTATAGACCTCTCCCCGATCAGTCAAAACAACTTCACCACCAAAGTATGAATCAAAATCTATCCCAAGTGGATTCGATCTCCATAAAGCTTAATTTCGATTGATGCTCCATCCCAATCGATGTACCAAACTTAGTAAAGCTTATTCACTAGGCTCGATGCTTATCACGAGCCCAAAATGTGAAAGATGGAAACTCTGTTTAACTCTAGGCCAATTTTTGACTGGCATAGCTCCCTCGCTAGGCTTGATGTTCATCTTGAGCCCAAAATGCGAATGCTTTTCTCCATCATAAGTTCGTCTGTTAGGTTCGATGTTATCTATGAACCGAAAATGCAAGATACCTCCATTTAATCTCCATCGACTCATTCGTCAGGTTCGATGTCTATCCTGAACCCAAAATGCGAAACTCTACAGTTAAATACAAAATTGCCAAATCTCCTGGGCATTTGGCCAAAAATATCTTCAAAATGGATAATCTTCACAAAATCGCTAATGGCATAGATCGATCAGTCAGGTATTGTTCCAACCGCCAAAGCGCAGATCGAATTGATGAATCTATTCCAATCACTCTAAGACTAAGGGCTTAATTTTGATCGATGTTACATCCCGATCAACGAATCAATATGGTACAACTTATCTGATAGGTTGGACACGGCCAAAGATGTGAAAGTTGAAATCCATTCATTTACAAGATAAGTTCTCCTGCTAGGCTCGACGTTCATCTCGAGCCCAAAAGGCAAGGAGCATTCGTCTAATCTTCATCAACTTATTCGCTAAGTTCGATGTTATTCCAAACCAAAGATACGACGTTCAACAAGATCAAAAAACTCACTCGCTGTGCATGACTCTCCTTGTAACACCCCAACCCTTAATTTCTTGATTAATAGCCAAATTGACCTAAAAATAAAATGAAGAATAAGTAAATGAGGGCTTAAAAGTATAATGAAGGCTGGAAAAAAAAATTTAGGAAGAAATCATGTGTACATGTGTGTATTTGAGTTGGGAGCAAATTGCAAATAAGAAACTTTTGGGGACCAAAGGGAAATTTTGCCAAAACAGTGTAGTTTTGGCTTGATAGTTTCCCCTTTCTTTTTTCTTTCTTTATCGTTTTTTTTCTTTCTTCTTTCTTGGGACAGCAGACCCGACAGCCCCCTCCCTCCTCCTCCTTCTTTTTCTTCTTCTTTGCTGGGTCCGGACACCATCGCTGCCTCCCTCACCGGCGTCGCCAGCAGCCACCGCCCCTTTCTTCTTCTCCTCCTCATGGCAACAGCAGCAGCCCTTTTTCTCTCCTTCTCCTTAGCTCGGTTCTCTCTCCTCCGGCCTCCCTTGGTGCTAAGCTTCCTCTCCATGAGTTGGGTAAGCTTCTCCTTGCCTCTAATCAATGGATGATGGTGATTATTGGAGGAAAGCTTGCATAATTTTAGATCTAGGGATTTTTACTAATTTGGGGAAAATGTTAATTTTAGATAAATCTTGAGTTATTTAAGGAATTGATGAAGTATTAGTAAGAATTATTGAGTTTAATGCTGATATATGTATACTTAATTGAAGGTTTTTGATAAATTGTGGAATTTGTTTAGAGACAAACACTAGATTGAGTGAAAAGGGACAGAAAATAAAGTAGGAACGATGAATTGAAGTTATTGGAAGCTGAAGTTGAAGGAGTTATCGCTAATTTTGGTATGTGTTCAAGCAATTTGTTTTTCCTAAGTATTTTATAGTATGTATGTTAATTAAAATTGTTTGATTGAGAATTTTTATTTGGTAGTATTAATGTTACAAATAATTAATTGGACGTTAAATATCAAATTTGAGACTAAACAAGAATTATGTATATGTTTAAGTATGAAAGGCTAATAGATATATATTTTAATTCGTATAAACATGATATAACCTTAAAATAATTATAATATATTCTTAATTGGATTATAAGGGTGATGTACAATCATTATGCTTCTTAGTTTTTGAAGAAAAAGATGTTGGTAAAATATGTTTTATGTTCGGAAAGAGAGTGGTAAATAATTAAAGGTTACTATGATCAATTTGTTAAATGAGTGATTTAGATGTTTTATGAATGAAAGTAAAATTGTGACTAAAAGAAATGTGGACATTAGGAAAGCATATATTATGTAGTTAGAATAAGAATATATATATATATATATACGCGCACACACTCATGGCTATAGATATACATGAATATTATTAAAAATGTATAAATTGTTATCACAACGAAATTGACAAATAATTTATTTGTCATGGGTAATTGAAGGAATACATTTATGAAACTGAATTTAAATCTTTTAAATCATGATTCGGTTTTGGCTATGATTTAATGTATTTCATTTTATGATATACTTGATTGACTTTAATTAATGAGTTGTTGAAATTTACTGTAGTTGTTTTTATGGTTGTTTCAAAATGTCTCGGTGGAAACGTATGTATACATATGCTTATCTTTAAATTTTAGAAGAACGTGAATGAGGATAATTATGATATAATCTGATAACAGGTAAGAGCTATAAAGTGAGACTGGATGATATGGAAAAACGGAATGTGAATTTAATGATATTGGCCCTTAGTAAAGCTAGACAGGAATTGGGGCAATAGGATAAGGTTGGCATGCCAATTGGGGACGTTAGCAGTACTGCATTGTAATGCAATTACCGGATTGAATGGCTCCGAGAGCTCTTCCGGTGGATTTTATTAAATGGAGTCGTGGGTTGAATGGCTCTGAGAGCTCGATCCACATATGTATGTATATAAATATATGTATATATAAATGTAGGTATTTAAATGTATAATAAATGTATATCATTAAATAGATTGTCTGAAGACCTTAAAGGGGCGGATACCGAGTAACCCCGGACATCGATACCCTGAAGGGGGCGAATATCGGGTAACCTCGGACGTCGATACCCTGAAGATTCGATTCTGTGTTTAAATCCCGTTTATCCAGCTCGGTGCAATTTCGTTGGATTTTACTGGGGGCAAGTACTTACCATAAATATTAAATGTTTATTTAAACTATTTGAGACTTTTAACTGAAAGTAATTGATTAGCTACCTCTTTGGACCATAATATTAATTAAACTTTAATCTATAAGTGAATTATATATGCCTAAATATCTTGCAAAAGAATTATGACTTTTCTGTTAAAAGTAAATAAAAATATTCATATTTGATAATTTATGTAAGTTATATAAGTTTGAATTCCATATGTTGAATTTATTGCTTTTATATTGCCTAAATTCCCTGTAAATGGATTTGTGTCCTATTTTGTTAAAAGTAAAATAGATATTTATGTTTGATAGGTTTGTGAGTTATATAAGTTTAAATAACCTATGATGGATTTATTGTTTTTATATTTTGAAATAAGTGATAACTTTTGTGTTCTGATAATTTGTAAAATTTTAAGCATATTTTAATTTGATATTCTATCGAGTGGAAAATAGAATTGCTTGAACACCACTAAGCAAAATGTTTAGAGCGTGGTTTTATTTTCGCGCGTAGGTTTGGAGGTAGTGAAGTGAATTTTCAGCACAACTTGAGTCACAACAGAAGGGTTACAAGATTCTGAGGTGGATGCTCCACTTATTTTCTTTTTGTTATCTTTAAGATACTTGGCATGTACATTGTATTTTTTTGGAGGCCTAAAGATCATGTAAATATCTATGTATATTCTTATTGTAAATTAAAGTAAGAATATCGTAGTTTAGTGGATTGTATTTGATTCTATTAATTTGACTCATGAATTATCGGAGGAAGGGTAATGATTATGTGTATTGGGGTTTGAATGGAGGTTGGATGATAGAATAGACTTGGATAGAAGTGTTTTAGATGCTTTCTTTTTCAGGAGGTTTTCATGAATTTTAGGGGAGATTCTGCCAAAATTTTTATAGAAAAATGAATAGTAATTTGATAAATGATCAGAGCTTTAAACAGTGGTTTGTTTTGACCCACATTAAAGAGATATAAGCCCATGTGTGACATCCAGTATCCGAGTCTTTGACTGACCGGGTATAGGGTGTTACACTCCTATAAATAAACGATTGGATTAATTGATCGGCAATCCTAAGAGTGAGGGATTACAATGCTTGAAAAGCATCTCCAAATTCAGGAAGTACTCTTCTTAGTTGATTTTACATTTTCTCCTTAATTGATTGTTGGAAAAATCTAACTCGAAATTAAGTTTGCAGTACAAAGGCGTAATTGAAAAACACACTGGATTGTATTCATATGCGAAATTTTGTGCAAAATGCAAATTCTAAAAGAAGGAAAACACTACAAGGCAAAATTATGCTTCTATGTCTACTATTTCTACAATAGAAGAAGGCCCTACAATGACCTCAGTGGGAGGTTGGGAAGACTTCGCTGGTTCTCCAGAAGCATTTTCTGTCGTCGAGGAAGCTGCAGCTTCGGATACAATCTCTACACCAGCGTTCAGCTGAGATGGCATGGGGTCCTGTGAAGCCTCCTGATCATTGTCACTAGATGGAAGATCGGGCAAAGTACCTGGGTCATCCATCTAGCTAAGATCAGCCTCAGGGAAATGCCTACTATGTAATGGCCTCAATACCGAGTCAGCCGTGAACAGTACTTTTCGATGGTAAATAGTGCTTTCCGGGCCCGAAAGGACATCCGAAAGTCAAAAATATTCTATTGGACCATCAGAAAGTATTGGTCATAGTGAGTTCGGGGTTGAAATTTGAAGTAAAATTGAGGTCAAATATACCTCCAAAGGTCAAAAATGCGAAAAAGGTAGCGAGTCAATTTTCCTGGTAGATAATGTGACTTGATTTTGCGTAAATAATTAAAAATATTAAACGAACTCCGAATATTGCCAGATTTTGCATGACTATACAAATTTTTGTGTAGAATATTTTAGTGATGAGAATGAAAATTTTCGGTGACACCGACATTTGTCGAATAAAACCGATAAGTTTGAATCGGACCGATAACGGGCTCCGATTGAGTCAAAAATTTGCGTACTAGATATTTTTTATGTGATAAAATTTATGGAATTATTTTTGAAGTGATTTGAAGTGAGAAAGATATATAATTTGGTTTGAACCTTTAATAGCCTAAAATGGGCTTAAATTGGTAATTGGGCTAAGCCCATAAACTAAGCCCACATTTAAGCTCACTTGAGGAGTATATAAAGAGAAAAAATCTAGAAAAAATTTCAGATTTAGCTGGTCTCCTCTCTTCCTCCTTAGTTGGCGAAACACTCTCTCCTTCTTCTCTCTTTGATTTCTTCTTCTTTCACTTCAAATCACTCATAGTTCCCAACATAACAATTAAAGTTTCACCTCTCTAGTTCACCCTAGTAACCTCAATCAAGTGGTTTGAGCAAGAAAATGATAGAAATCAAGTGGTTAAAGAAAAAAAGGTAAGTGAGAATTTAAGAAATTTATGAATTTAAATTACTTCTTTAGTATTTTTCCATAGATTTTGAGGTGTAGATGTTAATTATGAGCTTGAATTTTACATTTGAGGACAAAAAAAAGAGAAACTAAGCTTGAATTGGTCGGCCTATGTAGGTGGTGAAGGAAGGGTTAGTGTTTCCAAGGATAAAGGCAAGAAAAAGGAGGCTTGAGCTTTCTAATTCAAGAAAAAATTGTAAGTGACTAATTAATCTT